>CAHIKZ030000163.1:930000-1002500 GCA_903632075.3 Acanthosepion pharaonis | reverse complement strand
ATTCGACATAAATTTGAATACAATTAATTTCACTCAGTTCACACGAGTGGTTTTTTTCTCATTCCATTTTACATGCTTAGGGGAGGTAACCCATATCAGTTAATACTCAGCGCCTTTTTTTTACATTTTTTCACGCTTGTTCGTTTCTTCCACTGAACCAAATTATGTCTTTCTGGACTACTAGATCCAAAGATCGAATCCACAGTCACGAAAAAAACAAATATGTTTTGATCAATGTTTTAATTTTTCAGACTACTTACAAATTTGCGTTTCTATTTTTTAATAATTACATCAACTTATTTCTCTTTTAATTTGTATCGTTTGTATAATCGATACCTTAAAATGGAAATAATTATGTAGTGGAAAAAAACAACAACAATCTGCATATAATCTCACACGTATAATTAAATCATTGCGAATGTTTCTAATAAAATATGTGTTCGTGGAAACACGGAGTTTCTATAGCACTGATTTTTAGATTAAATTATGAATGTCTTGTTTATTCACTGTCAAAATTGACGTAAGAATTAAATCACTTACGCATTTATATTTGGAATTTTAATGACATGTGAAAAAATACTTTAATGAGGGAGTTCTTGAATACCAGGTGGAATGGAGGTGATGTCTGAAAATAGATTTACTTATTCAAAAATAATTACAACGACAACTGTCACTTCGAAATATCTGTTTTCGAGGAAAATACACTTATTCAATGAAAATAAACTCATTTTATTCTATACAGGTAAATGTTCGAATAAAGTGTGCGGGAATTGCTAATAAAATTTTAATTGCTCGAAAATAAGCATGGACAGATAAATTATCTATTCAATATTTTAATTTAAAAGAATTTAGGTAAAATATGAGCAATTAAAACAGTGCATCTTCATTTTTGTTCTTTGAGTCAAAGATAAATTTGTTTTAGAATATTTGCCAAAAATCATTGAATTATTTGATTCAAACAAAATTGTCAGAGCTTATCCACTAATGAATGAAACATTTACACTTTTTTTTATTAAAAGAACTTAAGGAATATAGTTTTGGGAAGGTTATATATCACCCCCATGTCGTCCGTACTTTTTAATTCGGTGGGTGTTCGTCCAGTTTTTTGCAGTGTTATAAAGAAACAACCTTGAAGATATTATTTCAGTAAAAACTTTATGCAATATCAAGTGTGAGCATATGGAAAATTCGGCCCTCATCTTACCAAGAACAATTCAATAATACTAAAATTATATGATTCATTCTTGTATAATTTAATTATACTATTTATTTTTTCAGTTTAAGCATAAAAAATCTACATTTAATATTTATTTAAAAACATATTCGTCATTTTTTTAGTGCGACTTTGAAATTTATCTCGTTGCTGTTCGTCTCAAGTGTTTCTTTTATTATAAAGACATATTTGAAAAATCAAAAAAAAATTTTCTATTCTATTTTTCGCTATTTCAAGTGCGATCTTTTTTTTAAAAAAAAATATTTTATTTTCTTCCTTTTAGCAAATATTAGGATGTTTTTGCAATGAATGCACAAACAGACCATAATTCTGATATCTCTCTTTGAAAGAAATAGTTTTGTGTCTTGAAAACACCGTTTTCCAATTTATTATAAGAGTTTCTTTTTTTTTGTTCTTTTTTTTGGGTTTTTGTTTTTGTAGTTTGTTTTGTTTTGCCATTTTTTTCTGCATTTATTTACAATATCCTGTATACACGAATAAACAATATTTATTTTAGTAATTAAACGTAAATTGTTATTTTAAATTTCATAATTTTAAAAAGTGCTGTTTTATGTTTCCTGCATAATTTGTTCCCCCGACACCAAGAACATTTTCAGAATTATGACGAAAATATTTCATTCGCATAAAAGAATACGTGACTGTATTGTTTTAAAAAAATGTATTCTTAGCATAAATGTTTTTTTTTTACATTAATCTAACACAAATTATACTGACATTATATATTTTTATTTTAGTCGTGCTTAAAAGCCTTCAAATTTATTAATTATATTAAGTTTAATAAAAGCGTATATAGTAAAAAAAAATATCGAAATATTTTATTTCTGTCGGATAATTTAGTAGTTTATATGTCTGAACTGTTTGCCATAGAGATTCATAGTAAATCGAGTCTCCGGGAAGCAGCAAAACACTACAACTGTTTTTTAGCACTGCTACGGTTTCCTAGTCGATATAGTTCATAGTCAACGAATCATAGTATCGCCTAAGATCCGACTTTATATGAAGAAACACTTAAAAAGGGATTTTTTAATAATTTGTCACAAATATACATGTTGTATACGAAAATGGTTTACACTGAATTAAGGACATAAAAATAAGTCAATATTTAATGAAACAAAAAAAGTGAATAGGGATTCGTATTTAAATAATTAAAACCCTAAAATGTTGGCATTTGTAACTTGTTTATTACCACTATTTTTGTATAATTTCGGCAGCTGCATACGTTATAATTATTGAATGTACATTCATTACCTGCCCTTGAAATGCAGCGCCAACATTTTACTTCCATAGACCGTAACACAATAATTCTATGAAAAAAAATGAAATGTACTTGTTATATTATTCACACTGACAATAATACATATATAATTATATCTTAAAATATATCCTTAAAAATTTAGCTATATTTGTTAATAGCTAATTATTTAGTATTACCTAATATTGACTTACATAGTAAGATATGATATATCAAAGGTATAATACACAAGAGTACATCTATCTGTATATGTGTATATATATATATATATATATATATATATATATATATATATATATATATATATATAAATAAAATAAAAACAGACCACTTTAAGGTTCCATGTAATAAATTATCTTACCACAGCCCTTTTTAAAGGACTGCGGATCAACAGACTTTACTTCCAAACAAAAGGATTACCTAGTTTTTCATAAACTAAGTAACTAACTAACTATATATATATATATATATATATATATATATATATATGTGTGTGTGTGTGTGTGTGTGTGTGTGTGTGTATGAATGTATTAAGAAATATATTGAAAATATTTCCAATATATTTAAGATTTCATAATTAATGTTAAAAGAGTAAACAAAAACTTCAATAACAAATAATAATAATAATAATAATTTCGATAAAAACATATATATAATATTAGCTATCAAATTCATAACATCTAATATTCAAATAATATATCCTATTTCAAATTATTCATAAATACACCCAAAATTATTATGGATATGATAAAAACAAAAATGACGATCATAACAATAATTCTGAAACATGTAAATATAAGATAACATGTAATAGTTGTTATTTGCATTATACTGGTGAGACTTTTAGAAATAATTAGAAAAAAAATGTTTATAAACTTAATAATGATCTCCTATATAAAAATCTATTCAATGCATTTGTTATGCACAGAAATAGTTTCAACTAAAATATCGATATAAAAATGAAGTCTTTATTAAGAAAGAAAATAATTTAATATAATGTTCTCGAAATTGCATTAATAGAAACTATTCCAAACATAAATATACGCGGCGAATGTTTTTTCAAGTAGCTTTCTCAAATAATATATTTAAATATTTTAGAATTTAAAGGAAAACCTTAAACTGAAGGCTTTACTTTTTAAAAGCATCATAACCATCATGATCATCATCAACAACAACATAAATTCACTTTCATTTAACAGCGTGTCACAAATTTAATTCATTTGACATTCCCCATACTTTTTCTTTCCTTAATGTCGCATGATTTTTTTTATAGTGGAGAGCATTCTTCACTTCAAATTTGAACACGAAACATTAAGTTTCTCCGCGCTATTTTTTGTCTGTATAAATACTGGTCCCAAGATACAATTTCTAAATTTGTTTTGATAAATTGTCTCATGGAACGAAACGCATCTACACAAAAAATAATCATCTTGCCATAATCTCACATACACACCCACGCGCGATTGCACACACACACACACACACACACACACACACACACACACACACACACACACACACACACACACACACACACACATACTCAAAGAAATAAACACAAACACACGAATTCATGCACACACGCACGGACAAACTCTCACACAAACACTTACACACACACACACACATATCTGTATCTATTTATCTATCTATCTTTCTATCTATCTATCTATCTATCTATCAATCAATCTATATATATATAGAGAGAGAGAGACAGAGACAGAGATAGATGGAATATATGTTAGTACAATTCTATTTTATGAATTTTCTAATTATCGAGCATGGAAAAGAATTAATAAAACTTAAACACACAAAGCACATATTAATCTTCACAAGCATACGTATATACCTTTTTATCTCTGACGTACATTATTTCTACTCTGAGTTTCAAGCACAACGCAAACTTGAGGTGCAATTTTCAATCAGCACCTGATGCTTGCCTTGTGCATGAACTCAGATTTGTAATACTGGTGAGGAAAATAATGTTTATTTATTAACATAAATTCTATCTCTGTCATTATACATCGAACATTATTTTATTAGTACCAGCACTGGGCAATGTTTTTTGTTTACAAATATATTTTTATTTTTTATTTTTTTTTGTAAAATCCATTACTTACAATACATTTACACATACACACCTACACACACACAAAAACTCATTCACACACACACACACACACACATATATAAATTTCTACACATACATACATACATACATATATGTATATATATGTATACACACACACACACACACACACACATATATATATATAAACACAGAACACATAATACACACACACACACACACACACACACACATATATATATATATATATATATATATATATATATATATATATATAAACAAATGTTTAGGAGCACACAATATATTGTTTCAAAGGCAAGGAAAATATTTGTCTCCATGGCCCTTTCATCTCATCAGGAGTAAATCGTTGGCAATAAATTATGCGATAGAACAGTAACAACGAAAATGAAGAGCAAAAAAAAAAAAAAGGCGTAGGAAAAAGACGATCTACTTCTGATGAGATATTGGGTGAAAGAATTTAGAGACAAATATTGTCCTTGTTTTAAAAACAATCTAACTAGAGCAATCGGACGTCTAGCCATACTGATGAGCTGTGATACAGCGAAACAGTCTGTCTGTGGATGACAATATATATATATATATATATATATATATATATATATATATATATATATCTATATATATATATATATATATATTACTCTTTAATGATGGAAATTATATATATATATATATATATATATATATATATATATATATATATTCATGTTCCATCATTAAAGAGTAATACCTAAGTGTGCGTGTTTATCTGTTACATTATTAGAGAAATATTTTTATTCGTTTTCCTCTGAATTGAATTTCTATCATTATTGCTTTCACTACTTTAGCCTTTAAGTCGTTTACTTTTTGAATCATTTGTAATTTGCTCTCAGAAAACTGACCGTTCTGTTCACCCAAGCAGAACACTTGGTCAGATATTAAAAAAAAAGCAGTTAAATTGTATTATACAATACACTGTTTTCACAATACCACTGATATAAACCAACCGATTTCTGTAAAATATCGAATATATATATATTATGCATATAAGATTAAGATGTTTTTCATCGCTGCCAATCGTGACAAGAAGATTTGATAATGCTAGTCTTTTTCTTATTTAAAACGCCCTTATCGGCACAAGGAATAATTTCCAGTACAAACTTTGGATAAATTACCTGAATTTTTCTCGATGGCCCGGGATCTGTTTGTTGATTTCTTTAATTTGTTTATACAAACGGTCAAATCTTACTTGTTCAGTTATATTCTAAAGAATTGGGCACTCCACATGTTTTTTTTTTTCATACGAAACTAGCCGTGTTTTAGAAAAGTTTTAAATATTGAGACCTTATTTATCGACAGTTGTTCTTTTCTGTCCCATTTGGGTATTTTGATGACCTAAATTTTAGTCGCATATCCGCTTATTTGATCTTTTATAAATGTGACTTCAAAGGCCAAAACTATTTAAGCCTTTATTTGACAATGAAAAATGGCACATACTTTTATATCTCATGTAATTTTATACATGCAGTTTGAAATCTGGTAGCAAATTCTGCAATTCATTGAGACCTAAAATGAGTCTAATGTCAATTTAACATCTATACATATATCACTATAAATTTTGAAAACCAAGTGGAAATGATTAATTGTTTCTTTTCGAATAAATTTAATACAATTTAAATTTTTTTAGGTTGGTCATTGTATAAACATACGCCAATAATAGCGTCTTAATTAGTACTCTCAACAATTGTGTAATTAAATCTAATTTCAATCCAATAAGCTTTATACTCATAGATACTACACATTAAACTTATTGACAATTCTCTTCATAAAAAGGTTTCAATGTTTACATCAGCTGTATCAGCCTCTATTAAAACTGTTTCGAATCGAAACAGTATGAAAACACAAAAATGCTGTTTAATTTCGACATAGTAGAGTAATAGATCATAAGAATTATGTGTTATCAAGATGTGCAATTGTTAAGAGAGTTAATAGAAGCCATATAAATGTTTTTATTAGCGGTGCAAAACTTAATTATGGAATTAAACGAGACATAATTAAAATGAACAAGAGGAAAACTTAAACTATGCTCGTTTGTAAAAGGAAAAGACAAAATGAAAAGAAAAAAATTAATTCATAAAGATATACTATCTAATTTCGAAAAGGTTCAATAAATTTCCAATTTACGTGTCAGTGTGAAACTGACTATAGAGGAATGACCACTCAATTGCAAGAAAAGAGATTTGCTCAACATGTCCCAGTGTGTATCAGAAAATGTCGATTTAATAATTTGTATAAGTGTTCTCCTCACACACAGGGATGCAATCTTAGAAAATCTAATTAAAAAAAATCATGAGTTTTCATCTTTAAAGATAGGTTAATAATTTTGATTCGATCACATTCCAACTATGACTTAAAAGTCCTTGAAACAGTTTATATTAAATCAAGGCAAACATCTTTAGGCAAAAGAGAAAAAACAGTAGAAGGTTTTAATAATTAATTCGAAATTTAAGGTTTTATAGCGCACAGTAGTTTGCAGGATGTGCTGTTGTTGTGTTGTGTTGGTGTGTGTTGTTGGATGTGCGTTAATGTTATGTTTAGCGCCCATGAAAGTGAAATTAGCGATACGAGTTCGAAGTTCGTTACGTTCTCATTGCAAAAGTACCCTTTGAAGAAATAAAAGTCAAAGGGTTAAACAGATGAGTTGACTGAGTTTTCCTGATTCGAGTAGCAACCAGGCTAGGAAAAAGAAAACGTCAAAAATCAAAATCCTCCTGAAGAGTGACTTGTTCAGTTAGGTTATCTTTCCCTAGACACACCATTGCTGCTGAGATTTCAGTTGATGGTTCTCCCCTAATTCCCTAACAGGTTAAAGAAGCCGTGACGTGACGGACATTGCTGCGTAAAATATTACCCAAGACATATATATATTATCCTTTAATAAACCGTTTAAGTGTACATTTTCAGACTATTCTCCGTACTCCCTGAAAATAATCTTAAGTTAATAGTTAAAATATTCAACCTTCTTTTGAGTGGGGTCAAGTTAAACATCGGAGCCTTCATCTCATCCTGAGAGCCGTCTTCCGAAACCACCTTGCAGAAAATAAACAGTTTAAAACGGAATAGGTATTCTTGTTTCGGAGTAAATGAGTCGAAAGATAAGCTAGCAAATGTACATCTTGGGGAGAAAACGAGGGAGAATTAGTATGTTTGCTACTCAAGTCCGATTCATTCAAGTTGGAAAGATTTGTAGCCTTCATTCACAAATAATGTCTTACTCATATTTCGTTTGCTACGATCAGTTCTTCGCGTTTAGACAAACGGCAATCAAGGCAAGAAGAAAACATATCACAATCATTACAAATAATTCCTTTTTTGAAATATCGACTAACTGTAGCTTTTAGCTCTGCTTTAAATTACTTTATAAACTCGCGTATCATGCAACTCTTGAAGACCTAATTTTGAAGCTAATTTTAAATGGGTCGTATCATACACGAGGGACAAAATTACCGTATGTATTGCTGGCCCTAGCTACAACGTTGACCAAACTATACATCCATGACTGTAGTCAAATTAGCTTCAAAATTAGGTATTAGCATATAGGGTATCCTCAAGGACACATGGCACAGTGAATAAAGGCGTTGGTTAGATCCAGTGACAAGACCCAAACAGTGTGAGTTCAATAACCGGTAAAGGCAGTGAAGAACTTGGATTAACAGGAGATAACTGATAAGTGATATCCATTAAAAACATGGCAACTAGAACAGTCTACCCCAGTGAGTCAAGCAAATGGTTCAGTTCGACATTCCAACCACCTGAAGAAGGCTGGAGCGTACAACAGCCGAAACGTTGTAATAAATATGGCGACAAAGATGAGGACAATGTAAATAGGGTAGCGTATAGGGTATATATGCAGCATTTATTTTTACTATTGTCATATTATTTCTGGTTTTAAACCATATTATTTCAGCATTTAGTTTTCTTCTTACTCAAACTTAAATTCCTCGGTATATAAATTTTGCAGCTCAATCTATTGAGAAGGTCAGATGAATTTTTATACTTTTTATTTATTTTTATAAACATTAATTTTTACAGACATATTTCAGAGTTTCCTATGAGTTGGCGGTCCCACCCAAAATAATGCATTTGTTACGGTTCAAAATCTGTAAGAAGCTCACGTTGAGAAAACACGAGTTTTGGGTTTTATTTTTCCAACTTATTTTTTTTGATTTTATTAGATTTTTTTCGGTGAAAAAATATGATTATGTTTTGAGGTTAAGTTATCTATTGGAGAGTACTCAATAAGGCTTCGTAATCAAATTGGACATCGTTTTTAATGTGCAAAATCACTGGTGGGTAAACGAAACGCATCAGTCAAAATAACAACTCAATAAGCAAACAACAGCATCGATACAAAACATTCCTTTTATGCATCTTGTTTTTTAAAAGATTTCATATTCAAATGACATGGAAACTAGTTCAGAACTTTTTTCATTCTACAATTGATTTCTTTTGCTATTTTTCCGATAAGAATAATATGATCATTTTGTTTGCAAAAATGTAAAGAATAGACAGGAAAACAGAGACTCCATAATTTATATTTAGAAAACTAATTCCTAAATCATTCATAACACGAGTGCCCGTGGGTTATGTCAAGATTATCTAAAATGATATCAGTAAAATAGAAGAATATAATAATCCGTTGTGCTTCCCTTACATTAAGAAATGTATTGGCCATCGACTTTAACAGAGAGAATATCAGCTGAACATGGTGAATTACAAAAGAATCGAAGGTTTAGTGTCCGGCTCCAAAACTGTTCTTCTGTGATAATAGAAAACAGATTTGAATTTCATTCTTTAAAAATAGTTGGTGTGGGGGACCATAGTTCAAATGTCAGGTAATCGATTGAGTTTTATTTATTTTATACCGCCCCAAAATTATTTTTTTAGGTCTGTGAATAGCTATTATTTTATTGACCGTGAAAGATATTTTTTAATTTCCCACGATGGTCCGTCATTTTTGTAGTGTATGCTTGTGTATATACGAATAGGTAGATGAGTGAGTGTGTGAGTGTATGTGTGGGGGATGCGAGCCATGATTCTCTGTCCAGTTGCTATTTCTGTAAGTTATGTTGTTTATAGAAGAAAAAATAAAATAAAATAAAATAAAAGCAATCATTCCGATCGATTTGCTAGTGTTGGTACCAAAAACATTCAATAAACTGAAAACGTCGATAAGATATAAAAAAAATGATATTTGGTGCCATTTTTCTTTCTTGGAAAAAAATAAACTGTTCAATTTGACAATATCCACGTTCCAACAGATGAATAAAACTTTCAGTTGCATTCATCCTGATAGAGAGTTTTTATTCTTTTTCACCATCTCAATCGCTATCACCCTCTCAATTTCACACACATGTGCACATGCACATATACGTATTTACAGTGCATATACATTACACCATATACATTAGCTTCCATACAAAGACACGGACTCATGCGTGTCTATATGTGGCTTTGTCTTCAAGTGTAAAAATTGTTATTGGTATCATACAATATCAGACCAGACTATAGAATAATAGCAATGCGGCAAAAGATTCCTACAAATTCAGGCTACAAACTACAGAAAGTGAACACTGAACCATATCTGTTCTCTAACCACAAAAAAAATAAACAATAACCTTAAAATTGATTTGTGAACCCATTCCAATATCGGTATCACGAGATACTGAAAATTTATTCATCAACCAAAATTCTTGAACAAGAAAACATCATAATTAACTGTTATTAAACATTTATCACTTTCATCTCCTCCGTCAACAAATATGGCAATGACGATTTTAATAGAAATTTAAGCTCTTTCCTTATAAGGAAACATTCCAAATCCACTGTCCGAGTAGCAAATTCTACGATCTGTTTTCCTTGCAGTCAGGCTTAGTTCAATGTGCAGTATCCGTTCCTAGTAATTCAAATGGTAATGTTTGTATTAGCAATTTCCTTATAATAATATATTCGGCATTCATTTACCGATCAGTTAGTTCTACTTTCGATTGAAATTCATGATATCTTTCTCTTGAAAAAGTTTCCTAGGAAATCAGGTTTCTCAAGTCCATTAATTGTTATTGCCCTTTACATTATTGACGAGTGATTTCATCTTAAACTTTTATTTGAATTGATGTGGAACCTCAACATCTTGATTATGCCATTATTTTCTCTTCCACGAGTCACATGTGCTACTCATTTGTGTTGTTGCTGCTGTTGGTAGTCCATAAGTCATGTAGTATCTGTTATTTGGTATACTTCTCTGGTTGTGGTTCTGTAGCGTCAATTCACAAGCTTCAAAGAAAGATGGTCTTTACCAAGACATACAGGCTTCATTCGCTCGCAGCCATCTTTAACCGTCGATCTGAGAAAGTCGTTTCATACAATTGACAGTTTAGATATTTTGCATCGAGTTTTGTGCCACGCATGGCATCCATATGAAAGTTTCGATTTGATATAACTATTTAAGAACATGATTCCAATTTTTACGTTTTAATTTGTATTTTCAGAAAATTGTAGTGTTAGTCCAAACTACCATAGAGCTGTGTATTTTATGTTTAGTTTCCTTATCGTCAAGATGAAATTGCAAAAAAGTGATCCAATAACAGCCAATAATTTGAAGTGTTTGGTATTTACTAATTCCACAATCTGAATTTTTGATAGATTCAATTTACCATCCAACAATGATTTTCTTCCAATTCTAGATCATAGTTTCTAATTGTAAACTTTTGTCTTCATTCCTTTTTTGTCGAATACATGTTAGATTATATGTATTTTTTATTCACCTAACATTTGTAACCGATCTATGAATAAATTTCATCTCACGTGTGTGGGTGAGCGCGCGAACGTGTGAGTTTAGACAGCAAGAATAATTTAAACAATATTTATTAAATTCAAGGAAGGCCTGTCTGTTTTTGGTTTTATTGCATTTTTCTAACTTTCACATTCACATCAATGTTTTTAAATAAAACCTTCTTTATTTCATGGTTTTTCATAATTGTCTTTTACAAGTGAAGTCATACTTAGAAACGATTTACAGATTTTGCCATCACTGGAAAAAATAATGATCTATACGTATTCTAATTTTTACATATTCTGCGCAAGTCAGGTAGAAACTAGTTGTACTGATAAATCATCAGTTACCTCCCCTTAAGATCTAGGAGATATAAAAAGCACCCTGTAATATCCGTCAGTAGACATATAGTCAGGGTAAAGTGCAATAAAACTTTGGTATAAGTTTATTCACTGGTTCTATTTTCAATGGTAAAGAGGAAGCGATATATGCGCTCAAAGGTACAACGTCATTCTGTATTATTTTGTGTGTATCACGGTTATAAATAATACTTGTGTCGTACGAGATAAAAGATTAAATAGAATTAGAATTGTTGGTTTAATATTAGTAAATTGAAACGAGGGCATTTAATATAACTTTTGTAACACTAGGTCAATAGTTTCTTTGAGAAGAACGTAACAAAACAGACATGTATCATGTAATGAGGTGTAGTTTGCTCTTGTCACGCATGTTTTTGCAGTATTTCAAGAAAGTAATTAAAAGTACATTTATTTGCTAAGTTAGATAGGATCGGATGCTATCAACGATAATTGATAGGTCCGCGCATGGATTTGTAAAATTTTGGGACGTAGAGACGAATATGCTTTGTTTTTTTAGACTCCCTTATATGCAATCGAATTAAAGTATTCGAAAGTGATTTAAAAAATTGCTGTAAAATTTAAGGATTACATATGGATTAACTCCGACAAAATGATAGAATAAAGAACAACTGGGAAACGTTTATATATTTAGCATGTTTCAATTTCTGTCTAGATTTGTCTATGTTATCACTTCCTATCCATTCTTTTCAAAATACCTTAGTTTTCTTTTGTCTCATTATCTCTCTTTTAATTTAATTTCCTTTATTTATTGTTTGTTCATCTTCTTTGTTCTTTTTCTTTTTTCTTCTTTTTTCTTCTTTCTTTCCTTCATTTTTTAATCCTTATTTACGAAAAAAAAAAAGGTTTTGCAATGATAAGCCCCAGGGAGAATATCATGGATGTGAAGTGGCCAACTGAATTGGGTAATAGAGTTTTATTTATATGTAATTCATTTATATGCTCTATAATAAATATATTGAGCTCTCTTTTGAGGATCAGTTTTTATATTTTATATTATTAGGATCTACTTGGATTATTACCCAAGGAATTCTATCTATCTATCTATCTATCTATCTATCTATCTATCTATCTATTTCTTTCTTTCTTTCTTTCTTTCTTTCTTTCTTTCTCTCTCTATATATCTTATTTAAAGAAACCATCTCTTCAATAGTTTAATTACGACGGTTTACCTCTGACGAAGTGTCGGGCTAAAGACGAGGTTATGTTTATTGTATTCGAGATTAATCGTTTAATATTAAATTACGAACCTTATTTTAAAACTTATTATATATATATATATATATATATATATATATATATATATATATATATATATATATATTATATATATATATATATATATATATATATATATATATTTATATTTATTTATATATATATGTTATATATTTTATATATGTTATATATATATGTATATATATGTATATATATATATATATATGTAAATATATATATATATATATATATATATATATATATATATATATATATATATGTTATATATATGTATAGATAGATAGATAGATAGATAGATAGATAGATAGATAGATAGATAGATAACAAATATATCTTATTTAAATAAACCATGTCTTCAGTAGTGTAATTAGGATGTCGAAGCGTCGTCTGAAAGTCCAGGTTATATTTACTGTGTTGGATTTTAATCGTTAAATGTTAAATTACGGTCCATATTTTAAAAGCTTAAAAAATTAAGTATATATATATATATATATATATATATATATATATATATATATATATATATATATAAAGGTTCAAACACTAATATTTCATGGTTACAATCTATTACATTGGAATCGTAATCATGACCCAATTCAGGAGACTTACAAATTCTAAAATAAACAGAAAATGTATCTCCGTGCTTAAAAAAAAAAAAAAAACTTCAGTGATATTGTGTATGTAAGAGTGAGAGACAAAGGTGAAATGGAAATGTATGAAACATCTAGAGAGTGGTATGAAGAAAGATGAAGAATAAATGGCCTAAATTGAGGGTGAAGAATAAAATTTTAAAGAGAGAAGTTAAATAACTGTTTTAAGAAGTGAGATTCAGATAAATACGTATTATTGTCAGTTGAATAAATCGACTTCCGATTTTTTAAAAAGGCAACGGGAAAAGTATGGATACTGTTCAGGAACAATATGGCTTACTGGGAGCCTGGCACAATAATTGACAGACTAGGAAATGTGATGTACACAGTACAAGGCGAAAAGTTTACCCACATATTGACCAATTACCAAAAAGCCAAGCTCTACATCCGCTGAAAATGACGATTCAATGGATGCAATCTTTGAAGCTTTTGAGATTCAAAGACCACAGGAAGACACAGAAACTAGAAGGTCAAATAGGATGAGAAAATTTACCGAACCTCTGATTATCGACCATAAGAGAAAAAAAACTAACTCCCCATCAAGAAAAAGGGATCTAAGGAGGCGGGTGTTGAGGGGTCCACCCCTTTTTACACAAATGGACTCACCCAATATATACATATACTACTGCTACGGGAAGAGACGAGAGTAAGACGAGAACAAGACCGAAGAGTCGAGTGGAGAGTGACCGAGTAAAAGGTTGTAGGTAACCGGAAGAGTGAGGGGTGAGGTAACAGCGTTGTAGGAGTCACAGTGAGCGAGCACGTAGACTCAGTAAGAAGTCATACAGCGATACTTCAATACCAAAGACTGTATATATATTTTGCTACTAACCCGTATTCCTGGAACTACTAATCTGCTTTACCAGTTTGTATTATTACGTCAATACATTATTTTTATATATTCATTCCTGGCGTTTGTTATTTATTGGTACCGGATTTCAACCCGGGATGCACAACAAATACATTTGTGGTGACATTAGTTACAATGAATAAGGGAAAAGGAAAATCATTAGACGATCCATATTTAGCGTCTAGGTAATTTACGATGCCGATGTATATATGAAAATTTGTCGTTTGGGTTGAATTTACAAAATGTATGTGTACAAGAAAAAAGAAAATGAGAGAGAGAGGGGGAGAGAGAGAGGGAGGAGGAGAGTGACAAGGAAAAATATGGGGAGGAAAAGAGAGAAAGAAAGAAACAGAAAATGCCAAACGAAAATGTATTAGTAGACAAACTGAAAGGAAATAAAATAAGAGACACGTGGTGGTTAACGAGTATACATCTATTAAGTCTACAAATCAATTTAAATTCTCAATTGTGATCTAATAAGTTGATCACGTGATTGTAAAGAAAATGTATGTAAAGGAAATAGCGTGGCGTCTAAGTGATCATATTACGATTCGGGGGTTACTTTCCGAGTAAGCAAGTACTATTGGTGTGAGTTTTACTTCGAAGGCTTCTGACACCAGTATTGTTCAACGGGGTTATCATAGTTGTATCTGCGAATGTGGCAACGATTATTCATTGACATCACAAAATGGTTTATCTATCTTCATTTTTCTTGATAATTATTTTAATATCATTTCAATCGGTAGCATACTCTAAGTATTTATGGAAAATGACAAGTTCTATTAAGGCTTTTAAAAAAAATTCCATCCGTGGTTTAAGACCTAATTTTTGCTGAGTTGAACACCATGTCAATTTGATATCATTCTCATATTTCTTTCAAATCGTACGGCGCTTCATGTCTACTAAAATAAAATACGTTTTTTTCGTGTAATATAAAATTGTTCTTATAAACTTTAATGTTATAGATATATACACCTTTTATCTGTTTACGCATTAAGATTACAATTTAATAATCTGTTGAGTGTTGAAAAATACGTATATAACAAATAAATTACTTCGACTACTAGCAAATATATATATATATATATATATATATATATATATATATATATATATATATATATATATATATTCATTCTATGCCAATAGTAGGACTTAATCTATTTCATATTATGTTGTCAATGTTTTCTGTAAAGCAGATATGATCGTTCGGGAAAAATCGTCAAAGTTTTTTAGTACATAAACATTAATTTGGAATTTGCTAAACACACGCTTCTCTGTAGCGGAGAGGTATAGTACGCCAGATCATTTGACGGTTTTGTATAGGAGACAGGTTCGAATGCTGTCAGAGAAAGAATATTTTCAATGAACATTCAGGCCAGTAAATACAATTAATACCGCTTATTTAAAAAAAATCATTTATGAAATAAATTGTACCTATTAAAATTACACATAAACAGAACACACACACACACACACACACATATATATATATATATATATATATATATATACGTGTGTGTGGGGGTGTAAACAGTTTACGCACCAAAAAACATCATCAGCCCTATCTGTATAGATATATATACACCTTGTTTCTAATTATAAACATTCTATTTTCTCTATTTAACCCCCTTCCTCAAACATGTATTAAGTTACACACACGCACACACACACACACACACATATATATATATATATATATATATATATATATATATATATATATATATATATATATATACACACACACATACATACATACGCTCAAACGCGCACATACATGCGTCCTTCATTTGTTAAATGATGTCCTAAAGAGGAGACAAAGGAAGTCCTCAAAAGTGTTTGGAAGTAAAAATCTTTGGCCAAAAACTCGAAAAATATTCTTGATATGTAAAAAATATATATTGAAATTTCATATATATATATATATATATATATATATATATATATATATATATATATTAAATAATAAATTAAAAAATAAAGATCTCAAAAAATACAGTTCTATATATATATATATATATATATATATATATATATATATATATATATATATATTACAATGAATCATTCATACAAAAAGTAGATTAGTAAAGTTAATGATATAAAATGGCGAAATCCCTTTGCTAACAAAATTTTAAAGATGTATTAACCTACAAATCACTGAATGAATGTTATGATCCTTGTTTTTAAAACTTATAATCTGTATAAGGTCTTTCTTTAATACAAAAGTACTTTCGACTGTACATTCAGTCATCTTCAGGCATGGAAATTATTTTGTTTTTGTTAAAATTCAGGTAGCATCGGTGACGAAAAAATATAATGCGAATCGAAATATGTTTTTTTATTTAAATGTGTTATTGATAACGGATACAAACTTTTGGCGCGTGCAGTCACAACGCTAAGGTTGAAGGTTTTTTAAAATTTAAGAGAGTGCGTTTTTTACTGATAATGCAATTTCAGAATTTTTTGTTGTAGGAGATTATCAGTCAATGTGGCATGAACTAAATTGTCGAATAAATAGCGTAATGTCTCAGTTGTTATCCCGAAAATTTGCACGTCGTGTCAGTTCTTTTAAATCCAATATTTGGTGCATTTCAATTTACATTACAATGAATCATTCATACATACATAAATATATATATATATATATATATATATATATATATATATATATATATTTGTATGTGTGTGTATGTGATTGTGTAAAGTGAGCTATATATAAATACAATATATAAAAAATCAATACTTAAATTCCGCTGATTTTATGCGAGTTAAAGTTTCATGTGCACGCGCTGTTCACCTGTGTTTATTTTGTTATTACAGAAAGGTGTATTTTACCAAATGCCTAAAATTGTTCCACCAACAACATATAAAAAGCGTGTGTGCATGAAACTTTGATCGCGGTAAATACAGTTATATCGCTATATATATATATATATATATATATATATATATATATATATATATATATATATATATATAAGAGACAAAATGAAGTAATCATTTATTCATATCCTCATAGCAAAATTGTTGGGTGGATACATATATCTAAATGTATATATGTGTGTGTGCGTGGGAGGTGGATATAGATGTATAAATATTCAGAAATTTACATATACCCAGCAACACACATATGCGCGCAAATGAAAATGCTCTCATACATAAACCATGATTTGTATGTATGTATTCACGGTTATCGTTTTTTTTTTTGTTTTTGTTTTTTTTTTTTGGAAAGTTCAGTGTATAACAAAACAGTCTGACCCAGCATTAACTATCGTCTTAGTTTTGTACTTGTTATACCCGAAATATCAAATTCAGCATAGAACCTTTGGCCTAGGTTTAGCGTTTTCAGCCCATTATTTTAGTGTGTCAGTCCCTTGCTCTATTTCATCCTATAAGGTGGGACCTTAACCTCGACTTATGTTTGCGAGCAAGACACAATTACTAATCAAGCGATTATGTCAAGTCACCAACACACCCTTCGCTACCATTGTGTATGTGTTGCGCACTATCGTCCTCTACACCCGCTTATAATATTTTTGATGTGCTTTTCCATTAAACAAGCGCCTAAGTGCCACCCGCCTTCACAGACGCAGCCGCCAATGCCGGGTAAGAAATAGCATGACGTCACATCCTACTTGTAAATGGACGATTGCTGTGAACGATAAGCCTGATGTAAATGCTGGACTTGTTTACAAAGGGCGGCTCATTTGCCAGCCAAAGGGATAATTCTTCTCTTACAAAGCAAGGGCACGATCTTAGCGTCCGACAGAGACGTCGATGGCGGCGAGAAACATTAACGGAATATTAACGAAGATCTTTCTCAGCAATTTAAACGACGTCGCTTTTCTTCATTTCCGACGCTACGATAAAGGGTTTCGGATCCAACCGGAAAATGCTTTAATTACACCAGAGGCTTTGAATCAACTCGTCGAGGTCGGATCTATCACAGTTTTTGCTGTTTGAAGTGCCAGTGTAAAAGTTTCGATCGCTCGAATATTCGTAGTTCTTCTGATTGTGAACAATTAAACTTGATATCCTCCCAAAGAGTTTTTAATATGAAACTGAAATATTTGGTAAACATTTTGATGAATTCCTTAGGTGTATTTTCCTTAATTCTTGCCATTTGAATTTGCTGTTTCTCTGTGGAATGTAACTGTAAATGTACTGAGAATATCCCTTGAATTAGAATTAAAAATTAAGGATTTAATATATTTTTAAATAAAATTTGAACTTATTTTCTTCTGTTTATTCCCTACGTTTATTCATCACCTTAATATAGTCTTCAAGAATTTAATTTCCTCTTTGCTGAACCTTTCCTCTTTGATGATTACGTTGATGATTAAGTAGACCAATTCTTGAATGGAAAGTCGATGCCATTGACTATACGATAACGTCGGTGATGGACGATGTTACTTTTTCTCTTCTGATGGCTTTGGAGATTTTGGTTCCGATTGTAATAGAATACTGAAAGTTTGTACGGTTGATGTTTTGTGTTTCAAACCTTTTAGGCTAAAATCCAGTGGCTTTCAGTGTTGCTTTTGAGTTGATCCTTGTATTTTCGAAATGAACACGCTGAATAAGACTTAACATAGAAAATTTGACTCTTCCATTCTTGCTCTATATTCTGGCCATCGAAGACGATGTTTCATGATCAGCGATTCGATGTTTTAAGTGTTGGCTATTTACAGATCTTTCCACGCTTATTGAATGATGTTTAATTACCTCACTTTGGACTGAAGATATGAGTAATTTTAAACATGCAGAAAATTTAATTTTAAGAAAATCTCAAATGTTTACTTAATATGTATGTTATATGAAAACTTGCCTTCATGGTAAGTAGAACAAAATGCATGTCTGATTATAAAAGAGAGAAAGATTCATAACTTTGTGGAAGATATGACTTTGAAAAACGTATTGGTAGTTATGTAATATTTGTTTAACGGTTGGAAATCCGAGATGGTCTGAACTGAATTAAACGCAAATAAGGAACTAAGTGTAGTTGATCTGTTTTGACCTCAAAAGATATCAAAGTACACTTTGCACTTAGTGTCACACGAGAGCATCGGATGAATCAGGTGCATCAGAGTGATGACCTTGCTAAGAGCCACCAACTGCAGCTTCACCATATTCTCGTTTCATAACATGTCAAAAGTTTACATTATTTACGTTATTCGGTCTGTTATCCTCATCTTCATTGCCATGTTTGCCGTTGTACACTCCGTCCTTATTCAGGTGAATGGACTTTCAATCTGAACGCTTTCTCTCATCCACCGGCGTTGGCTGTTCTCGTACCCCGTGCCATGCCTCTTCCGGATGTCTCACTTTCCCTTTAAATCGATGGCATATGGCCCAGTGGATAAAGGCGTTGGTTAGGTCCAGTGACTAAACCCAAAGATTTGTAATTTCAATACCAGGCTAAAGCAGTGGTGAAAGAAAAACTTGGAAAGTTAAGTTAACCCCGGTGGACCAAATAAAGGGTTCAGTTCGAAATTCCAATCACCTGAATAAGGCTTGAGCGCAAAACGACCAAAACGTTGTGAATATGACAATGAAGATTAGGATAACAGTTCGAATAATGTAAATAATGCAAGTAATCGTAATACCTGATCTCAGAGATCCAATCACCTGAAGAAGGCCGGAACGTACATGTGCCGAAACATTGTGAGAATAAAGACGAGAATAACAATCTGAATAATGTAAATAATGCAAGTAATCATAATACCTCATCTGAGAGAGATAGACAGAATCGTTGTGAATATGGCAACGAAGATGAGGATAACAGTCCGAATAAAGTAAATAATGTAAGTAATTATAATACCTCATCTCAGAGATATAGACAGATGTTAAAAGCTTCCTACAACATGCAGGTGGTCGAAGCGGCTGTGCTTACGATGTGTCAACCGGAAGGAGAGGAAGTTTTATATGTCCCATCAGTATCCCATCAGTGTCCCATCTGTGATGGATTGACAGAGATAATGAAATCCCTTTTCAGAGAAAGCTACACATTTTACATATCTTCCCGCCGTTAATTATTCCTATTGTTAATAAATAAGTAGAAATATAAATTTTATATTTCTCCTCTTTCTTTTTTTTTTCAGCCACCATATTGATTGACCATTTTATACTTTCATTTTTTTTATTTCTGTATATTTCGTGTAATTATCTATTTCACATAGTTTAATTAGGCACATGAATCTTTAGTATGACATTCTATTAAGAAGGAAACTACTGTGTTAAATTAGTCATCTGTCAAAAAAATAATGATAGACAAGCAGATTAATCATTGGGTTACGATCTTTACATATTTGCCGATTTTACTCTTATAATCTAAGTTGTTTCGGTGGCAGCATATACTTCATTGCACTAAAAGGGGGTACTGAATGACGAGACCAGCGTGATAGGGGTCACGGGAACTCGTGAATTATTGACCTGCATGTTATTTACTCCACATCTTGTGACCACTGTGGACAGATAGGATAAATAGTGTTGGACTGGGATCAAAGTGTATTATCTGTTCTCATTGCGTCTCTGTCTTTGGACAGATTGCGGTGAGGAACTTTTCTTTCAGAGGAAAGAGTGGCAGCTGGAAAAATAATACTAAAGAGGTGCTCAGCCCTGGGGGAACAGGTGCCCGAGGTCGCAGCCTCCCATTGCACCAGAGGAAGGGCGGTGCTCACACCGAGGCCAGCGCAACCGACATACTCACTCGGGCCCCCACCTAAAAATAGACCTTGTGTTGTGTCACATCTCGTCCTAGTGTGTGTGTGTGTGCGGGGTAGGGGGGGGGCAGATTAAATACCGTGTCTGTTCTCATTTGCCATATGACTACGTTAGAAGAGGGTTTTTCTTAGTGGTGGAAACCTAGTAACTGGAAATCTAATCCTGCAGCAGTACCTTCCTCATTGCAATAAATAGTCGATACAAATGACAGTGGTCATTGGGGCAGGAAAATTCTTTTTTTAAAGAAAATATTTTCCACCCAAGACAGGCGATAAACCCACTATGAATTAAGGGGATACTGAGAGAAAGAAAATTTTATTGAGGAAACAGTAAAATGAAAGACAATTCAAGAGAAAATAACGATTGATGTTATACTTAATTTTTTGGTATTCTTAGTTGATGTGAAATTAAGAAACTTGAAGAGATTTTCAGGGGTGAAATAAAAAATCTATTTGAATATAACTTACGGATATATCTAGCACTTTCCACAAAAAAAGGGTGATTTTTGTCCCATATAGGAAGCACAAGTTCAGCTCATGTTGAGTCATATCGTACCACCCATCACCAATGTTAGTCTGAAGATCTGAAAAGAAAAAAAAATGATACACAAAGCCGTTTGTTCTTCCAAGCATTCCTCATAAGAGCAGCATCTTGGAAAGGGACTTCTTTGGTAAGTATGGAATTGTTAATTTAATCTATTATGCTGTTGTGTATATAAGGAATATATAGAGTATTAGGCTATATATAGATGCTAATAAAATCTTGTCTAAAATCTAAAAGAAATAGAATATCATTATTTGGTCACTTTATTGAGACGCTTTTAAAAATGTTTCTTATCTGTTTTATATTTATAGAAAGACAAGAAGGCAGACTCGGAAATCTGTACGGGAAATCACAGAATGGTGCTCTGCTTTAAATTTGCTCAAGACGTTAAGAATTTCTTTCCATGGAAGGAGTTTTAAATAAATGGATTCGATCTCAGGTTCGCGTAGTCCAGTGAAAAAGAAATTCACTAAATATCATAATAATAAATTGCAAAAGAGGAGAATTTATTCCATAACTTATGCTAAGTCATTAGCAAATTTTTTTAATGTTCAATGAATAATGTTCTATCTATGGAATTAATATGTACTATTGTATTATTTGGTTTTAAAATGAAGGAAAATTTGTTGAAAAATTAATATTGCTGTATTAAATTATTTTTCTACCTTTAGATTACAGGCTTAATATTTTTACCTAACTTATGTCTCTCGTTCCTTACCTCTTTCTGAAGTTGTTACAAATCCTTATCATAGAGAGACTAGGCGTTTGAGAAATCGAAACATTCCCAGATCATCCCGTGGCACAATGCCACCTTCATTTTATTGGAATTAATAACAGTCATGAAAGTCTATTAATTCAGATTGTTAGCTTGTTTGTCCCGTGGAGCAAAACTTCAGCTGTTATCATTAGCCTGGTTCACACGGCAAACAATATAGTTCAGTGAAAATGAAAAAAAAATCATCAATTCAAGCTAAAAACGTAATAATAATGTTTTACTTCTTTTTGGAAAACATGTGTGACGCTATTTTACCCACCACATATATATATATATGATAACAATTAAGTTTTGAGTTATATAATATTTATGGATAAAAGAAATAGAAATAGAGCGTATGTAAATTTAATATTGGATAGTGATGTTAACAAAAATGCGGTAATAATCTGTTTCATTCATGAAAGCAATATTTTTACATGGTCTAAAAATAGCTTTCAACCAGAAAAACAGACTGTCTCCGCTTGTTGTCGAATTTACACACACACACACACACACACACACACACACACACACATATATATATATATATATATATATATATATATATATATATAATAACAAACTGTATTTAGAAAAATATTATTACAAATTGAAAAAACATTGTTAAATGGAAATTATCGGAAATTTTCTATCGGTATATCATACCGTAGACATAGGAAATCTCCAAATTATGAAAGAATACAAAAAATAAACATTCATATCAGCCAACTCATTTGACAGAAACTTTTTTCCAATTTCTCATATTACTTTTCAACATACATACATACAAACATACATACATACATACATACACACCTATATATATATATATATATATATATATATATATATATATATATATATATATATATATATATATATATATATATATATATATATATATATATATATATATATATATATATATATATTTATATATATATATATATATATATATATATTTATATATATATATATATATATATATGCATTTACTGAAAAGGTTTGGTTTTATACACAATGTTTCGATGATCAAGTAATGTTAGCTACATAAAAATATCTAAATTAGACATGAGCTATAATGCGTGGAGCTCATGTTTTTTTAAGTCGATTTATGCTGTTGATTTTAATTTCATAATCTACAAATTGACTGATAAATAAGAATTATATTTTTTCCTGAGAGTAAAAATCAAAAACTCTGCGAGGAGAATTAAAATATGATTTCCTTTTTCTGATGATTATGACATTGATTTAAAATAAAAAAAATATTTTGAAACTATTGCATACGCACATATGCTTGTGGGTATCTAACTTTTTATTTTAAGTCAAGAAAACATTTAATTTCCTATATTTCTCATGCTTTGGTCGACATCAGTCCAAGTGGCAAATAAAAAATAGCACATTTTATGCAACATAAAATACATATGATCATATTCCCTTAAAAATTTCCTCCATTATCTCAAAGAATGGAGATAACAAACGATGCACATTTAAACACCCAATAGGAAAACATTTTCCATATATATTCACAACATTTTATGCAGAAATGCAGAGACATTTAGTAAATTTATGCTGTATCCCTTGCTCATGTCTTCATGGAGATTAACGAGATATTTAAAAGACTGTATATTATGTTTGATTATCACTATGTCAATTATGGAGTTGTTTCAACCTAAGAGGAAATTAAAGCGAGAAATATTTTCAACAAAGACAAAAAAGATAGAAACTGATATTAATTTCCTAGAGATGAATGGCATTTCCGGCGAGATACGGGAAACGAGTGCTAACTCGACAGATGAAGATATCTATATATCTACTCATATTTTTCAAATATTTGGATAGCACTTCGCATTTGTATCTATTTTGAAAATAAAGGCTGACAATCGTTTTCTCATTGAACCATGGAAACAGATACATTTTATTTCGCCTGCATCTTGTTTTGGATAAAAGATAAAAGCGTTTGTTTAGTTTCATATTATACTAAAGAAAGCTATTTTAAATCCCTGCGATAGGACACTCACTGGTGCTCATAGTAATTGTGAGTTCAATCCCTGTGTCAAGTAGTAAAGACTCAGAAGGGAGCTATAATTGAACAGTAATTTTTTTAAAAACCAAAAAATGAAAAAGTCGAGATATATCGAGGCATAAACAACAGAACGAGAATAATCTTCCCATATTTTCAGCACAAAATTACCTGAATTTTTCTGGGTAGACAGACCTGAAACCAGCCATTAATGTTGTAGCAATGTCAAAAAAGATGAGGGCATTAGGTGAATGTAAATAATTAAAATATGGATATTACAAACCTCTCCAGGTTTTTGAACAGGAATGGATGTTTATGCATTGTTTCCAGTTTTGGATTGGGTTTCCGGTTCCTTTTAAATTCTACTTCAAATCTATGCTTCTAATATCTCTGCCTGAACTCTAAAATTTTAGTTACTAATTAAGATCACGCTCTTTCTCGTTCTTTTGAAAACGAGAATTGTTTCCTGTTTACGATTGGTTTCTTGTTTCTTCTGAACTGTTTTCATTCCCTTTCACTCTAGTAACCTTAGTGACATTGTCGCCTTCCTTGGGGCGAATTGATTAAAAATATATTAAAGTTATAATATTTCAGCTACATTTTAAGAGGGAGAAAACAAAATTAACCTCCTGTCTCAGCGCTCACTTTTATACCTGTAAAACACAAATTACGTTTTAAATTCTATAAGGATGTGTAGATTTTATGTTTTGTAATACTTTGTGAATAGTAATCCAATAGAGAAGCAAGTAATATCATATTTTTGACACGGGCTATATTGAATTGATCATTGTTGATCGAAATAACTCAAAGACATGTTATCAGAAAGAGGCTAAGAGGTGAAAAAGCCATGATTGGCATTGATTAAAAGATCAAGAGGGCGCCGCTCAAACGAAAGCATTGAATTCATAATGTGATCTAAGATCAACTTGACTGTTCATCAGCGTGATCAGGCATTCTGCTGTGTACACTGATCTAACTTTGAATTTGGGAGGATCAAAGATATTTCGCTGAAGCACATCAAAACTTGTTGATTCTTCAAAGGCAAGATCACTTGCCGCGCTCTCTAATTAGCATAACAAAGGAAGAAAAATGAATAGAAATGTTGAGAGAACTGGAGATGTTCAAATGACCAATCAATTTGTATCAGTGTCTAAGGACGAAATTGCATTTCAAGACGGGCGTGGTTACAGCATTTATAGTCAAGTTGGAAATATTTGGGGCATTCATTTACATATGCATATGCACACACATCGCTTTCCCCTTTATATATATATATATATATATATATATATATATATATATATATATATATATATATATATATATGTGTGTGTGTGTGTGTGTGTGTGTGTGTGTGTGTATGTATGTGTGTGTGTGTTTTTTTTTTTTTTGCGCATGTTTATATGTTGTTTAATGAGCAACGAAGGATTGTTTGCATTTATTCTATATTCCGGAATATTTTAGCGGAAACGAAGAAACACACACACACACACACACACACACACACACACACACACACACACACACACACACACATACACATATATATATATATATATATATATATATATATATATATATATATATATATATATATATATGAATATAAAAGTGAACATAGAAGTCAACAATTTAGGGGCGACAGTCTGTTTCATACTAGACGCAATCGTCAGGCTGTTTTTTATATTTACACACACTCTGTCTTTGATATTGAGCACTTTATCCCATAAATATAGCACTTCATAAGACTATATATATATATATATATATATATATATATATATATATATATAAACGAATGAGTAAATGTACGTAGATATACAAGCGAGCGATAAAATGCATATAAATACTCTATAGTGTAAGGAAAAAGTGATCCATGTAAAATAACATACCTATTTAACACACACACGCGCGCGCACACACACACACACATAAACACGCACACACATATACACACATACACACACACACACACATATATATATATATATATATATATATTAAACAATATACATAATATCTTATATTAATCGCACAACTCAGACTTTCATTTTTTTAACATTACCTTTCCATTAACATTTTCAGTTTATAATTACTATTATTTTTATTTTTTGTTTTATTTGTTGTTTTAGTTTTTATTTTTATGATCACAAATTTTTTTATTTATTTGTCTACTTGCATTCATTTTTAATTAATTTCCACTTTTTAATTTTTTAATTATTAAATATTTATGTAGTTGACTTATTTATTTATCTAATTATTTGTATATTATTAAGTTCCTATGTATGGATTTCCTTTTATTGTATTTTATTTTGTCTTATCTTATTCGATTACCGTATATGTCATTATTACAGTTATCACTACTATTGGTTTTTAGAAATATTAATATTGATAATAATTGTATTATTAATTAATATACTGAATTACGGATTAATTTAGAGTTACCCCATTTGATTTTATAATACCATTTCTGTTTTTTATAGCAGCACCTACCTAAATTAGAACTTATATTTTTTTTATTTCCAAACTTCTTTACAATCTTAAATAATGCAGTTCTGCACCGAACTTAAAATTCAAAACCCAAATTTTTAAATGTTTATTTGCGTACTTATATGTTCCTATAAAAGGCTCTTAACTCATTTTATTATTTTTCTTATTTTTTTTTTTATTTTATTGATAAGTACTGTTTTTATTATAGTACATTAATATGCTTTATTTTTTCTTATTTTTAGTCTATTTTATAGTATCTTATTTTATTCTATATTATTTTATTGTATATTATATTATCTTATTTTATCATGACATACATTGATACTGAAATCATTAGTCTAGTTAGGTTAGTATTATAATTATTGGTGACTCTTTTAATTTTTGTTAAAGTATAGACCCCCCCTCACCTGATTTTCTAACGCCCCTTCCTTGCTTATTTATGTTTTCGAAATCGGCGTCTCCCTAATTTAGAACGTGTATTTCTTATTTGAACCATTATTTTCAATTTTAAAATTTAATGTAAACTTAAATTCAAATTCAAGATTTAACTAAAATTCTAAAAAAAATGTTTTTAACTCCAATAATATTCCCCCAACACGAATATATCTTTGTGATCCAGAATAATTAAAAAAGAAAAAACGAATGTCGACCCAACGTATAAATAGAAATAAAAAATAAATATAATTCCAGCACTTAAAATTGCTTCGGTATGAAACCTGAGTTGTGCAATTAATGTAAGGTATTATGTATATTGCTTATATATATATATATATATATATATATATATATATATATATATATATATATATATATATATGTGTGGGGGTATGCGTAGCGCGTATATATTTTGCAGTGATTGAAATGTAACTCCTATTTTATGAATGATTTGTCAGCCAGGATTCCTGACGTAAAAACATGTGATTTTTTCCTGTAGAGTTTTTTTTTTTTTTAAGCATTACGCCCCGAGCAAGGCGTGAAGCCACTAGGATGCAGGGGGTTGCAGAAGATTTGGAGCGAGAGCAGATAGGAGTGATAGAAGAAAGGATGAGAAGAAAGGATAGTTGGTAGATCAAGGTAACTGGAGGTGTCGATTGACATTACATTTGAATAGTTGATTATAGCTCTCAGGGAAACAGTAATAGGGAAGGGTGTTCCACAGGCGAGAGGTGCGAGGTATGAAGCTACTGGAGTAGAAGAGACGGCTACATTTAAAAGTTTCTATAGTGTACGGATGGGAGCGGGATGACAGCCTCGTAGGGCGCTTGAATTCATGGAGTCTGGGAACCAGTGAAAGCAACTCATCGGAGCAATTACCATGAAAGTATTTGTAGAAAAGACAGAGAGAGGCGACGGCGCGTCTGTACGAGAGTGACTGCAGACGAGACGCCAGATCAGGGCCAATAACATTACATATCTGTCTCTGGATTTTGTCAAGAACTCCGAGATTTGGTTAAACGAATAAGCCAACTATTCCAAACTAAGACTTTGGAAAAAAATTGACCGACGAATACATGAAGATATGCCTTCCATACCACAGTTCACGCGATTCCAAGGCGGCACGAGAAGATGGAAGCGAAATCTGGTGCACATATTGAATTTTGACTATAACATCATGATAAACTCTTTCTCCTTATGTCTTTTCATGTAAAATTGATAGCTAATAAATATTTTAAAATGGGGGAGTTACTTTTCAATCACCCCTGTATATATTCACACACACATGCATACACTCACACTGTTTTTGTTATTATTAGTTATTTTGTTTAAATAAATTCATTTCTGTTTATTGCCTTGAGAAAGTCCACATTGGACGAAAACGCGTCGGCAACTATTACAGATTTGCTATTGTCATTTATATATATATATATATATATATATATATATATATATGTATATATATATATATATATATATATATATATATATATATATATATATATATATATATATTATCATATATACATATATATATATATATATATATATATATATATAGTGATATTCTTCTGTATATATATATATATATATATATATATATATATATATATATATATATATATATATATATATATATATATATATATATATATATATATATATATACAGAAGAATATATATATACATATATATATATGTATATAGTGATATTCTATATATATATATATATATATATATATATATATATATATATATATATATATATATATATATATGGTTATTTTCTTCTGGTGTCGGTGGGGACGATTGATTATTTTCTGAAAGGAGGTTTAAAATGAACATTTCACATGTAATATTTGAAGTTTCTTCCTTCATGTGGCAAAATTAACTTTAGAGTTCAAAGCATTTTACACGCTTAGAAAGACACCAGAAAGGCTTAAGTGACATCAGTTGCCGGTTGTATTATACAGAATATGATTCAACGAAGCATATCATCCAAAATATGCTGTTTTCAAACATGACAGTGTGGGATGTAAAAAACACACAAAGAATAGAAATATTTTTTAAGCATCATTTCACCCCAAGCAAGGCTAGATCACATGGTTTTACTTAGAGAGACTGAAACGGAGAGGACAATATAAAAACGTGTTCTCGGAGACAAAAGATGTCGATTGATTTTGCATTTAAATAATTGAAGATCGCACTTGATAGTAACGTGCGCGAGAAGAAATTATTAGCATAGAACTTACGGTTCAAGCAGCAATATCAAAATATTATGAAATATATTTGCCTTCTAGTACTTCGCTTCAATTTGTGAAGTTGAGGAACGAAAGCTGAACCCTCATTATAAAAATTAACGTGAACATATTTACAGAAGGTGCAGCGGGAAGCGACGGTGGAAAAGTGACAGAATCTGAAACGCCATGTCAGGACGGATAACGCTACATATTCTTCTTTTGTATTTTCTCAAGAATCTATAGAAACCAGAAAGACTAGACCAGATATGTCAGAAATTTTCTATGTTGTTGACTTATAAATGAGCAAAATTTATTCTGGTGTGAAAGATTGTCTCGCATGATTTTTCAAGCAGATTTAGCAAATGTTTTAATATAATCATTCCATTTCTGGTATACTAGACCAATAAGCAAAAGGTACATTAATTAAATGCGGTTACTTTTAGAAATGATTAAGAAAGCTTCGTACAAGCACAAACACAAATGGGGATATAGCATGAAGTCGAAATAAAAATTCTATCTTACTTGTTAATTAAAAAATATAGCTAATTTTTCATTTGTTTCTATATTAAATATTTTCTTATCGAGGAATTTGACAGTAACAAATTGTAATAAAGATTTTAGCATTAAAATGTATTTCTAACACAAGTCGAGAGAAAAAGAGTGAGAAAGAAAAGAGAGAGGGTTTGGCTTTTCCTTCACACAGAGAAAACACCTCTGCCAATATATTAGAATACCAATGTTAAATACAGTTTAATAATGACAAAGAGAGTGAAAAAGTTTAAAACGGAGGTTGCCTGAGATTTATGGCATTTTTATGTTACTGTGAATACGATGAATTTGTTGCAGGAAGGCGGGGATAAATTCGAGATATTTTTTTTACAGAAAGTCAATTTGTCATAACGTTAATAAAAAAAACAATTTTTGTTTTGCTACTATTCAGGTTAATGTATATTCACGCCCCATAAATCAGCGAAAAGATTAATTCCTAATACTTTAACGAACGATAATCCCAAGATAATACATACATACATACATTTATATATATATATATATATATATATATATATATATATATATATATATATATATATATATATATATATATATATATATGTATATATATATATATATATATATATATATATATATATATATATATATATATATATATATATATATATATATATATACGCGTTTCTGCAATTACTTAAAAAAAGGTAATATATTTGTTAAGTTCTTACTATTAAACGGTTTTTCACGTGTCAGATTTTCAATATATTTCCAATTAATATATTAATACAGTGTATATCTGGAAAAGGGTCAGTTTATTGTATAATAACAAGAAAGAAACAGATCAGCCATTTAAAATCTAATTTATAAATTTATAAAGTATAATACAATTTATAAATATTTATATTCGTTTAACCGTGTCTTAAATATGACAGAATATCCTGTTAAGTACGTAATAATATTTGATGGTTTTAACATGTTAACCTTTCAATATATTTTCTCGCATTTATATATTAATATTTATTAATTTCTAAGAGGGTTATTAATTCATAAAGTAGAAAACAGATCTCCGACTTAAGATCCAGACGAAATATTATTAAAATACATTCAACATGGAAAATAACTAGGCTAATACTTATGTCTTTCCTTTTATTAGAAGGGTTCAACATGCGTGACTTTAAATATATAATGCATATATCTGGAAAATATACACACACACACAAAAATATATATATATATATATATATATATATATATATATATATATAAAATTGAAAAAAGAACAAATGAGATTTATAATTCAGTGTTCTTAGCATTTATTTTTATATTTAAAAACATTGCTCGATTCAATAGTTTCCATAATTCGTGTGAGAAACCTCAATTTAAATTCAATCATATAAATTAAATTTTATATTTAAGATAAAAAGTTTAAATTTAATTTATATGACTGAATTTAAATTGTGGTTTTCATTTTTGAAACATGGAAATCTCGGTGTTGCGATGATTATGTAATTTTAAAAACAACAATTATAATATTATGCTCTACTGTTGTATCAAGCACTGTGTGTTTTATAACAAATATTTATACCATATATATATATATATATATATATATATGTGTGTGTGTGTGTGTGTGTGTGTGTGTGTGTGTGTGTGTGTGTGTGTGAATTGCAAAATTCGAATGACAAATTGGAAAAAGTGTACTTATGAAGTGTTTCGTCCTCCAGGACATCATCGGAGTAAAAATTTCACTAAGACGTAAATATCTAGAGAGTGCCTTAATCGCAATGTCGTCTACAGTTAATTTCCCCATTGATCATCGTATGGAATACCTACTTACAATAGAGATGATGGAAAGAAAAATCAAACGAATTAACAGGCGATAAATGACATCCATTAGACATGGCACATAGAAATAGAACAGTCTACAGTAGCAAGCAAAATAAAGGGTTCAGTTCGACATTCCACCCACGTGAAGAAAGCCGTAGCGTACAACGACCGAAACATTGGGACAAATATGGCAACAAATATGAGGACAATAGTTTGAATAATGTAAATCATGTACATAATACCTCATCTCAGAAATATAGATACATACCAAAAGAAAAAACCTTAAATAAAGTTAGTTGGATAAAAATTTCCGAAAATTCCCAGGAACCATACGTCGTGCGCATGTGTTGTCCTACCACCAAAACAAATTTAGTCTCATGAAGAACTGAAGGACTAAACTTATGACAAGTAAACATTTCGACTTTGTCATACAATTTCAATTCTTGATATTCAAAAATATATAACGTTATCTTTCTCTCTCACGCACACACACACACACACACACACACACACATATATATATATATATATATATATATATATATGCATGTTTCATTAAAAACGACAGACAAGGTACTACGGTTAAGCTTTTTATTTAATTTGTTTTGTGTTTGAACAAGAGCTTTCTTTTCTGGACAAAGGGTCTGTAAGAACTGTCCAAATGTTTTATATTTCCGAGCGCCTTTGGCTATAATTTTTTAGCCATTATCATGATGATCTGATTTTCAGCTTAAATGAGTGTGTGCGTTCTGTGTATGTCTTAGTGTGTAGGGATGTTTTTAAATCCGAATACGGTTAGCAATTGTGGCTTTGTTCGTATTTAATACTGTTAAGAGTTGGCTTTTTCTTTTTTTATTATTAAAGCTTCCATTAATTTTAGTCTTTTTTTTTGGAGGTGGATGCAGTTAATATATTTGTGTTTTCTACTAGTATTTTCCTAATGGAGTCTGGTAAAGTTGTGTGTGTGTTTAAATGAGTTTTAATGGAGCTGTGATCAGATAGGTGTAACGTAAGACGTCTGGATAAGCATGTGGTTGTGATGCCGATGTAATTATTTATGAGTCCGGTTTGATCAGGAACGCAGTTCCTTAAGGGCCATTTGAACTCATAAATAATATTCGTTCTTTGTAATTTTTAATTAGCTGGTGTGTTGTTATTTTTGAGGATAAGTTTGGCTGTCCTAAATGTTTTATAATAGCTAATGAATTTGATTTTTTTATTCGGATCAATTGGAGTAGTATATTTCTTTTTAATATGCCTTAGAGAAGATTCGTCTTGTTTGTAATTAATATGCTTTTGGTTTTTGTAATAAATGTGTATGTGATTTTTGGTTGTGTGTTCGCTATCGTTATTACTTGCTTTGGGGAGAAATAGTCTAATTTGGTGGTCTATAAGGTGGTTAGGGAAGCCGATGTTGATTAATGTTTGTTTAACGTTATTAAGTTCTTTGAGGAAGAGAAGTCGAGAGGATGAGTTCTGGTGTGCTCTATTTAGAAAAAAAATTTATTACTGCTATTTTGTAACTAATTCGACATTTGCTTTTGACTGCATGTTTCATTAAAAACGACAGACAATGTACTACGGTTAAGCTTATATATATATATATATATATACAGGGTGACCAAAAAAAAGAGAATTTTTTAAGTGCTCATTGCCAGACATGAGCAAATGGCAACACTGCGAGACAGCGACCTTGAGCATGTAACATTTCGCCATTTAGAATTCAAAACGAAATACACAGTATCCCAGCTGAGATGTTGCAGCAATCAATGAGGAATCACAACAGCAGATTTCATGAATGCATTCGTACAGGAGGACGCCATCTACAGGACGTAATTTTAAAAAAATGGAAATTCCATCATTGTTTCTTAAATGGCATGTCTTAAGGTTTCAATTACTATGAATAAAATATTTTTCTTCCATCACTATTGGTTTTATTGGATTGTTAAAAGTTCCCATTTTTTGTTAACCGCAGCATATATATATATATATATATATATATATATATATATATATGCACATTCATTGAATACGAGAGTCAAGGTGATTTGATTTAGTTATTTTATACAATTTCTCGTGTGATCTAATAATTTTTTTTTCTTTTCGGATTATAAATTATAAAAAAGAGGTCCAGTTTTTCTTTTTATCAGAGCGCTTTCGGCTATACATTTAGCCATTTTCAAGGTTTAAATATATTAACTGTTAACAAGAAATTTGTTGCTGTCTGTATGTATTTATATAATATTTTCATTTTCAAAACACGATAAAATATTTTGTCCATGTTCGTAGTTGATATTATTGGGTGTTGGATGTTTTTGTTTTTATTAATAAGGTTTTCATTATCTTTAGATGTTTTGCTTGTAGATGATGCTATTATTTGCGTGTTGTCAACAAGTATGTTACGAATAGATTCCGGTACGTCTCCATGAGTACTTAAATGTGATCTAATTGAGCTATGGTCAGAAAGGTGTAGTGTGAGTTTTCGTGAAAACATTTTGCAGTATGGTCTATATAATTATTTACGAATTTTCATTGATCAGGAATACAATTCCTTAATGGACATTTAAATTCGTAAATAATATTTGTTCTTATTTAATTTGAGGTGAATTTTTCGATTAATTATAAATGCAGAGGATTTATATGTATATATATATATATATATATATATATATATATATAGTGCGTTTATATTTGTGGCTTTTGTGTGTGTGTGTATTTGTATATATATATATATATATATATTAGTGCAAAACCCATAGTAAAGTCTATTATATACTAAATATTTATTATATTTATACATTTATTTATAGTTATTATATATCTAAATATTTGTTATTTATTTATTATATTTATTTATTTTATTTATTTGTCTATTATATTTATTTATATTTATAAATGTAATTCCTCATACTACCACAAAATCCTCACAGACAAAATAACAAAAACACAGAAACTAAATAGATACAATAATAGGATATACGAAACAGATATAGAGATCACAGAAATAGTCAAATAGTTAAATATTGCACATAGACTGAGAAAGATCTATATTAAAGATGCCTACATTGTATTTAAGATCCATAAACCGAACTTCACTAGCAGTACACAATCTCGATTAATAAGCACAACAAAAACTGAACTAGATCCAATCGCCAAAAATATAATTAAATATAACCGATAAATTACTAAACACAACCTGTGCCAACCTTTGCATGGATTCGTCAGATACTATTAAATGGTTCACCAATATGAAAAATAAGGATAAAGCGACGTTCATTAATTTTGATATAATTGATTTCTATCCCTCTATCACTAGGGACCACCTAGGTAATAGTATCCACCCTGTAAAGAACTATATGGAAATAACGGATGATGAAACTAATATCATCTTAACGACTAGAAAATCACTGCTAAATCTGAATAATTCCCCCTAAACTAAGTGCCACAAGGACGAATTTGATGTCCCCATGGGAGCGTATGACTCAGCCCAAGTTGTTGATTTTATGTTTTTTTTTTATATTTTAGATGTGCTTAATAAAACCAGAATTAATAGGTCTATATAGGGATGATGAACTCATTCTCATCCCTAAAATAATGGTCGTCTAACAGCGAAATTATAAACGAAAATCATCAGGACCCCCAAATTTCTAGGGATTAAGATTAAGATTTCTTCTAACCTTAAAATACTTGATACCTAAATATCACTGTTAACCTTAATAATTAAACTTTTAAAAATTACCATAAAGACAACGAAACCCCCAACTACATTAATAACGGTTCTAACCACCCCAATGAAATCCTAAGACAAATACCCACTACAGTTTGCACCAGAATTAGTAAACTATCGTCCAATGAAAAACAATCTTTAATAAAAATAAAGAACCATATAAAAAGGCACTACAAAAAAGTGTTTTCAAAAATAAACTGTCTTGCGCAATCCTTATAAGTAGTACCAATACGCGAAATGTGGGATGTAGGTGTAAAAATAAAAAATGAAAAATCTCTTGGTTCAACCCCACTTCTGCAAACTGTCAAGTATTAATATCGGAGAGTACTTCCTAAATTTAATAACTAAACACTTCCACAACAAAAATAAATCCTCGAAATATGGCATTAAACAGGAAGTTGATCAAAATTAGCTAATCCTGCACTAACAATATGTACCAAATTATTAATTCCCATAATAATTACATCGTAAGTAAAATTCTATGGAAATAAATATATAAAGCATGGAACCCCCCTGTAATTGTAGAATTAAGAAAAGCTGCTCAGTCGAGGGCAAGTGCAGATCCACTAGGATTGTATACCAGGTAACCATCACTCCTAAAGCAAATATAACATATCATGATATTTACATTGGCATTTCCGCAGGAGAATTTAAACAGAGAATTTATACACATAGATACTTATTTACCAATCCAAAATTAAAACACCTAACAACCCTTTCAAAAAAAATGTAGATTGAAGGAAATGGTCTGAACCCTCAAATTAATTGTACATTTTTAGATTTTGCGAAAAACCCCAATAGTATTAGAGATAGGTGCAAGCTACGTTTAGAGGAGAAAATCATGATAATAAAATACAAAAACCAATGCAAACTATTAAATCAACGGAATGTGCTAATTGGGAAATGTAGACATAGAAACAGATTCAAAATTCCATAAGAATATATGTGTATAAACGAGTGGGTGTATGTGCGTGTATATATATATATATATATATATATATATATATATATATATATATATATATATATATATGTGTGTGTGTGTGTTGTGTGTGTGGTGTAAACTTACAAACGGCTGGGTGTATGGTATGAAATTTAATAATAGGAGCTATTGTATTCTTTTATATATATATATATATATATATATATATATATATATAAAACAGTTAATTCTGATGTGTTTTAGAATTGTATTATTTTCTGACAAAGTGTGTAAAAACTCTCCAAAAGTTCTGCATATTCGAGCGCTTTCGTCTAACCATTTAAGTATTATCAAGGACCATTTTATTTTTTATTCTTGTTTAACTGAATATGTGTTTTATTTTTCTGTCCTAAAAATTATATGATTTTTTTTTATTTTCCAAAGATGGTCAGTACATTGTGGCCATGTTCGTAGTTAATGTTATTGATTGTTAGCATTTTCTTTTCATTAGGGATTTCATTATTTTTAATTATTTTACACGTAGATGAGGTTATTAGACTTGTATGTTCTTCTTTTATGTTGCGGATGGGGTTTGGTAGGTTTTCCTGTGTGTTTAAATGAGTCCTAATTGAGCTATGTTAGTGCAGGTGAAACGTGAGTCGTTTCGATAAGTGGGTAGTAGTATAACCAATGTAATTATTTATGTACTTCGTTTGATTAGTTACAGTTCTTTAGGGAACATTTAAATTCGTAATTAATCTTTGTAGTTTTGATTTTGTGGTGTGTGTTGTTGATTTTGATGATAACGTTAACTGTTTTAAATTTTTTCTTACGAATAATTTAAGTTTCTTTTTCATGTCAACTGGTGCTGTGCAAAAATGAAACGTGCTTTCATTAAATAATTACTTTACAACCTGCTCTGTACATGTGTGAAATTCACGAACACAGTCAGTCTGTTTGCATTGTTTATGATATAACTTTGCCGGTTTCGATTAAGTTGTCATATGGTTAGGGTGAGGAACGATAGAATCCACGAGCGGAAAATTGTCTTTAAAAAAATCCCAGCGCATAAATGACCGGAATTGAAGACAGAAAGTGTCTACTAACATGATGCAAAATGACTTGGCAAACCTAGCCCTCGATCTGGCATCCTTCAGGAAAATAGTTTACAATTGTATATAGAGACTTTGAAAAAGATTGTGTTGCACATAAGAACTTTAAAAGAAATATTCATAATTTTGTGGGTATTTATTTCCCTGAAAATGTCACTACAGAATTTGATCAAACTTGTAATGAATATTGTCCTGTTTAAGTAGGTCAGGCCTAAAACATCATCAAAGATGTCACTCACAGAGAGAAGTCAATCATTACACGTTATGCGGCATCTAGGTAACCACTACTGCAAAAGACTTTCAAATGTTGCCTAGAAAGACTAAGAAGCCAGATTCGCACTGGCCATATGACATTGCACGAAATTTCTTCGTAGCCATCTCATATATATATATATATATATATATATATATATATATATATATATATATATGTGTGTGTGTGTGTGTGTGTGTGTGTGTGCATTTCAAGGTAAATATCAAAACATCATTTTATAATGTGCGTGTGTGTTTGCGCGTATGCCTTTGTGTTTTATGGTGTTTCCTGTTCATACGTTCATTTCCTTTTTTTATTGATTAGTAAAAGAACTTAAGAAAAAATATCCGACAAAGCTTAATCTTATTAAGCCTTGCGTTATACTTGAACGGTTTCAACTAGCGGTTCTGATTTATTTTCTCCCAACATTAAAATACAACGAACAAGCATAAAAATAATTTGATAAAATTTAATCCACTTAAATATTTATATAAGAAATTGTATAGGATAATTGTATGCGCATTTTTGTCATTAAGAAACTGTTCATTTTTTTTTCTTTGTTTATTTTCATTTAAGAAATTTCACAGATCAGTCGTTTATCTTTTCTTTACTGAATGTCATTTGAAATATACAGCACCATGATTAAACCTCTGCTATTTTAGAATAACCGAATGCGTAGACAAAAATATAATGACTGAATTTACATCTTTTTTTGTTTATATTTATTCATGTTTGAGAGAATTGTACACAAGTAGCCTTTTTTTTAATTCTGTTTATTAATTTTTCTTTTTATTTCTTTCAGGGACAAGGAATTCGTCCGCCTGTATCTGACACAAAGGATTATGATGTTTTTAATTTTAGAAATGTTTTTCCAGTATTCTGGAATTTCACTTTATTCATGTCTGTTTTCAATGTTATATCAATTATTGTGCATAACCTCCCTAAAATGTTCGCGCACGCACACACACAAAACATATATATATATATATATATATATATATATATATATATATAATAAAACACCAGCTGTTAGCGTTTCTAAAAATACATACATTATCATCATTATCATGTCCATAGACAAAACTCAATTCACCCAACATGGTGATAATACTGAGTTTACATGTGTGCGTGAATGTGTGTAGAAACGTGAGCTTATCTCATCGAATTTCCAGTTCTCCCTATAGTCTTCTCATCTCTTCCCCCCGCCATTAACTCCTTGCATCTTTTTAGCATTTTCACCTTGCTTGGAATGAATCGATTAAAAATAATATATTTTCTATCAGGGAAAGCGATCATTTTGTTGAAAAGTGCCGTTTCCATTTTGACCAGAGGAGACTATCTTGATAGAACAAGGTTTGTAGGAAGACTCATCTTTATTTAGTTCTACGAATCTATATCTAATAACTTTATTTACGAAGATGAAACTTAAACTACAGAAATTTTAAATGTATTATTAAAGGAAATATTTCTTATTTCCATAAACTTTATATTTAGTGAGAACTGTGTTAGTTTAGTGTTTGAATTGATATATCTGATTTTTATTTTCTTGAAAAGAGAAGTTAATAATACTTGGTCGAGACAGAGAAGTTCCGCTTTAGATTTGCCTCCCGATAGTATCGAAACTGCTCCCCTTTTTACCGTCAAGGAATAAGTTATTATTATTACATTCTGGATACACGAGTATCCAGAATGTAATGTATTGAGTAATTAATTCATGCAGACGATCTTTATTTTTCAAAACAGTGCAAACTACGTCTAACGCGTTTGCCACTCTCCCCTCCACACACACACATTTGTATGAAAAAAAATTACTCTGATGGTGTACGTTTTAGACCGCTCGGCCATGGAGAGCGTAACACCATAATGGGATTCCATCATACTATGACGCACGCCGAAACCTGCTGGAGACAATATTTTCTTTAAGGTTATCGAGCTGGTTGACGTAACTGACACTGTTTAAAAGGAAACATGATAATCCGCAAAATGACGTTAGAGGCAGAAGCAAATAAGTTCGGATAAAGATTACTTAGAAATTAAAGTTTCAAATAAAAAACATGAGCAGAAGAGTTGAACAAGAGGATGTGCATGCTTTAGTTGGGAAATATAATCACACAGGTCCCTAACGCACTCTGTGGCTGACCGTTCTAATACACAGTGTACTTGAGGGGAGATTTTCTTATATAAGCGGACGCAAGTTCGAATCCGGCCGAAGATCACATTTTCTATATTAAGTTTTCGTAGGCTGGTAGACGTAAGACGCACTGTTTAAAATACTCTACTCAAACAGGAATATCTAAAACTTACGTTTAGATTAATAGGTAATAATCTGGGATAAAAAATTCATCGATTCTTCATATATATATATATATATATATATATATATATATAAAGAACAGTAAGATATATAATCCGGTATTCTTATAGATGTTTTATTTTTACAAAATAGTGTTCAATGTAAATTTACAGAGACAATATTATAAATTAATTGATTTAATTTTTTGAAATATGGTTAGAACTGTGTAGTGGAAATAACCATATTTTAAATCAATTAATTTATAATATATATATATATATATATATATATATATATATATATATATATATTGATGCATGTTTCATCTATGTTGGTCACACCACAAACTCGCTTTCACGACGTTTGACTCTACATTTCAATGATAACTCTAACATTTTTAGGCATTTAAAACAACATACCTGGACGTGTACACAATTCCGGAAAATCATCGTTGAAAACACAACTATGCTTAAACATGAAAACAATAAACAAAAACTAAAACTTCATGAAGCTATATACATAAAAAAAGTTGAAACCTAACCTGAACAAAATAAACTACGAAATCTCCACAAATATTCTAAATGCCTATAATTAATAACAGAAGCCATTGCTTTATACCAACGGCTTCCAATACTTAATACTTCTGTTTTCAATCTCGCGTGGTCATGTGTGACGTCACGAGCTGCGACGCGATTTTCGCTTCCGCGTCTCGTATACAAGAGTTTGTCGTTGCTTTGAAATTTTTCATGCAACAAAAACATACAATCATTATTATTTCGTCCGTGTATTGTTTGATATATTGAAATGTAATTGTCATCTTTGATAATGGCTTATGCAAGCCGAAAGCATAGATAGGATTTAAACATGTATCAATATGGTGATTACCTTTCGTCTTTCGATGATAATGTTATTAAGCTTATCAGACAATATGAAAAGAACTTACTTAAAATAAATAGACAAAACTTGTCCATATTATTTAATGAAACAGGAATTAATGAAAACTTTCTGCAAAAATATATACAATATATATATATATATATATATATATATATATATATATGTGTGTGTGTGTGTGTGTGTGTGTGTGTGAGTATGAAAAACGAGGGTTTTCTCAGAACATAAACAGTATGAGCAAATTCTAATTTTCTATCCAAAATGCAAATGTTACAGGAGGGATTAAATTTAAATAATACAAATTATATATTAAAAATTATTTTTAAAAAGTGTTGATGTTTTTTAAAAGCTTATTGATTATATCATATCATAACATATTATAACATGATAGCATATATATATATATATATATATATATATATATATATATATATACATACATAGATAGATAGATAGATAGATAGATAGATAGAAAGAAATGTGAATATAAACTAAATAGTGAGATATTAGCAAATGTATATGTCTGCAGTTGGGTGCATCTACAGATAAGGAAATATACATTTATTTATTTTATGGGGCAAACGTAACAGTGCTCAATATAATTAAAGAGAGCTATGAAGTATGTATTAATAAATACACATATACGTTTGTAATGCAGCTTAAAGTTCCACACCTTAACTTGCCGTCAGGGACGAATGACGAATGTACCAAATAATCTAGTTATTATATATATATATATATATATATATATATATATATATATATATATATATATATATATATATATATATATATATATATATATTTTTGTATAAAGAATAAAAAGTATTAAACAATATTAAATAATAAAAAACACACGGTTTTTGTTTTTCATTTACATTGAGATTCAAATGTACAATAAGAATAGGTAAAATATATAAAATATATATATATCTTTTTTTCCCACCTATTCTTATTGTACATTTTTCTGTTTTAATTTTGAATCTCCTGTGGAAGTTCGAAGAGCGGGAGCGAAACCGGTTGCTTCTCCCCTGTTGTTGTGTTTTTTTTATTATTTAATATTGATTAATATGTCTTGTAATAATAAATTTTATACTTTTATTTCGAGATATATATATATATATATATATATATATATATATATATATATATATATATATATATAATAAGAAGGTGTATTAAACCGACATTTTTATAATTTATTTATTTAATCGCTATTTTTATGCATACTCATATTTATTTACCCCTGCTGGCAAGAATATTCGATAAAACCTATTAGAAAAATCTGCAATCTGCGGCAGGATTTGAACTAGCGTTCCCTAATGCCAGAATACTGCTTGTGAACACATAACTCTACCGATTCTTGAAATATATGTATCTGGTCTGTTTCGTATCCTGACGTAAAATTGACATTTTTTTAAGAACTGGATTAAATCCGATCTATTTTTAATATATTTGTTTAAATCCATTAAGAATAATGTTTAAACAAATACATTTTAATTTGAACACCCACTTAAATTTTTAAATCACTCCTTTCACACACATATACACCCACTGATATATAAGCGTGCATACTACTCCGTTCCACACACACACACACACACACACACACACACACACACACACACACACACACGAAAGCGCGTGCTTGTGCGTGTGTATATTTTAAGAAATAGCGTAAATAAGATTTTTAAACGTTTCTCCCCAAGCAAGGCGGGAATCCTCTAGCACGCAAGGGTTTACAGAGAGTTGGAGGTAGAACAAATAGGAGTGATAGAGGAAAGGGTGAAGAGAAGGATATGGGATAGATCATGGCATCTGGAGACGTCGATTGACATTACATTTGAATAGTTGGAGATTATAGCTATCAGGGAAACAGGAAGAGGGGAGGGAGTTCCACAGTTTAGAGGTGCGAGGAATGAAGCTATTGGAGTAGAAGAGACGGCTACATTTAACAGTTTCGACAGTGAAAGGGTTTGACCGAGATGCCAGCCTAGTGGAACGCTTAAATTAATGAAGTTTGGGAACTAGCAAAAGCAGCTCCTCGGAGCAGTTACCGTGAAAGTATTTGTAAAAAAGACAGAGGGATGTGACGGCACGTCTGTGAGAGAGTGGCTGCAGACGAGATGCCAGATCAGGGCCAATTACTTTGCATATCCGTCTGTGGATCTTATCAAGAACCTTGAGACAAACTTAAGGGCACCAGACCATATATGGCAGCAATACCTCATGCAAGGCGAATGTAGTATTGCTACCATATATTCTCATTTAATTTTCAAAGAAGAATCCTTTAGTTCATGAAATTCTGAGGCAATATGCGTTTTAGAAATTTCTGAACATCGTTCGCGTGGTAATTTGAAAAATCGCGATAGTGTTAAGTTCAATCCTGAAAAGCGTAGGAAAGCATTATTTTTCAATGGGTGTAATGACGATCTTTATGGTGGTCGAAGATCAGAGCGATCTGTCTCCTGTTTGTTTGATAAGGAATTTAATTTCCAAGCAGTGGATTTGGCAATTTGCATGATTTGATCCTGCTAGGAGTGGTCCTTTGAGACTGCTAGGCCAAGTGGATTAAATGTAATTACGCTTGTATCGAGAGCTGGACATCATAAATTTTGGACTTAAGTCTTGCTTCGCTCGTTTGTTAACAAACAATGATTGGATCTTCCATTCGAAAATGGAAGGGAGATTTATGTTTTCGCAGACACTGGATGAATTCGATAATATTGAACTAGGAGAGCAATATATATGTTGAACATTATCATAAATTTAGAGAGAAAGTCTCGAGTTCAACCCTTTTCCTGCCAGCATTTGTACAAAACATCATAATCGACAAGTAATCAGACACAATCTCTTTATCAATTATGTGCAGAACATCTCGGGGAAAACTTATTTTTAGCTGTGAATTCTGTCTACATGTTTCAATTTGGGAATTACTGTAAAGATACAAGATTAATCGTGTGTAGGTAGCGTTAGGATTATGGGCGCAGAAAATAGAACAAGCGAGCGGAGTTCAAATTCTGCTTGAGGCTGTTGGATTTACTTCGCATTCTTTCCTTTGGTAATGTCATTTTTCCTCTTACAAGTTAGACTATCAACACTACTAGTGAATTTAAAATTGATACATATGAGCGTAAGTTCTGTTTTAATAGTTTCTTGCATTACTTCCTGTTTCATGCTTTCATACCAAATACGATCTTCAAAATATTAAATGCGACATCAATCGCCATATCTCTCTTTCTCTCCTTTTATTGTTCTTTTTTCTCAATAATGTTTTTCTTAGTTTCTTTTATTCTCAGATTCACCTTTCATCTTAGTGTCTATATTGTTGTGGTTAGGTGAAATGATTGATTTAAAAAAAAAAATTACTTAAGTGCGAAATCGCAGCAGAAATCACTTACTCATAATGCAACGAGTAAGCTTGATGTTCAAGAACATTAAACTGGCAATCTGCCACAAAACATTTGACTCTATATTAAAAACGTTTTTTTAATATATTATCATGTAAGTATGCCTGTTTTAGGAGATTTTTTTTTTTGTAAAAGAGAGATTAACGAATATTTAAAAATGTACGTTGTTGTTGACTTATGAGTGAATGGAATTATACCCACCACAAACATATGACAATTTGACCTTAACATTCGGCGATTGTGAAGGATGTCAAATACAATCATATGTACCTAACAATACTTACAAATATAATATTAATATAATAATTATTAAACTAAATGAGAATAATATTATTCTGTGTTTAAAACCATTTTTTTAAATAAGAGTAGGAAACGCTGACCATAATGAAATTGGAGAGGTACAGTTTATAGGGTTTGATTACCAAATAAGGGGAGCGTGTTATGCGTGAGAAGAAGCATTTTCACACACTTTCAGCAAAATTTTAGGGATGCGTATTATGAATGAAGGCTTATTATACATAGGGAGTTACGGTAAATATTAACTGCATATGTACGAGTTTTGATTAAACCAGCAAAATCTCAACAATGAATAACAGAAGTTAATAAAACACTTACCGGTTTGGGGAGCTTAAATAAACTTTTGGGTTAAAAGAAAAGGTACACAACATAAGAATTCAGAATTTGAAAACAGGAGAATTGCACGAGATTCTGAAAGATGATAAAACACATCAATAAAAATGCAGAAAGGATCAGGGTAAAACTGATTTTGATGAAGAATTACAATACGTACATCCATACACTGATGTGCAAATGAATTCAAACAACCGCTTTAGTTTCCTTTTTTTCAACGCACGATCAGTTTTAGACACACTCGAATGACAGGGTGTAATTAATTTCTATTTGTTTCTTCAGATTGGGTCATTTTCAGTGGTTTTCAGTAATATGAATCTATTTTCGGGGTGCATGGTGAAACTTGTTTAGCCTTGAAAAATATTGCGTCATCCGTGATTGCATCAGATTTTTATCACGCACAGACACAGTTGTCTTGACTGTCGATCCTATTGCCACTGTCTGCCATGGATGTTACTCCAAGTAAGCGCATGAAAATTGTAACGCTACACGGACACATGGCAAACTTTACCAGTGAGCAAATCAAAGTATTATAGATTGGCCCTGAAACTCCCCTGATTTAAATCCAAATCTAAGTAACAAGGATAAAGAGTTAATGTCTTCTTTTTTGTTGTTATTATCACAAGGTTTCTACCTTTGTACCCTCCGGTCTTCTTCAGGTGTCCGCCAGGTAATTTCGACTTGAACACTTTCCTTAATATACGGGTTTTGAACATAATAAACATTCCCGCAATTATTTTAACAAATAAAAACCGGAATAGTTATTTTATGATGCAAAACTATCAGATAAAATTTGACCCAAGCTAATATAAAGCCATAGAAAATAATTGGATTACCGAAGAAAATGCTACAAGTGCATATAAATAATTGTGTTTCTCAAAAATATGTTATTTCAGGCAATATTTGTATTTAAAGGTGAAATGAAGCCCTATGATTAACCTATTAGATTAACATAATTTTGACAATAAGCTTTACACTCTTTTATAAGGATTGTTGTCCTATTCATTTTTTGCCCATATGGAGGTCAAGCGAATCAAAGGTCATTCCAAAATAAGCATAAAGAAAACCTTGTAAGCACCGACTAATATATTTTCAAATGAAATTTACGTTATCTACCAAATGTAATATAACAGTATTTACTATATGCAGCACAAGATCACTTGTATTGTGTATCTATTAAATAACGATACAACGACAGTGTGTGACTTACAGAAGGCTAGATTCAGAGATTAATAACAGTGAGTTGGATACTTGTAACATAAAGGCGTTTTACATACTAAATGTGTGCTTTTTAAGTAGCCTTTTTTGTAGAAGTGAGAAAAAATATATGATTTTACTAGGCTTCATGTTAGCAAATATGGCGTCATAGATGCTTGTTCTCAGAATCGTTCAACACAATAAAAGCTACTGATTTCGATATTGTCAAAACCTTTTGGAGCCAGTGAATAAATAAAGCGATGAACAACAGAAAATTTGGAATTCATCTTTTTTTTTTGGGATATAAACAATTTTGAATTGAGGTTGGCTTTATTACCAAACGACAGAATTCGATGAGACAAAGTCTAATATCACATCTCACTGCGGGCTGTTGATCAAAAGCAAATTTCCTAGAAGGAGGTTGTTATTAGATTTTTAACTATTTTCATCCAGCGCCCTCTAGCGTAACAACTAACATAGCGTGCTAGTGAAAGTGTGTGTGTGCGCGCGTGTGTGCGTGTGTGAGTGCGTGTGTCTGTGAGAAAGAGTGAGGGAAACAGAGAAAGAGAGAATTTGCATTATTTAACTGCTATCGGTAGGAAGGTAGATAGGTTGAATATAAGCGAAGTCAGTTGCGACGTTGATGTCTAAAACACTGGACACAGTCTTGATTTCATTAAAGCTGGCCCAAAGGGTAAGATGAAAGCATATTGTGACCGTGCTATTAGCCCTGGTCTATTAACCACTGGCAGCTTGGAGACTGACTCAGAATCTTACACTGAAGTACATTCTGTAGGTATCAAATTTTAACGCGAACGCACAGAAACACACAAACGTGTAAACACTTATATTGAACGCATATATCCTTAAATATATATGATGCATATATTTGTATATATTGTCCTATTCTGTAGTAGAAGTAGTTTAATATTTCCACCGATCTCTGTAGGTAATGTACAAAACCAGCTAAAAAAAAGTGGAAGCCTAATGTTAATTTTCTGGGAGCCAGGCCTAAACAGTCCTCTTGAAATTATGACGAAATGGAATCAGATGAGAGCTAACCAATAATCTATTTAACTAATATCTATCTATACGAGGAGATAATGAAAAGTGAAAATATTTGATATAAAACGATTTTCCAAAAATCAGATCAAATGTTAGAGATAATGAATTCTCTGTCGAAATATATTCAGAATACGTTCATATAGAAAAAAAAAAAAAACACTGATAGACAAAAGAGAAAGAAACGACACACTTAAGGCTAGTTCAACATACCGTAAAGAGCGGAAGAGAAAATAGACCAGATTGTCAGTGATTTTACTAAACGAGCCAGGAATGTGAACGTAATATCTCAGCCCATTTCAAGAAATAAATATAGGAAGGTCATCTACATCAAGTCAATCTTCAGAAACGCTAACATACCGATTGGCTGTTCAAGGTTAGGTTCGAAATACAAAGAAATATCACCTGAAGAAGACCGGAGCGTACAACGGCCGAAACATAGTGAACGTGGCAATAAATATTGGGACAAGAGTCTGAACAATTTAAACACACACACACACACACACACACACACACATATATATATATATATATATATATATATATATATGAAGAAAAATATATACGGAAAAAACAAACAAAAATCCTTATATACAATTATGTTGTATATATATATATATATATATATATATATATATATATATAAAGATATGTTTGTGGGTACAAGATTTTATCACTGCCATGAATAGACAACAATTAGTTTTATTATTACCATTCATGATAATAAAAGTCAAAATGAAAATGGATAGCTAACCGGTTTCATATACGGGTACGAAAACCTGTTAGCGAGCACGTTTCAGGAGGTGATATATATATATATATATATATATATATATATATATATATATATATATATATATATATATAAATTATTGATAACATAAACGCTGTTTGTAGAGGGTGCACATTATTTTAGTTGTAAAAAGTAGATTAAATTAGGACATGATAATATAAAACAAATACTCACACAAAAACATGAGACAAAACACGCACCCCCATATATATATATATATATATATATATATATATATATATATATATATATATTAGGAAGTGAAATTTGCTTGCTCATCATTTTGATGTTTGATCATTGAAATATTGATATAGCCCTTTATAGTTGCTTATTTCTGTGCTCTCTGCGTTTCGGCATATATATATATATATATATATATATATATATATATATATATATATAGAGAGAGAGAGAGAGAGAGAGAGAGAGAGAGAGAGACAGATAGATAGATAGATATCAAGACATATTCTTGTGTGAATAGGTGTGTGTGTGTGTGTTTGGATAAATGTGCACAAGGATCGCTCAAAAAGATCAAAACTAGGTGAAATATATGAAACCGCGCCTATGGTGGAGACGAGATTAAATTTAATACACCAATCTAAACGGCTCGCTCATGTTTTATGCATTTATAGCTACTCAAGCAAGAACTCTCGAATGGCTATGAAAATGGGGAAAAAATGATAGTGGGCAAACACCAGACATCGAAGATCTTTTCTGAAGCAAATGCTGACTTGGCAAATCAGTCAAAACAAGATCGATTTTGGTAGTGTACATGAGATTGGTTGTAAGATCCCTAATTATCATTTCAATATTTCTGAAGGTTTTCAATGACATAAGATGGTATGCACACACACACACACACACACACACACACATATATATATATATATATATATATATATATATATATATATATATATATATATATATATATATATATATTGGTGGGAGGAGAGTCTTTGAGAATATTTATTTAGTTTCATTACCGATTTCACTGTTCTATGATTTTCAGAAGTTAACCAGTGATGGAAGTATGTGTGGCTATGTCATGATTTAGTTCACACTGCTAAAGTTACTCTAAATAAAATTCTTAATGGCTTCAGTTGCATTTTCAATTACTTCTCCTCTATATTTTTTCTCGTGTGGGATATACAAATAATGATACTTTTCTCTCTTACACACACACATATACATACATATTTCTATGTATATATAATAATGAACATTTTAACGTATTTTAATTTAAATTCTGTTTTTAATAAAATTCTGTGGTAGGAACTTTACATATATATATATATATATATATATATATATATATATATATAATGTTTCGCAGCACCTCAGTGAGACATCTAAATCCTTCAAGTCAGGACCGAAACCCGACCAATTTGGGGTCAGCCAGAGTTTCTCGCACTAAGCTATCATCACTCAGCAGAGTACAATAGCTAATTGTAGCGTATTGTTTTTAAACAAACGCCAATCAGTCAGATTGCTCGAAATTCATTTTACTGTAGAGGTTTTCATTAACGCAGGTGGCTGTTGTTTATAATATATATATATATATATATATATATATATATATATATATATATATATATATATATATATATATATATATAAGAAAGTTTTCTGCCTAAATATTTATATATATAAATTTTTCACGCCAAGCAAGGCGGGAGTGCCATTAACATGCAAGGGGTTACAGAAAGTGTGAGCAAGTGTAAAAGAGGCATGAAAGAGGAAAGGCTGAAGAGAAGGACGGAGAATCGATCAAGCATCTGGTGATGTCGATTGACATTACGTTTGAATATTTGGAGATTATAGCTGACAGGGAAGCAAGTAAGTGGAAGGGAGTTTCCCAGACGAGAAGTGCGAGACATATAGCTATTAGAGTAGAAGAGACAGCTACAATTAACCGTTTTGACAGTTAAAGTTTGGCACTGTGATGCCGACCAAGTGGCACGTTTTAATTCATGCAAAAACTTTCTGGCGCGACACACAGAAACAACTTTCCTTGCGGCAGATTAAGCTATTGATTCAATGTAATTTCCAATCTCAGATCACAGGACAGTGTGAGACTAAGCCGTCGCAAAGAGGTGCTCTTGTGGAGTTGAGTATCAGACATTCTAATGGGAGGCAGGAGGGTTCTGTGTGGTGGGTAATAGAGAGTAGTTTTTTTTATTTTTTGACGCATTAAAGCTAACCAGCCATTTCCTGCCCCAGTCAGCAACTGACTGGATGTCCTTTTCGAGACCAACGGCCAGGTTAATTTAGTCAGCGATACCAGATTTGCTATTTAGGCAGGAGTAAATAGTGGTGTCATCTGCATAGAGGCCTACTTGGGAACTGATGACATCGGGAAGATACTTAATGAAAATAAGGAACAGTGTAGGACACCTGCGTTCGTGACAAAGGAACTGGAGGAGAAACCTTTAAGGACGAAAGTCATTACACGGTTTGAAAGGAATGATTGTATTAAGTCAAATAATCGTCCTGAAATATCGTACCCCTGAAGCTTACGAAGGAGGCCGGCATGCCAAACCCTATCAAACGCTTTAACGATATCTAGAGCCACGACATGAGCTTCTCCGTTATTGTGAAATGCTTGGTAAACAAATTCAGTTATGGCCGCGTGCACATAGGATATAGTCCGGGCAAAGCGGAAGGCATATTAATTGGCAGAGATCATATCATGGGATGTAAGGTGCTTAAACACTTCGGCGTTGATTAAAGCTTCAAAGGCTTTGCCGAAAATTGGTAGGAGACTGATATGACAGTGGGTAGATGAGTCAGAAGGGTCGTCAGAGTTCTTAAAAGCCGGTACAACAGATAATGATTTCCAGTGGTCTGGAAAGCAGGTCTCGTTGAGGCAGTAGTTGTAGTAGTTTGGAGACGACAGGAGAAAGTTCAGGAGCACATTTTTTCAGGACAATTGCTGGTATCCCGTCTCCACCGCTAGCCTTATTAGAGTTTAATTTAGAGATGATGCCCAATACCATCGATGGGGTTATGTGCAAATCGCTCAACAGAACCTCAGTTCTAGGAGGGAAATCGGATGTGGGTACACCGGATGTGTCTAGCGTTGATTTAGATGACAATTTACGAGTAAATAACTCGGCTTTATCAGTTGAGGAAGCCAGGATCTCAAATTTGTTGAATGGTGGAGGTATTGTGTGTTTGTTGTTGTTTAATACGCTCTTGCAAAGACGCCAATAAACTTTGGAGTCGAATTTTATTCTATTGTTTGCGTGCGTTTGTTTGTGTGTTTGTGTGTGTGTGTGTGTGTGTGTGTGTGTGTGTGTGTGTGTGTGTGTGTGTGTGTGTGTGTGCAATATATAATGTAAAACATTCAACTAGAATATTATTCAACAAAACACAGACTAAAATTAATATTTTTGAATCCAGTGTGAATCAGGAGGCGCCACATTTTCGTAATTCGTGTGCTTGGTACGTTTAGATACAGAGAAAGGATTTTGTCTCATATCGCTCGGCATGTTCTGATACCCGATAAATCTATTGAAATTATTATCAGATTGCACATTTATTCTCACTCAGAATAAACGCTATTCATAAACTCCGATGTCCAAATTTGAAATTCTTTCCATATTAGTTTCTTTAAATACGTAACAATATTTAGAGATTGAACACTTTGAAATGTTTTACTATTTTTATATTTATATCATATTTATATATAAATTTATTTGCCGATTTATTTTTATATAATATCACTATATTTAATGTCACTATGCATACATATATAAATATTATATATACATATATGCACACATTTACATATTTACTACAAAGGCGAACGTATGTTCGATCCCTACTGGAGGAAACGTTTTCTTCACTAACGTTTCTGTAATAATAAACAAAAAACGGGGTTTCTATTTCAATAAGAAATGTCAACTGAAGTAATGAATATATCTGAATAAAATTAAACCCATTAATTCTTTAGAATTAAATGAATATTCTTTTGCGATTACTGATAAGGTATATGGCGCATATTTATGCAATGCTTTCTCACTCTCTACTTGCATCGAACGATTTTCGCATACCAAATCAGTCAGTATACTAATGTACAAATATAAAAATACAGAAAATTATATTGAAACACTCGAAAGACTGATACTAATTTTAAATTGTATACACCATATTTGAGTTGACTACTTGGCGAAACAGTAATTATTTTCTTAAATCAGAGCAACTTGTTAGAACTGCATCACCGAGGGAACCTGAAATAGTTCAAGTTCATACGCATGGCGTTTTATCCGCCACGACCTTTCAAAATTACTTATTTGCCGAGGATATAATATATACTGGATAATGGTGTATTAATCCTGAACAAAGTTATTTATCATATCCGAGAATATGAACGAAAAACTAATGTGTGTGTGTGTGTGCATTCTGTTGTTACCTATACAATTATGATCACTGAGAGAAATGGAATTTTAATGGGGTCTTTGGGTTGCTCTTTGTTATTGTATTATGACGTTTGTTTCTGTCCAATATTCGGCTTCTTCTACGCCAGGGTCAGTTACACCAAAACAAAAGTATTCGTCTACTCTTAAAATAGGCTTTTGATGCAATAGGGGTTTATGGATATTTTATGATTCGTTGACGCAAAATGAAATGCTAGAAAATTCTTTATATTTTCTCTTGTTTCATCAGTTCAGCATTTTATCTCTTCTTGGATTCTCTACGTTTCCTCTATAGCATAATGCAGTTTTGTTGATTCTTAATTTCATTTCATTTTATTCTATTGTGACTATCTCTTTAATTCATTCATTATATTCCATTTATAATAACGATTTCCTTCCTTCCTCTGTTCTTTCTTTCTTTCTCTCTTTCTTTCTTTCTTTCATTTGAGAGCTTTTCGGTTTCTTTCTTACTTCCTTCAACTTTACTTTTTTTGACGTTTTTCTCCAGCTTTCCTCTCAAATTATTTTCTTTCTTTCTTTCTTTCTTTTTCTTTCTTTCTTTCTTTCTTTCTTTCTTTCTGTCTTTCTTTCTTTCTTTCTTTCTTTGTCCTTTCTTTCTTTCTTTTCTTTTCTTTTCTTTCTTTCTTTCTTTCTTTTTTCTTAGCTAGTTCTATTATCTTTAGGTTAACAATAGTATAATGAAAACTTAGTCCTTGATCACTGATTACAAGTTAACAATAATATTTATACGCCATCTCCTGTGAACATGCAAACGCAATATAATAATAATAATAATAATAATAATAATAATAATAATAATAATGATAATAATAATAATAATAATCGAAAGGGAGGCGAAAGAAGAGAGTCGATATTGGGCGAAGTTATGTAGAGGTAAATCATCTGACCTATATTAAGCGTAAAAGGGGCAGCAAATATCTTTTTGCGCTGGTCATGTGATTGAAACTATATGATTTTGCAGTTACAAATGAAAAAAAAAACTGGGAAACAATAAAAACAATCAAAATGAAATTCCCTCGTGTGAAATTATGGTAGCTACAATAAAATGTAAGTGGGTTGTGGAGAGAACGCAAGCAAATTTCCCAACTCTGCTATATGTTTTACGGCTAACGAAGCAGGATTAACAACACATTTTTTCTCTTGATCATTCCACTGTCTTCACGTTTTCTCTAAAACTTTCGCAAATCTAAACCTCGCCTATCCTTCCATCCAACACAGGAAGACCCTATGAGTTTAGTGATCAGATCATATTTCTGAGGCGTGGCTTCTCACACACACTGGAGATGCAAAATAGTGGTGCCTATTTGTCGCGACTTTTGAAACGTCAGAAAAATTTCTGGTTTTTCTCTGAAAATTAAGTTATCAGCCAGATTTTTCGAAGAGATAGACCGTAGAATGTCGGATCGTTGGCATAAAGGAAAAGACGAAAGCCACACACCGGAAAGTATAAAAAAAATGTAATCATGTTCTTTTTATTTATTTTCTTTTCTAAAATAATAATCATCACGTAGACTAATGTCTATTCGTAACATTTAAAAAAATGATATCAGGATGGATCACATTTTTTATCCTATTTTATATTGGCACATTTTAAAACTAAACATTTCGAGGCATCCAGAAATTATATAACAATGCCAGAAAATACAATTCTATAAAAAAAGTCTTGAAACAATGTCTTAAGATTCAATAAACGGAGATAAATGATTCACAACTAAAATAGAGGCTAATGACTGATTTAATTAATCCGTTTCCTTTATGTCTTTTAGACAGTGAATGATATCTATGCTTCATTGATTACGCCTGATATTATATAAATCGCTTATTCCTCAATATATTTTCATGTTAAAAATTATATGTGATTAATACAACAGTGAAATGGAAACATCTCTCGAAAGAAATAAGTTTAGCAACAGAACAGTAAAGATGGCAACGGCAAAGTCCATTTTAAGGCCAGACGATTACTTAATAGACAAAGTTATCATAACAAGCTTGAACAAATAAGACTGAAATCTAAGAAACGGAGGAGCAAAAAAATAATTAATTGAACGTCTCATTTTATCGGGAATTACATTTGTTAAATGCAAATAAATATTTTATTTCTATAGATCATTAAAACGATTAGCTTAATTTGATTTACATCCCATACATCTACTGATGTTACAGAAAATATATAGATAAATACACATTGATATTTATTATAGGATATCTTGGTGAGCATCACGCACATTTTTGACACGAAAAAACCGTTATACCCTGATTTTAAAAATTTACCAAAAGTCAGAAAAATTTTAGGAATCTAGAAACATGTTCTGTGTTTATTCATTAGTGAATAACCTTTTCTTTTTACTAATTTTAAGCTATGTAAAAATAAGTAACCCCCGGCTAATATGTATTAGTGAACATTGGACATTCGTAATTTTCTTTTATAAAGATAAATTCCCGAAACTTTTGTAGGCATAACATAGCTGTACGTAAATAATGAAAATAAGACTTCAATAAGATTCCAAAAATTTTTTTTGATGAGTTGCTGATAAGCAATTACAATAAAATATAATTTATCTAAAAATTTATTATAAAATATATACTGTTGGGTTGGTGCATAATTATCAGGCGTTTTTGTAGGCGAGATATTTGTTAATAAAAATTATTGTTTTGTTAACTTTTTTTAATAAAAATATTATTTTATTTTAAGGTTATAAAAATTTATAAAGTTTTGATAATCATACGCTCCGGATAATCATTTAAAAATATTTTTGTTGAATTTTTTCAATTCCTTTTTCATAATAAATATTTTTAGAACCGCCTGATAATTATGCACCGACCCAGTACTATAATTATTATTAATAAATATATACTTATTTTAATAAAATATAGTACATATATATATATATATATATATATATATATATATATATATATATATAAAAATTGATATTATAGTATGATTGTAAAACTATTTCATACATCTTTGGGATTTACTGAAACGTCTTTATAAAAATAAAGTTGAATTTGAAAGATCGAAAAATGAAGATTAATGCAATTTTTGAGCGAGAACATTTTTTTAATTTTATTCCACGGAGGATCAGAAATGAAAATCAAAAATCAAATCTGTATTATGTTCTTGAATAATTCTCTTCATTTGAAATGAATCGCATCTTCTTTGTATTGTTTACTCACAAAGTACGGTCGTCTATTTTCGTGATTTGGATTTCCCTCTTGTTTTGATGTTATTTTAGAGTTTCATATATTCAATACTTGAGCGATTTAGAGGATAAAATCAAATTCATCTTTTAATTTATTTTTTTTTCATTTAAACAATTTGGAGCCATAATTGTTTTTTTTTTCAATATTCTTCCAACTCGTGATCGTTTAATTGAACTGAAGAAAATTCTGATAATTACTAGAAATAAACAGAAAGTATATATTGAATTCATTAACAGAAGAAATTAATTTAACATTCAATGATGAGAATTTCTAAAATTTATGCTTAATGAAATAATAAGTTATTTAACGTTTTTGTTTCACTATATTAGATTTGATTTGATTTATGGTAAGATTTCTTTTTAAAATTTGGGTTATTCTCGTTGGAGAAGTACTGTTTGTCCTTTGAACTTGTTGACAATCTTGGAAATACCAGAGGTAAATATATTTTCCGTTATATTTTAAGTAAAATGTAAGTAATAATTTTACAAAATCTACTGAATTTATTCTTAATTTTACTATTTTTCTAGAAAACAAATACCGTAATTTCCGGACTATAACCTGCGATTTTTTCACGAAATATGTAGGGTGCGGGTTATATAAGGGTGCGGGTTATATAACGGTGCGAATTATATATGAATTGTGTCTTCGAACCTTGAGTGGCCGAGGTTAGGGGAACATAGCTTCACAAGATCTGCTAGCTAGCTTCGAGCCAATTATGTCCAGATAGTTGAATTTATAGGAGTGCAGGTTATATACAGGGTGCGGACTATAGTGCGGAAAATACGGTACCTGGGAAAGATATTGGATTTTTAAGGAATTAAAAATAAATCTCTCTTTTGTTGGCATCCATTAAATTAGTTAATCCTGCTGGGCATAACTGATTCTGTTTTTTCATTGTTCATCACTAAAATTATTATTTAAATGTATAATTATTTTTCTTCACAGGACAACATGAGGCTACTATATTTCAAATGAAACGAGAATTTATCTTCAAAGATGATATTCAAATTATTTAAAATGTGTTTTGTTAGTAAGTCCTTTGAGGTACCTAGTACCTAGTTTAATTGTGCATATTCAAAAGATGGAATTTTTTGTGATACTCCAAAATTAAAAACAATACCACACATTAGTATATTTTGCTTCTAATCTCACATCTTAAAATAAGATAATTTGGGACTTTAAACTATCAAAGTATTCGTTGATTATTATTAGGGTTGTATGTTATAGCTCTTTCGAGTAGCCTTTGTTACAGACACTTTTTCCAATGAGTGTTTTAGTCCTCACAATCGAGTGACCATATATCGTTGCCTTCCACCGGCCACTTGCAGCTTAAGAATGATGTTTCTAAGTTCTGCTTTGTTTCCTGGGTTGTATAGATAGGTTCATCTGTCGTCCTTTTCACACGCCTCCCACGACTTTTGAATTGAAGCGAAAGTTTCTTCTTGTTTTTTTTTTATTAGTATTGGATGTACGGTGTCTTCTAAAGCTTTTTCTTCTTTTTTAGTTCTAGTAGCACCTTACATGATAATGGCATTATCGCCATTCTTGGGGTGAATTGATTTTTTTAAAAAAAATCCTGATTTCACTTCGGGTGGTATAACTGTCATTTTTTATCAGGTCTACTCTCTTATAATTTTGTAAATGGAACCTAGACCCGACATTAATTTTTCGGCGGGCCTATCGATATCATGATGAAGTGTAGAGTTTCATCTGCACTTTCTGGTATTTAATCTAGGTTGGTTTTTACATATACCACTTAAGGTTGTTAATGTGTGGCTATCTCGTTTCCTCAGCTCCCTATACAAAAATATAACCATCACTACTCTATCGATATTTTCATGGCAAATGTTCAGACGAATTATATTCTTTAGTTCCAGTAGTCCAAGTACTCATAGCTGGGGGCCACGATGTCAGCTACGCACAGTCGACTCACTCATTCACATTGGTAAGGAAGAATTTCTCCCCAGTCAGCTTCTTCCCGAGAATCCTGGAAGAAAATGCTACCCAATCACTAATTACATTATTCGGACTATTATACTCATCTTTCTCGTCATATTTATAATAACCTTTTTCGGCCGCTGTATGCTCCGGCCTTCTTAAGGTGGCTGGAATATCGAACTGAACCCTTTATTTCGCTCACTGGGGTAGACTGTTCTAGTTCCACGTGCCATGTTTAATGGATGTCAGTTATCTCCTGTTAACTCTCCTCTCCAAGATCTCCACTGCCTTAACCAGGTATTGAACTCACAGTCTTTGGGTCCTGTCACTGGATCTAACTAGCGCCTTTATCCACTGTGCCATGTGTCCTGGAAGAAGAAGGCTGGAGCGTACAACGTTCGAAACGTTGTAATAAATATGGCGACAAAGATGAGGATAATAGTTCGAATAATGTAAATAGTGTACATAATATCTAATCTCAGAAATATAGACAGATACCAATCACTAATCTCTTCAAATCTATTGCTAAGAATTGTCTATTCTACATATCTTCATAATATGCATGTTCTACTTCCTGCTGTTTAGCATTTTTAGCAACCTTTTTCAATAAAATCTACTTGAGTGGATATTATGTCTTGTATTGCATGAACAATAGTATCACAAATTGTTTAGATATTAGAAAGACATACTTCATTACTGTTATCGTGTAAAAGTAATGGTTCTCATCTTCTTTGACCTACTGTGTTTCTTCAGGACATAGCCGATCATATATCTCCACAACTTCATCTCCCCTATAACTTCAAATAACGTTCGACTTTGACGAACATAATAGTGAGTGAATCGTGTGAGTCCGAGTGAAGATTATATTACCGAAAAAAATAAAACTATCGAAATATTTCCTAAAACTTGATTCTGATCCACGTGTTTTGTTTAAAAGCCAGAGAACAAACCACCCAATAGACATAATATGTAAATCCCAATTTCAACACACAAAAAAGTAAAATAGATACCTCTATGAAGTATCCCGGACTTTAGGGTCGGTCAAATAAAAACCATTAGTTGCTTTGGTAGTTTAATTACTAAAATTACTTCGCTTGTTTTAAAGTACTATTCGGTTAATTTTAATGCAACAAACTGGTCGTGTTGTAAATATTCCTTACATAGCGATTATTAGGATAAGATTTGCAAATTTAGGTTTGGGTGTTATTCTCAAGGTTATCGCATTGATGTCGAAAAACCGTACTGATACAATCTCAAATGCAAAGACTGAAGTATTTTTCGATATTTTTGTTTAATTGTAACCCATATCGTCCTGATGTAATTTTAAACTGATACATTTTTTTTTTCATATCTCTAAAAGAAAAAGAAAATTTTAAATTTTTGAAGGTGAACATTTTTTTTCTGAAATATGTTGGGAAATTTCCAAGTTTTCATCTGAATCAAAACAAATACAAACATTAAGCAAAATGGGTACAAATAAGGCAATAGTTTAAACTGACACTAGGATGATATAGTTTCAGCATAACATGATAAATATGCAGTCTTTTTAAAACTATATCTTTGATTTCATGGACAAAATAAAACTAACAACAAATTTGAAATTATTTGGTACGGCATGTGCTTGCTCTTACGAATCTCTCTTCGTCGTTTTTATTGTTTTATTCTTTTAACTCATTATGTCGACAAAAAGTATGGGAACAAGGACGTAGAATAGTTGTGCAAATATGTAGATTTGATGCCAACGTCATATAAATTGAGGAAAGGTTTCCAAGTTTAGCGGTGATGACATCCTAATCCATATCTGTTTTCGCCTTCATAAGACAAAAGAGAACAAGGTGCATGTTTGGAAAGACTTTACATATTTTGACAAAACGAAAGTTTCAGAAGCAGTTCGTTGTCTTGTTAATAATAATAAAAAAAATAAAACAATTTCACTTTCTCAGAAACAAATCCGCGGAAGAACGTTGGAATTCTAAGACAACGAATTAATAATTATCTTAATACAATATTTACATTATTCGGACTATTGTCCTCATCTTTGTCGCCATATTTATTACAACGTTTCGGCCTTCTTCAGCTGGTTGGAATGTTGAACTGAAACCTTTATTTCGCTAACTGGGGTAATTCTAATTCTAATTCTATTTCCACTTGTCATGTTTAATGGATGTCAGTTGTCAGTTATCTCCTGTTAATTTCCCTCTCAAAGTTCTCCACTGCCTTAACCGGGTAGTGAATTCACACTCTTTGGATCCTGCCACTTGATCTAACTAACGCCTTTATTCAGAGTGTGAGTTCAATACCCGGTTAAAGCAGTGGGGAACGTTCAGAGGGGAATTAACAGGAGATAACTGATAATTGACATCCATTAAACATGGCACATGGAACTAGAACAGTCTACCCCAGTGAGCGAAATAAAGGGTTCAGTTCGACATTCCAACCACCTGAAGAAGGCCGGAGCGTACAACGACCGAAACGTTGTAATAAATATGGCGACAAAGCGGAAGACAATAGTCAGAATAATGTAAATAATGTACATAATACCTAATCTCAGAAATATAGACAGATCCTTAATACACTGTTATAATACATATATATATATATCACATCGAAATTGTTAAAACACATTAATTTAAATATAAGTTATATCCACTTGATGTCAAAGTTGTTTTTCTATGTTTGATATTTGTTCGAATATCGAATTCTCAGTTCACGTAAATCCTTCCCGATTGGCCTATTTCATAAAGCAGCATACCTTCTTTTATTTGTCTACGAAATCCAAAGTTTGAACTTAGTATGTTTTATTCGGCAAGTCAGAAAGTAAGATATTACATTTGCTTGCATAATTTAATCTGTTTATAATTTATTTGCTAATTGGAAAAACTACAGTTGGAACCTAATGTTTCTGAAATACGTTAATCATAAATAGGAAGAAGTGAAAGACAAGAGGCAACAACATTCATACTCGAAAACCTGGATGTAACGCTAGATCCATTAAGTAAGAAATATGTCTGAAAGAAAATATGAAGTTCATAACAGTCTGCAGAGCGAGTTATATTTGATTTTTTAACTGTTCCCGTATTAGATAAATCTTTTATTATCTGACAATCGGCTTCCTTTAGAAATCAGAAAATATTTTTGAGAAGCTGCTGATGGTCTAGATGCTTTGAAATAAATTGATGGAAGTGAATGAAACATGCATTCAAGAAAATATAAAACAGAACAAGAGTCAGTGTGAATTATGGGAACTGACCCCTGAGAAATAAGATTAAAAGGACTAAACGAATTTACGATCACATACAACTGTTGCCACACTGACTGCCGAACAAGAAATGTGTCGCCTGATGAACAATATTTTCGATCACTTTATTGCAGAAATAAATGGAATATTTTCCTTTTTACAAAATTGACATTCTGCGTAGGGACTTGTACTAGATTTGCAAAATATTATTTTTGAAGGTTTCGCATTCGGAAAAGCTTATAGGAGGAAGTTGTTTTAATCATTTTAACAATTGCTTTGCAGATATTAACAAATATGATTTCTCTGGCTATTTATGAACGATTCTTCAATAAAACGTATTGTTACCTCAGTGATTTATGATTTATTAACGTAGTTAATACAATTACTGAAAAAGACGCACTTAATAATGTTAATATTGAGAATTTGATTGATGCATTTTCAAAAGCAAAAACATGAAAAGATCTTATAGTAATAGAAATGGATTTCTGAATTTTTCTCATGCTCGATCTAGATAAGTATTTAAAAAGATTTATAAGGTAATAGAATCTATTATTTGTAAACTTTAGTAGTATTTTATTAATCTGTTTTAATCCATGTATACAACAGATGAAAGGCCACTAAGACGTTATCTCTAAACTAAAAATATAATAGAATTTATATTTTGTATACTTGTCAACATTTTCTCCATAAAATTAATGATTTTTTAATAGTTAACCATTAGCTATGAAATAACTTATTAAATTTAGACGTATATCTGTGCGCGATTACCTCCCTTACAGATGTAGATACTATGCCCAATATTTGAAATTTATCATAATGATCATCACTATCTTAAAAACGATTAAATATTTCTAGAAAGTATTGTGAAATAAATGGAGAATTGAATAAGGGATAAAACATTTGGTTTCATCAGTCCACTTTGTGAATTTGAAAGGGAAAAAGAGAAAAATATTTGGGTCTTGTTAGAGGTATGAAAACTTGGGGAAAATGAAAGAAGGAAATTTACTGATCATTAATGCAGTGCTATGTGTGCGGGTCGTATGACGCATTCCTTTGCTGAATGCGGAATCAGCAAGTCAAATTCAAATTGCGAGTTAAATATTTTAGCATAACTGTACTCCGGAAAAGCATGAATCCACATATGACCCCCTAACTATGGATTAAATACAAGTTTAAGTGGGTTCTCTATCGTTTTGGAGCAACCGATGTAACAAGAACAAAATGTAACCATTCCAGAATTGTCTCGAGATTGCGTGAAAAGTTGCAGATAAGAAACCATTACAATCTGTGAGAAAGTCCAGTTCACCGAAGTTCTGGAAGTTTATGGCATTAAAAAAAGAACTGCATCGCCGTGAATTGAAATTGAAGAACAGAAAAAAGCATTAGAAAAATCAATGCAGGTCTCACCGGTAAGTCCGGAGAAAAATTTCTTTCTTGAAAGAAACCAGAAACAGTTGCTATGAAATCACAGCAAGTAGATGATATGAAATTATATTGCTATAAAGCAGCAAGCGGAACATGAAATTCATAGGAAATCTGAGCTGGAATATTAAAATCTTGCTTTATCTTTGGTTTCTGTTTCCCAGTTTTACAAACGTTGGCATGATTTCAACTCGGTTTTGTCAAAGAAGAGTCAGACATTTCTTCTTTTAAGGGAAAATGTAAAATTAGTCGACTAAAGAACAAAAAGGCAGATACTGTGTCTAGGACGTCGTCACATAATTATGTATTAGAATATTTTCATAGATATTTTATTATGAGTTTTTGCTGTTAATATCTTATTGTGAGTAATTTATATATTAAACATTATAAGGAGGCTGAAAAAGTATTCGGCCTTACCAGAAAGTGATTCACATTAATTTCTAATGTTTGGACAACTGAGCAGATTTTGGGAAGTAGACCAGGCTTAGTTATTCCAATTCCCTGCTTATGCATGGAAAAACAGTATATATATATATATATATATATATATATATATATATATATATATATATATATATATAATTATTTATAAAAAAAATATAACATAAGTATGTTATAAAATCATACAAAATAGCCATTTGGTTTCAACACACTCGGTGTCTTATCAAGATGATGTTGATTTTATCTTCAACATCATCACTTGATAAGACACCGAGTGTGTTGAAGCAAAATGGCTATTTTTGTAGTGATTTTATAACATACTTATGTTATATTTTTTTTATAAATAATAATTATATCTGCTCTACTTGAGTACTCTTTTTAAGAATAGTAATTGTTGGTTATTGGAATTCATTCCATATATACCAATTATATACTTGTATATATATATATATATATATATATATATATATATATATATATATATATATATATATGGTGTGTGTATGTGTGTGCGCGCGTGTGTGTGCGTGTGTGTCTAGACAACACTGCAATCGTTAGGTCATGTCGATTGTCTTTTTGCGTCCTCTTTTATATTTACATACACTCTATCTCTGATATTGAGCCCTTTAAGTCATAAATATAGCATACCTTAAAATATGTTACCATATATATATATATATATATATATATATATATATATATATTGTCATCCACAGACAGACCGTTTCGATGTATGAGTGTGGCTAAATGTCCGTTTGCCTCTCAGTCGGATCTAAACCCGGTTGAATTGGCGCACGGCGGGGATTAAGGTGAATTTAACCGTATTTATTTTCAGATAAAAACGCTAGTGACTGAGAGAACTCGATTCGTTTTATCGAAGAGTATTGCATTAATAACAGTAGTAGTCACTGTTTACAATCTCGCACTTTTCTCTATGTATCATTCGGTAATGAATCATTGAGATAATATTTCCTGATTATTTCTTAAAAGTATTTTTTGGAATAAAAAAAAGCCCGTGTGAAGTTTTCTCTAGAAAAGAATAATTGCCATAGTCTGTTTATTTAAAACGCAAACGTATAAACATTAAAACCAGATAATTTTAAATGACAATTCTGAATTCAAGTGCTTTATTTTGATTACATAAGTATTTTATTTAAATACATGTTAGGAGTTGAACGATAACAATTTAGGAACAATATGACAATAAAGATGAGGACAACACTCCGAACAATGTAAATAGTCTAAATAGTTAAAATAACACATATCTGAAACATAGAAAAATGATGTTATTTTCGGGTTAGAATTTTGCAAATTCTAAATCAGTATTTTTGACAAACACCATGATATCTGGGATATATACATATGTTAATGCAGGGATATCTATATGAAAACTATGTTCATTTGAATGTTAATGCGGTATTAAATACTATCAAAATATGATACAACGGCGAATTTAGCCACTGATTAACTGATTTAGGGACTTGTGTAAACAAGTGAATAAAGAAATAAATTATACAAAGGATTAAGCATGAAATAGATTTAACATGAAATAATTTTAATCGATCGCATAAATAACAATTTCCAAAGGGGAAAAAATCAAAGCATTAATAATAATTTGAAAAATATGCACCGATATTTGTTTTTGTTTTTTGATTGTGAACGACGGTTTTGATCTGAAGCAATAATTTATGCTGAAGACATTAAATTATTCCTTGCTTGGTTGGGGGTCATTAACGATTAATTCGTCTGATATAGGCTCTGGAAAGGCATTTTATACATTTCAACCTGTCATGCTTTTAGTGATATCTATTCAGGTAAGCATTTAAAAGGGTTTAAATCTAAATAGCCATTAGATCCAGAATTTAGGAGCACTGAACGAAAAACATTGATTTTCATTATGAGTCTCAGATATTTTACAAATATGCAAATGGACTTGACAGACAAATACATAATGCCAGAGTAGAAGTGTATGCATGAATATAAAATATCATACAGAGATGTTAGAGAAAATAATGAGTGGAGAGTGTATGAGCGCATATATATATATATATACAGACATATATACATACATACATATATATATATACATAGATACATATACATATATATATATGTGTGTGTGTGTGAGTGTGTGTGAGAAAGGTAGCCTTAAGGGATAAAGTGCTCAATATCAGAGATAGAGCGTGTGTAAATATAAAAGTGAACATTGAAGTCAACACTTAGAGGCGAAAGTCTGTTTCATGCTATATGCAATGGCCTGACGATTGCGTCTAGCATGAAATAGACTGTCGCCTTTAAGTGTTGATTTCAATGTTCACTTATATATATATATATATATATATGTGTGTGTGTGTGTGTGTGTGTGTGTGTGTGTGTGTGTGTGTGTGTGTGTGTGCATAGTAAATGTAATAATTCCGTTGGTATATAATCAAAGTAAATCCTAGTAATATGAAATGTTAAAACGGATTAATAAAAAAGGACTCACTTTAGTTATTATCATATAGCAAATAATTAATAAACAATAAAATACAAAATCCCCTCATAGTGAGAATAGCCTATTTCGGAAAACGAAAAAGTCGGTCATCTGTCCTATCTACACCAGTTAGTCATAGAAAGAGTAATTTAACTGTGAAAGCTAAAAGAAAACAGCCAAAAAACTCCAGAATTTATCAATTTTGATGTTTCAGACATACAGTAGCGTCCAAAACTAAGGGACAAAATTTTAAAACCTAATATAACAACTGTGAAAAGCTGAAATATTGACAACTGGTAGTCGTTATCATCCATGATAAGATACTAAAATCTGAATCATTTGCAAAGGATAGAAAAAGAATAATAACAATCATTTATTTATTTTCAAAACAGGATCGTCCAAAAGTAAGGGACAAAATTGAGAAAAACAATGTGAACAGTATGCTATATTCAAATTTTTTGATTTCCTCTAAAGAATGAGTCTTACTTAGTCATTTTCAAACGTTGCATCAGCCGGCACCATGGCGAAACGCCAAAAACTTGATTACTCTATGAGACAAGCTATTGTGAAGCTACACAAGGAAAAGCACACCATGAGAGAGATTTCAGAGAAAGTGAAACATTCCAAGAGTGTTGTAGGCAGGGTTGTTAAATCCTACAATGATACTGGCAAAATAGTTAGTGCTTTTAAAACCGGCAGACCCCGCAAAACTTCGGCAAGAGAAGATCGAATAATTCAGCGTATGTCATTAAATGAGCGTTTTATGTCTTGCACAGAAATTAAAAGGGTTATGAATAGTACCTCATGTGTTAATGTGTCAAGACAGACTGTTTGTAGACGACTGCAAGAAATAGGGCTGTTTAATCGAACCCCAGGGAAGAAACCACTTGTTAGTTCGAGAAACAGGTGAACCACAGGGCTTTGTATAGATATGAAAAATTAATTGTATCAAAAGCCGCACACACGTGTGGCCACTGACCGATTTCTTTCGACAGAACATCTTTAGCCTGCGATAATAAAACTATGTTATCAGAAATGTGTACCGAAAAAATGAATGGGAACCTAGAAAAGTTTCTTTTCGAGGCGACGGTCTGGCCGTGTTAAAAAGACCACCCATTCTGATAAATAGCGATGACTGACGAAGCCCAGGTGAGAACAAGAGTTATGACCACCTTCGATCGTATTGTTCTGTTTGCGGCTAGAGAAAATGATAACTGCGATTAAAAGAAAGAAAAGGAAAAGAAAAAGATAATTTTTTTTGTTAAGCAAGATATTTTTTTCCTGAAACAAAGCCGCGAGATCGTACACGCCCGACTAGACATCATTGGTCGAGTGGTGATCACGTGACGCAAGGAGGAGGCTGTCGCCGCCCATCTAGAGGATGGGTATGAGAGGTTGCTACGAAGAAGTGGGGAGGGCAGTTCACACCCCTCTGAAGTATGGTGAGAAGGTGGGAGTAGAAGAAGGCTCCCAAAAATGGAAAAAAAGTGGAAAATTCCTAACCAGAAATAAAAGAGGTGGATATGTATTTAGAATTATCGAGGACGCCCGGCGCCGACAAACCCACTCCGGTTTTGGTCGGCGTCCATATAAGCGAAGTCGCAGCGAGCAGAAATCAGTTCGAGTTGAGTTCGAGTTAGAGTTTCAGTTCCAGTTCCAGTTCCAGCAGAGAGCTCGAAGTTCGCAGTGGAAGTTGGTTCCACCTCGCAGATAGCTGACTTGAAAGATTCACGCAAATTCCGGACTCCTCTTCAATCCAAGAACAATTAATTTGAAGAGCGACTTAGATCCAGACCACCAAGATAAGTTTTTTTTTCGACTTTCGCCCGAAGACACACCGAAAAACCCATTTCTTAAAGAGCAACAACTTGAAGCGTTAAAACTCGCCTAACGGAAAACAACGTGTCACAATCCATAGAACGGGTCGGGAAATAGACGCAGTCCTTTGTATCCAACAACTAGACATAAAGTTTGTTATCCTTTTTTTTGATACCTTGAATTTTTGAGTTATCATTTTATTTTATTTTAAGCATATTTGTGCGGTGTCACCCCCGTTTGAACCCGATTTGCATTACGGCCCCAACTACTGATTGATCTCGTCTGCCTAAGATCAATTCACAACGTGGGTAGGCAGACTGGAGATCAGTGCAGTTACTTTGGTAACCAGGCGTTGGAGACGAGTTGGGAACAACGAGGCTGATATCGAATCTAACCAGATTCCCATCCGAATCGCAAAAAGGTTAGAACGTCACATTTGGGTGCCGCGACCGATACCAAGCCAGTTGGTCGTCACAGGACGAGACAACACGACTGACGCGACAGGCGGACGTCACGTTTGGAGCGGCGACACCCGAACGGAGCAGCGAGGAGCGAGCGAAGGCTGCGTTTAAGGACGTCACAGCAAGACCTTAGGAGTGAAAGTTATGGAAAGACATCCCACCCACACGGAGGATTTGTGGGCGAAGCTTCAAGAAGAATGGTCTAAAATTAGTATGGAGGATTGTCAAGAACTGATTCGTTCTTGTAGTCGAAGATGTGCAGCTGTCATTGAGAGCAAGGGCTCATTTACTAAATATTGATTGTACATGTATTATTATTGTTTTTTTGCCGTTTACATTGTTTTTCTCCATTTTGTCCCTTACTTTTGGACGTTCCAAATTTGAAAATAAATAAATAATTGTTATAATTCTTTTTCTATCCTTTGCAAATGATTCAAATTTTAGTATGTTATTATGGATGATAACGACTACCAGTTGTCAAAATTTCAGCTTTTCACAGTTGTTATTTCTAACAAATATTAGGTTTTTAAAATTTTGTCCCTTAGTTTTGGACGCTATATGTATATATATATATATATATATATATATATATATATATATATATATAATGTCTGAAATATAGGAAAAAAATGAGTAATTACCGTGAAAATCTGGATTATGAATATATGTTTTCTGCCAGGTGTACTAATAGGTTACCGACACCGCTAGGGATTATAAAGTGGAAATATACAGTAGAATTTATGTGAATTATTGTGCGTCGATGATTTGGGTTTTGATTTAGGATTTACTGGACGTTAAGCCAAGCCTCGACGCTAATAATTTATTCACTGAAAAGGTTAATTATCTTTCGTCGACTTTTACTTCTATGTTCTTGTTAAGTATTTATTTGCGGTGGTAATTAAATACTGTTTTATTTTAACATTGATGTCTTCTTTAAACATTAACGGCCACCTTACGCCATATGTATGTGTATATATATATATATATATATATATATATATATATATATATATATAATGAATAAAGAAAAACTTTTCTTTGTCGGCGCGTTTCGTTCTCTCATGGGCAAATGTAAGGAGGATTTTATTTTACAAGAAGAAGAGAAAAAAAAAGAGAAAATATCATTAGGTTTACAATTATATATTTCTGGAAATTTAAAAAAAAATAGGATATTTAAAAATCCGGGGCGCCAATTTATATTTTGCCAAGATTCGTTAGCAGCAGCCTAAAGAAATGTACGTCTAACTAAGTTCTTTCCTCTTTTAGTAATGGTTGCATGCTACATGTAAACTCTTTCATAGTATCAACGTACATCTAGCATAAATGTGGTGGTGTCCAAGCGCGTGATATACTCATAGGTGATTTTTATCCGCTTAACCTTTGGATCCAACTATAATAAGGAAACATTTTTCATGCAGCTTGAAATCATCCAATAATGTTGGCTGGTTTTTCTTTTTGCGATCCTTGCTTAGGGATTGGGATTGGCCCAGTGCAGCATTTTCTCCATTTTAAAAATTTTGCTTAGGCGTTGTTTGACATCGTATCTCACAAATGAGTACTGTACTGATATCTTGCGATATACTCTTAAACGTGTTGCCAACATGGACAATATATCTTGACAGTGTATTGAAAAATGAAAATATTTTATAAAACATACAAAACATTATTTCTTATCTAACAGTTAAAATATTTAATCCTTGAAAAAAAACCTTGTAAAACGCAAAAAAGTATAAAATAAATATAAACGAATAAAAATTAATAATAATAATATTGAATGCTGTGTTTCTCAGCTTCAGCAACTCACTAAATCTACAAAAGGACGATTTTAGAAATTGTTTTCAGAACGTGACTATATGGGTGTCATATCTGGTGCCATTCTCGTTTAGAAATATCTAAACTTTTAGCTGGATACAACCGCCTTCCCAGATCAATGGTTAAAAATGGCTTCGCTCTGAACCATGTGCATTCTTCTGCAAATAGTGCATATTGGCGCTACAGAATCACAGACAAAGAATTGTACCAAATAAAAACTATATCACTATTTGACTTTTAATAACATCAACAACTAAAACTGATATCCATAAAACAAAATTATGACTAGGTAAAATCAAGTTCCACTCGATTGTCTCTTGTGCAAAATATTATTAATGTATTCATAATTGAGGGAATCCATTCTTTTCGCATTTTGGATGCTGAAAATACGATGCTACTGATCGATATTCGATGTGTTAAATGTATAGCCGAAAGCGGTCGGATAAAAAAAAAATTCTGGCAGTTTTTATATAATTTATCATCCGAAAAAAAAAAAAAAAACTTGAGAAATTGTATAAAAAGTAAATAAAAGCAACATGTCTGTTGTATTCAATGAAATGTGCATATATATATATATATATATATATATATATATATATATATATATATATATATATATATATATATATGTGTGTATATAAATGTATGTATGTGTGTGTGTTTGTACGGGAGATGCGAATAAATTTTGATATGACTGACACACACCCACACAAACACACACACAAATGTGCACACACATAAATACACCCGCAGACACATCATATTGAATTTAATAAATTTACTATATTTCTGTAGGAAGCGTGGTTAATATCGGAATGGTTCATGTTGCATTTCAGAAGTTTTGAGATTTTTTCTGGAGTGGCATTTTTATGAATTTCAAAGAAGTACAAAACCCTACTTTACTTCTGAGTAGGATCCTCTGACTCCAATTCCCTTGTTGTATCCCTCCAAGCATTTTGTGAAGACTTCATGGAAGACATCCAGAATGAAGGTTTCCAGCCTATTTCATTTTCTCAATGTCCTCAAACTGACTACGCCTGAGGTTTGCCTTCAGCTTGGGTTACAACCAAAAGTCTGGGCTGTCGGAAGAGTGGGGGGGGTCAATTTTGGTGCTAATTTCACTCAACACAAAACTTTATTTCATAACGAGCTTCCAAATTGTGTTCACGCCCCGACTGCATTCTGCAAACTAATCAGCTATAAAAAGCAATGTTCACTAGGGTGAGTTCAAAGAGCTGTTACAGCCACTTAATTCTTCTTTTATGTACCTTCAGGAGGTAGGCCATCATGGTTCTCCACACCCCCTATCGTTTGTAGCTCTCAATATGTTTTGTTCCTTTGCTACCTCTCCCAGACCCTGTTCTGCCAAGCCCGCTAGATATACCGCGCGTTGCCTTCACTTGTCTCACGTTTTATCTATTCATCCTGTGAGTATCAGATTCTCCAAACCCTCCATTTTCATTACGTGTCTCAGAAATTTCAGCTGCCTCTTCCTGATTAACTATAAGATCCCTCCTTGTTTGCATCCTCGTCAAAAACCTCATCATTTCTCACACGCTTAGTCCATATTATACTTAGCATCCTTCTGGAGAACCATAGCACCGTTGCATCTAGTCTCTTCATCTTTGACGAGACCGTTCAACATTCGCTGCCGTAAAGGAGAAAAGATATCACGTAGCAGTTCAGTACTCATTTCTTTGTTACCAACGAAATCATGTCTTGTAATACTCTGACGAGCTTTTGGGATGCGTCTTCGGCCATCCCAACACGTCTTCGGATCTCAGCTTCACACTTACTGTCCTGTCAGAATACTTTCCAGATATTTAAATTTCCGCACCATCTTGATTTTAGTATCCCCCACCTGTCTTTCGGGCTCGTCCTGTTATTGATGAGCATGTATTCTGTCTTCTTGCAGTTTATGCTTAATCCGTTCTTCTTGCTCTCCTTCAATACATTCTGTAGGAGGTTTTCTAACTTCTCTTCCGTGTTTGCTATCAGCATTGTGCCATCTGCGTATCTTATGTTGGTAAGATTGTGGTAGGATTTCCAATTCTCTCATAATTGCCTCGCTGTATAGGTTGAATAAGTCCGGTGAGAAGATACAGTAAACAGAAGGGACACAGAAATAAATACTCTTGTGACTGGTCGCTTCATGCCTTAGAAGATCAGAAAACCACGAAGTGTGTGTGGGAGGGGAAGATCCAGCACAGATAAAAATATCGGCAAATCGAGTTCGAATCACTATGGAAGCCCTTATGTTATTTGTTTCCCATTAATGTCATAGCAGCGATGGCCAAATTGATAAGAATAGGGAAAATCAGCTTTCAAACAATGTATAGATTATACAATTCACTAGTAGTCGCCATTCTCGTATATTGATGTGAAACGTGGACACTGTTGGCAGAAACAGAGAGAAGGGTCCTAGCGTTTGAGGACAAATGCATAAGAAAATTTTCTCGGCATCTTCTATTGGGAAAATAAAATCAATGAGTATGTGCGGGAAAATGTTGAAAGTTTTGTAGGCCACCAGGAGCTTCTTCTCGCCACTGTCAGTCAAACGGTGAAAAATGACTTGGTTTGGCTTGGACACTTTACAAGGCAGGACAGCTTGTGCAAGACCATCATACAAGACACGGTTGAGGGCGCCAACGCAGAAACTAGTTGGACAATGTCATGCAATGAACAGGCATGACTGTACTAGAATTGCTGATGGCTGCCGTTGATAGGACATTGTGAAAAAGAGTTAGTGCAGTCGGATCCGTCCTACGATTAAAAAGAGTCAAGGAAATGATGATGATGATGATGATGGATGCCAATGAAAATCAAAATATTTCTCTATCACAGTACGACACATTACACTGAAATATCCTCAAAAATGTATTAT
>CAHIKZ030000163.1:907500-925000 GCA_903632075.3 Acanthosepion pharaonis | reverse complement strand
ACATATTTACTAATCATAAATGGAAAAAAAAATTTACTAGAATTTAGCCACTCCCTGTACCGTAAAAAATTATTTTGTATTTGTCGTGTGTATATAAACGTGCCAATCTTTGTATATACGAACATCCCTGCACGACATTATAAGAATATAAGTGCGGTAATTATTGTAAATTTAAAATTTATGGACAATTTTCTAACATTTCCTTAACAAGAATCTTCGTAAGCAAAATTATAGAGACAAATTACCAAAAATTGAATAAAATATTACATTACTTAGAATAGTTTCCAAAATTTGAAAGATTACTTGGCTGTTAAATAATATATATAAAGACGTTCGCATTATATCAGTCAAGTAATTGTTACATTAATTGTCGTTCTTCCAAACAATTTACAAGAATTTTTTTAATAATCAGAATTACATTGTACTGACAGAATTGTAAAGATGTCTAAAGACATACTTAGCGATTAAAAAAATAAATGCAAGCAATTTCAATTCAGTTTCAATTACAACAACGTGGTTTGCTTACGGAGTTTGTGAAGGAGATATGGTTCTACAGAAGGATGCCGAGTATATCATGGACCGAACGTGTGAGCAACAATGAGTTCTAGGAAAGGATGCAAACATGGAGGAAGCTTATAATTAATATCAGGTGGAGGCAGCTGAAATTTTTGGGACACGTAATGAGAAAGGAGGGCCTGGAAATTATGATACGCAAAGGTCGAATAGAGGGAAAGATAGATAAGGTAAAGCAACGGATTACATACCTGGCGGGCATGGATGACGGAATATCGTCTTGGGAATGTGGTAGAAGGATGGAACATTGAGATCTACAAGGAATAGGGTGAGTGGAGAGTCATGATCGCCTACGTTCTGAAAGGAGACGGCACATAAAAAGAAAGAAAAAAGAAGTTTACTTACTGGAAATATTTAATTTAATCTATTACCTTGAAGTTTAACCTAAAATAAGTGATTCAAGAAAGATTTTTCATTTTTAAAATTAATTTTGATCCTTAGGAACCACTTTTCTTTGGAGATAGCTAAATGTAAATTTAAGGAAAGTTTATGACATTAATTGAAGGTTATATTTCTTAAATAATTATTTAAAGAAAGAAAGGAAAGAAAGAATAACGATTCAGGCGGCCATTTTGTTTTTCTCTTATATTTTATAAGCAATATTTTTTTCTGTTCTTTTTCTTCTTCTTTTCTCTTTTTATCTAATACGAGTAAATATTAAATCCGTTGATAACTTGTTTTCATCAATAACAACAAATATCAAGTAACCACTCCCCATTTATTCTTTGTACAAACAATACGCTTACGTTCTCTTAACTCTTCAGATATTGAAGTATTTTTGTGATCATTAATACTTTACTGGTTTTCTTTTCACTCACGTAATCCCATTTTAAGCAAAAGAACAAAATTTATTATGAGCTATAAAAGGCAGGAAATTGTGTAGTCCATGATCGCCAACATCCTGAAAGGACACAATACTTAGAAAAAGAAAAAAGAAAGCGGAGGAAGAAGAGGAGTGAGAAGAGGAGACGACGACGAAGAATGAAGAGGGGTGAGAAGAGGGTGGATAAGAAAAAGAATGAAGAGGAGGTTTAAATGGAGATGACGAGAAGAAGGAGGAGGAGGAGGAGGAAGAAGATGATAATTCCATTTTCCCAGCTTATTCAGTGCTGCTCACTAAATAGTCATTGAATAAATATAAAAATAATCTGAGATTTAGGGTAAAACGCAAAAAGGATAAAATAAATAAAAATTAATAATAATAATATTGAATGCTGTGTTTCTCAGCTTCAGCTACTCACTAAATCTACAAAAGGAAGATTTTTTTAAATTGTTTTCAGAACGTGACTATATGGATGCCATACCTGGTGCCATTCTCGTTTAGAAATATCTAAACTTTTAGCTGGATACAACCGCCTTCCCAGATCAATGGTTAAAAATGGCTTCGCTCTGAACCATGTGCATCCTTCTGCAAATAGTGTATATTGGCGCTACAGAATCACAGACAAAGAATTGTACCAAATAACAAAAACAACACCATTATTTGACTTTCACTAACATCAACAACTAAAACTGATATCCATAAAACAAAATTATGACTAGGTAAAAATCAAATTCCACTCGATTGTCTCTTGTGCAAAATATTATTAATGTATTCATAACTCAGTTAATCCATTCTTTTTGCATTTTGGATATTGAAAGTACGATATTCGAGGTGGTGAAAAGATCCCGAAGACCTTCCAAAATCTAACCAAACAAGTAAATAGATTTGTTTTCAAATTATCAGCGGTCACCTAGGGTATATACTGCAACTATGCTGAGTGGACCCTAGTTATATTTTCTTAGAGACAGCATATGGCATGACCAACATTTTGAAAAATGACAGTACGTACAAACAAGTAACTTCATGATAGTACAATCATCGACGGCAAACCTACATGCAATGATCACCTCCCCCAAACAGCAAGCTTCAAGAAGTCACCTTCTTGACCAATCTAGAATGATGAATCCTGTTAGGAGGCATATTTTCGTATTAAGACTTGCGATCTCTAGGCTGGTAGATATTAATTTTTCTGTTAAAAGTACAGCGATGTCTACACAAGCACATAATATATTTTATGATGTTAAGAATTCAATATTTAAATATGTATATATATATATATATATATATATATATATATATATATATATATATATATATATATATATATGTGTGTGTGTGTGTGTGTGTGTGTGTGTGTGTGTGTCTGTGTCTGTGTCTGTGTCTGTGTGGGTGTGTGGTGTGGGGGGGTGTGTGTGCAAATATGTAGAAAAATAGGAAAGAACACGTTAGGTAAATAATCCGGGGTTCTTTAGTATTTTTGTTTTATTTAAAAAAAAGAAACTGTGCTCCATACAGAAGTAGAGCTATAATTATAATTATTTAAAAAAATATGATTCCTTCGCTACATAAGAGTTCTCATGTTTCAAAGAACCAAAAACATCAATATAATTAGTGAAATTAAATTAAATAAAAGTATCAAGCCCTGTTTTATCTTCAAGCGAAAATTTATGAATAACCACTCTTGAAACTTACGCATCTTTATAAGCATGTTCATTCGCAAAATTCATTACTATAGAAACGACCATTTCGATAAGGGTTATACTTTAATTAACTTTTAATTTCAATAATTATATTGAGATTTTTGGCTCTTGTTTTTGAAACATGAGAACTTTTATTTATATATATATATATATATATATATATATATATATATATATATATATATATATATATATATATCCTCATAGGCATCCACTTTCCATATATCTATACTTCTAGTGTTTGTTCGTATATAGACAACACTTACATAAGCAAATGCACACACACACAATGTCCCAGTCTCATATGTAGTTATATTTGCGTAAAGCAAGCAAGAGTGTTAATGAGAAAATTGAAAATACTGAATTCACTAGTTGATGATTATTCTAAATGGAAACTGGCTTAATGTAAATGTTCACGTTATATTTTAGAATGAAGATAAAACATTCTATAATTCGTGTTTCTCACTTAATGTTTTGTTCATATATTGTCAAATTTTCTTTGGCAATTACATGATTTATTGAAATTGTTTTTATTTTTGCTGTGTATTATCAACTGACTTTGTGATGTTCCCTTCGGTAAAACGAAAAGCACTCGGAGGGCGACATTAAATCATTCAAAATGCGTTTCTCAAAAACATAGGTAATTTGTCTATTATTTTTATCGCTTTCTCTGCCGCTGAGGTAGGTCTTTTTATACTATCTTCCCTCCAGTCCCTAAACCTACAAACGTATCTACACTGCAGCCCACAAAAATATTAGCACCTATTTTTAATCTCCACTATGAGGTACAGACAAACGACGAAGGTAATTTTTTAAGCGAATAAAAATTTATTTCGTTATTTTTTCAGGGTTTATTTTGAATGAAAAAAAAATAGCCAAAATGTGACATTGCAAATCTCACTACAAACTTGCATACACAAGAATATAACCGCATGTCGCATTATGAAGGTTGGTTATTTCATAATGCTATTAATGTGAAAACTTAACATAATGTCTTCATTATCACCTTCATCATTAATACATTTCAACTTTTTTATGTATCATGCCCCTTTCGGACGAAGGCGATCATGGCTCTCCATGATTTCCTATGTCTTGTAGGTTTATCTATATTTCTTTCCTTATTATCGGGCTTACTCCTTATTCAGCCATTCAATAACTCGTGCTTCTTCCCTTGTTAACTCTCTGTTTACATCCTCTTTAATATATGTCGTGTCCATTCAGAACGTTTGCAATCATGGCTCTCATAACTTCCTGTTTTTCTAGCTTTTAGTAAGTTCGTTTTTTTTTTCTTTTGGCTATCACACATTTACACAAACATATTAGATAGATTTGTAGCTGCTATCTTCTGTCTTACTTGCCTTCAGTATGCCCTCTGAGTGTCACACTCTCCAGCACTCTTTCCTCGTTATGTATAAATTTCATTTGTTCTAAGAGTCTTTAATTTTATTTCATTTTCCGTAAATCTTCCTCGTGTTCACTCCTCGGTATTCTTAGTATCCTTCTGTAGAACCACGTTTATTTTGTCTCAAGTTTCTTCGTCATCTTGGCGGAGATTGTTCATTCACTGCCATATACCGATAGTCCATAACGGTTCGGTGCTCTTTTATTTGTTTTCTAACGAAATTTTCCTTTTGCTGAATACTTTGTTTAGCTTGCAGAAGGCACCTTTTGTACTATTAAAATACACCATCGGATTTCACTTTCACATTTTCCGTCCTCTGTTAAAACAATTTCTAGGTGTTTAAATTTTCGATCTTCCTTGATGATGGCGTCTCCAATTCCTTTCGCGAACAACAATACATTCGCCATACTTATTATTGAAGCTTCGTCCTTTTTCTTTCTCGCTTAACTTTTCTATCATTTTTAGGAGTTCCTGTAGTTTTTTCCTGTGTCTGTTATCTATATTGTGTCAGCTTCATATTTTATGTTGCTAAGACTGTGGCCGCCAATTAAGGAATCCTTGTAGAACTTTTAATTCTCCCATAATCACATCACTATAAATGTTGAATATCTCCGTTGAGACACACCCTTGTTTCATACCCCGTTTTATTTTTTATGTATTTACTGAATCCATTTCTGATTCGTATGCAGGTAGTCTATTCTTCAGAATTCGAATGATAAATTTCACTATGTAGCTCATTAGATTGATTGTCTGATGGAGATAGAATTCCTGTGCACCTGGTTTCATACGCAGTGCTATAAAAGTGGATCTACTTAGGTATTCCTATATATAAAATTGTCGTATATATTATTTATTATTTTTTTGCAATGTTGTCAGATGTAAAATCCTCTAATTTCATTGCTATCACAATTTAATAATGTTCTGCTATTTCGTTTCTGTTCAATTTCGTCAGAGCTGATTTTACTTCAGGCTTTATTATTTTCATTTTTGTGTATTCCATTATGAAAGAATTCTCCGTTGTATTCGTTCATTATTTTAGGCATGGTGCTTATTTTTTTTTTTTAGCTCGGATTTCATTTAGCCATTCATCTTCTGAAACATTCAAATACATACAACTTATTGTTGACATTTTGAATTTAAGTAAATTTATCAATGTAGAAACCGTCGCGAAAAATATATACACACTTCATTACCTCATAACGATATAATTAATTCATTTATAGATTAAATCCAAACAGAGAATTTAACGCTTACAAATATTTTACTTGAGCTCAGACCCTCATCAGGGAAACGTGTGTGAAATACAAATATATCAACTAATTGTATCTGTCTATATTTATGAGATGAGGTATTATGTACACTACTTACATTATTCGGACTATTGTCCTCATCTTTGTCGCCATATTTATTACAAAGTTTCGGCCGTTTGCAGTTGGTTGGAATGTCGCACTCAGCCCTTTATTTCGCTCACTGAGTTAGACTGTTCTAGTTCCACATGCCATGTTTAATGTATGTCAGTTATCTCCTGTTAATTCCCCTCTCCAAGTTCTCCACTACCTTAAACGGGTATTGAACTCACAGTCATTGGGTCCTGTCACTGGATCTAATCATGCCTTTATCCACTGTGCCATGTGCACAGTGAGCGAAATAAAGGGTTCAGTTAGACATTCCAACCAAGTGAAGAAGGCGGGAGCGTACAACGGCCGAAACGTTGTAATAAATATAGGGACTAAGTTGAGGACAATATTCCGAATAATGTAAATAGTGTATCAACTTATTGGTTCTTTCTTTTGTTATATCTTAAATGGCACAACGTTTAAAATTGTGAGACACCGAGAGAAGAGATGACACGTTGGAATAACAACAGTGGATCAGAAATCTAAAGCAACAGTGGGATAGCGAAAAATGTCTGCCCCTAAATCTAGGCAAATTATTAAGAAATTGAAACATTTCATTAGAAACAAAGAATTGAGGACTGAAATGCTATGCAAAATATATTGCAATGAATACTGGACCATCATTGCACAGATGAAAAAGAAACTTGTGGCGATAGAAACTTAAGGCGTTAAAAATCTGGTTCTACAGAAGGATACTGTGAATACCGTGGATTGAACATGTGAATAACGAAATAGTTTCAAATTTCTAGGGTACTTAAAATATAAAAAATAGGCTAAAATAAAACATTCTTATTACTTTAGATAAATACATAAGACAATCCATATATTCAGTTAAAAGTAAAAATAAAATCATCCTTGACAATGACTACAAGAGGACTTGAACATGTTGGCAATCACGGGACATTAAGAATTAATGTAGTCCTGAAATCTTATCCAGCGTAGATGAGATTTAGCTACTTCTTATCAAATTATCAAGGTATAGCAAACCATAATGTTGCTTTTAATACCTTCACAGTTAACATTTCCGTGGCTTATACCCACGAGTAGAACGGTTTTTTACACGAAAATTAAATAGCGTTGCTTAAAATCGGGCATTAGGGACAATGTTTTGCTAAGTAAAATATAGAAATGGGCGCTAATTTTAGAAGAGATGGACATTATATTAACACTGTTTGAGGCGTAACAGGTGAAAAGGTAAGAAAGACTAATTAACCTCTTTCAGTGCTGAAAGGGTTAAGGATATATAGAAGATAAAATATGACACGAATGATTTCAAACATTTCTTTGATATCTACAACACGAAGCAATGACACTCTTTGTTGTAATGCCGCTCCCCTTTTATCTCTAAGTAAACGTTAACTTTTTTTTTTATTTTCATGGACACATTGTCGCGGAAAAAAATCTATACTCACTTCATTAGCCCATAACTATGTAATGACTTTTTCTTTACAGATGAAATCCGGACAAACATATTAAAAATTACCAAAGTTTGCACTGAAGTAAGACGTGTTAAGGGAATACATCATTAGTTTACAAGAAACAAATTTAATCACAGATTTTTGCTTCCAGAAATAGTGTTTTTTTCGCTTAAATGAATGTTTGGATTCAAAAACATAGCGATTATCATAAACCAATGTGTATATATCTTTTGTTGAAAGAATACTGCACGCAAGTACGCACGTACACACGCAAATACGCATACTCTCGTACATACATATATGAACACATGCAATCAGAAATCATGGGATTATATAGCATTCAACAATAAAGAATGTTAAACGTTTATGTAAAGTCTTTCTACCAGAAGAATGAACATTCAATACGAACAACAGACATGTATTTTTATATAAAAGTAAATGCATTCTCCGCCTATGGCATAATGCCCAACTAACAAGACTGAAGAATATCTGTCGCTGTGCGTTTTCATAGGTTGATGCATCCCCACGAGTCGACCAACCTTGTTGAGAGAAGGGTGATTTTATTGAGTCACCATTTCTCGAATCGTTGCCAACCAAGGCTATTTAGCCGATAACTGCGTGTGTGGGAGGGATTCATACCTTTCCCAAGGACATTTTCGGTTAAGTGAATGTAACTAACGCAGCTGGAAATCGAACTCGGCCTAACGATGTCTCATTCTATATTACAAACAACCGATTTTCATAATATTATGGAAATTAGTTTCGCGAAAAAGAAATGAGAAAATTAATTCAATTTTAATCTGATTGGAAGTTGATTCCGATAAAGAACAGTTGTTTCCTTGTCCCATTTGGAGTAATACGATGAAGCTGAATATTTAGTAAAATCGAATTGACAGCTCTTTTTCTCTGGTCCCCCAATTTGTTTTTGTGAATTTTCTCAAAACGTCGATTATTGTCACAATATTTAACATGTTAGTAGCTAAAGTTTAAACAAAGGCGATGTGATTCCTCAGCAAGTTTATTCTATTTTCTATAGTGCATATATATATATATATATATATATATATATATATATATATATATATATATATATATATATATATATATCAGAACACCCAAAGCAAGGTGGGTGTCACTAGTACGCAAGGAGTAACAGTAATTGAGAACAGGCAGTGGCGATTCTACGGGGAGGGAGGGAGAAGGAGTCACCCCCTAATTTTGACTGGCCCCTCGATTGCCCTCCTACTTTTCTCAGTTTTGTAGAGGAAAAAATCAGAGCGGACAAATTACGCTGTTCTGCTAGTATTGACGTTAGTATTAACCCTTTGATTTTGTTTTGAAGTTAACCTCTCTTGTGGTCCAACAGTTTGAGTGTGGAAAAGAGGGCAAGAACAGATTAGAACTCCACTATTGTGGATGAAAAGTTATTCCGTTTAATTTAGTGAAGTAACATATTTATACTAAAGCTCATTCCTAAGTTATGTATACGATAGTGGTGTAGCATGAAAATAAAGACACTGCTTGAATATGCCCCCCCTCCACAGAAAAATCTCGGCCCCTAAGTGGCCGCCCACTTTCACAGTTCTAGAATCGCCACTGAGAGCACGAGCAAAGAGGGTTTGAGGAAAGGACATAGAGAAGGACGTGAATCAAGGTCAAAGTATCAGAAGATGTTGATTGATATTATATTTGAATATTTGAAGGTTATAGCTATCAGGGAAACTAGTAGGAGGAAGGGAGTTCCTCTGACAGGAAGTGCGGGAGAAGAAGGTGTTGGAATAGAAGAGACGGATACCTTTGACCGTTTCCACAGTGAAATGTTGGGTGAAGTTGCCAACCTAATAGCACGCTTAAATTTATGCACTCTTGGAACCAGGGAATGTTGCTCGTCAGAGCAGTTTCCATGAAAGCACTTGTAGAAAAGACATAGGCAAGCTACATCAAGTCTGTGAGAGTGTGCCAGCAGGCGAGATGCTAGATTAGGACCTATCACATTGCATAACTTTCTCCAGATGCACAGCGGGTGAACCAGACCATATATGGCAGCAGTACTCGGATGGTACGAATAGTTGTTTTGCAGATTTTCCTTGCTATTGATTCAATGTAGTTGTTCCACATAGCTCAGTGGAGAGTGTGAGACGAAGCAGGTAGAGGCATTCTCGTGGAGTTGGGCATCAGCCATTTTGATTGGACGCAGGGAGGGTTCTCTATGGTGGGTAAGTGAGAGCAGTTGAGTTTTGGGTACATTAAAGTTTACAAGTCATTTTCTGCCCTAGTCAACCACAGATTGGAGGTCCTTTTCGAGACCTATGGACAAGTTATTTCTGACAGCGATATTGGACTTACTATTGAGGCAGGAGTAAATAGTAGTGTCATCTGCGTTGATGCCTACTTGGGAATTGATGCCATCAGGAAGATCGTTGATGAAGATCAGAAACAGTGTAGGATAGAACCTTGGGGAACACCAGCTCTCGTATGAAAGGGACTGGAGAAGAAGCAGTTTAGTACGACCTTCATTTCAGGATTTGACAGAAATTAAATAATCGTTCTGTAGTGCCGTATTCCTGAAGCTTACAAAGAAGGCCGGCATGACAAACCTTATCGAATGCTTTAGAGATATCAAAAGCCACAGCTCTATCTTCTCCGTTATTGTCAAGTGCTAGGGATACAAATTTAGTAATGGTCGTGAGCAGGTCAACGTTAGACCGAGTAAAGCGGAAACTATATTGCTTGTCAGTGAGCACATCATGGGATGAATGGTGTTCAACCACTTTGGCTTTGATTAAAGCATCGGAAACTTTGTCAAATTGTGGTAGGAGTCAGATAGGACGGTAGTTAGAAGAGTCAGAAGGATCTCCAGAGTTCATGAAAACAGCGACAACAGATGAGGACTTCCAACAGGCCGGAAAGCAAGAGTCAGTGATGTAATAATTATAAAGTTTCGAGAGAAATAAATATTAGAGTTCCTAAATATTAGTTGCAAACAGCATAGAAGTGTCAACTCGATACTCACAGTATGAAAAGACGCTGCAACAGACCGCACATATTACAAGAGATTCATGTCCGTAATACTACCGGAGTCCAGAGAAAAGTAAAAGATCCAGGAACACATTCCTAAACAGGGATGAGCATCTATTCCTGTTCAAGTGAAGGGGGAGGAGTATTGACCCGGCGATAGGCAAGCCTATCTACATATATTCAATATATATATATATATATATATATATATATATATATATATATAGATAGATAGATATATGTAGATATTGATATAGATATATATATCTATATATATAGATATATGTATGTATGTATGCATGTATGTAGAGAGAGATATTTACTCTATATTTTTGAATGATGTAATTGATAATCACTAACTAGGAAAAGTGTATATATATATATATATATATATATATATATATATATATAAAATCAATAAAATCCAAATTTACCACATTTGAGTGGTAGCTAGTTTCGGCAGACGAAGATATCGGTTGTCTGTCTTATCAACCCCGATGTGGACTGTGTTCGTGTATATACAGTTAGGAGGGGCAGGAAGTAGACATTAACTATGAAAGCTAAAAAAACAAACTGTCGAAAAAATAATACAAAATTTATTAATTTCAATGTTTCAGTCAGACGAAAGGCACGAGACATGGGTCAGGAGAGGTTGGAGGTTGTCTTAAAGGGAAGAATTTTTATAAAATTAAACCGAATATTAAGCTTATGACATTTTGTGTTATGGGAAGATTGAAATTTTAATTTAATATTGAAAGAGGGATAAAAAGGGGTTTAAAAATAAATTTAAAATACATAGATAAAAAATATGTAAGGGATTAACGGAAATAGAGTTGGTGAGATATTAACGTAGAAGAAAGGATATAAATTATAATCAGTAGGGTGAAGACAATATAGAAGGGGGAAATTAAATATAGAGATTAGAATTATTTATAATGTCGACATTTAAAGAGTAAAAGATTTGTGAATATTATGGAAATTTGATAGCTAATTAAGTTAAACCTATATTATATAAATTTGAATTTGTTTTTGTTTATTTTTAACACAAATGCATTCCTTTGATTCCATAGTTGGATGTGATTGTTGTATTTTTTTCTTCTAAACATGAGTCACACCTATCTGAAAGAGTATTAGAGGTATGCATGAAACTGTAATAGATAGATAGATAGATAGATAGATAGATAGATAGATAGATAGATTGATTTGGAGAAAAACAGACGTGCATCTTCACAATTACATAAATCTCAACACACTCACTATATATATATATATATCTATATATATATATATATATATGAAGAAAAATTTGGAAAAAACAAACAAAAGTCCTTAAATGCAATTATGTTGTTTAAAATGAATGAAATGTCGACGTCTGATGTTTCGGTTTAATAAACCTTCTTCAGGACAATATTCATTAAAATACAATTCAGTTCGATTTGACAAAGACGATGGACATAAAAACAAGTCTTATCCAAAACAGATAACTGAAACTTTTTAAAATGATCAGCTTTCCGTTTAGCATGGTCACGTTGTCGTCACATGGGCGACGTTTTCAAAACGTATTCCTAAAAATTAAAAAAAATTTTTTTTTTTAATTTTTTAATTATTTTGAATGAAAAAGAAAATGAATACGTTTTGAATATATATATATATATATATGTGTGTGTGTGTGTGTGTGTGTGTATGTGTGAGAGAGAGAGAAACAGTTTAAGATTATGATATATGTTTTAGGAGTATCTTTAATAATATATTTGGTAATGTGAAATTTGATTATACAACGCGAATGATGTTTATCATGTCGTAAATGATTCTATATACATATGTGTTTACTGATATTTATTTTTTATTACAGATATATAAATATAAATATATATAAAATTATCGTCATCGTCTATGAAACCAATAAAACGTCAAAAGAAATGTATTTATTGTAAAGTTACTGAGTTATTGGTACAACATATTGAAATGGCTAAAACCTAAACTAGAGATTATGGCAATGATAACACAGACCAGATAAAAAGAAAGAACAACTGAACACACTGACCAAATTAGAACGAATCAAAACTAAACAGACTGACCAGATTCGAAAGAAAAAAAGGCTGAACAAACTGACCAGCGTAAAACGAAGAAAAACCTGACCAAACTCACCAGATCTGAATGAAGTAAAACTGATTAAACTGAACAGATTTGAACGAAGAAAAACTGAACACTGGCCAGACTAGAAGGAATAAAAATGATTATCTATCAGGGTAGAATGAATAAAAACTGAACACACTGACCAGATTAGAACGAAGACAAATGAAAACACAAGATTAGAAAGAAGAAAACCATAACACAGTGATCAGAGTAGAACGAATAAAAACTGAACTGACCAGAACACACTAAACAAATTAGAACGAATAAAAAACTGCACCCATTAACCAGATTCGAACGATGAAAAAATCTAAATACACTGACCAGATTAGGACGAAGAAAAACTGAACACACTGACCAGATTAGAATGAAGAAGAATGAACACATTGACCAGTTTTGAACAAAGAAAAGACTGAATCCACTGACTAGAGTAGAACGAAGAAGAAATGAACACACAAAATTAAAATAATAAAAGTACTGAACAAACTGCCCAGATACGAACGAAGAAAAAATAACAGATGTCACTGACAAGATTTGAAAGAAGAAAATCTTGAAGACACTGAAGCGGTTCGTGCGAAGAAAAAACTAAACATTCTGAGAAGATTAGAACGCAGAAAAAAATGAACCCAATGATCAGAATCGGACGAAGAAAAACTGAACAACTGACCAGATTAGCATATAGAGAAACTGACAGAGAAGTTTAGGACGATGAAAAAACTGATCACATGACAGCTTAGACCGAGGAGAAACACTAAGAAATAAGGACGAAGAAAAAATAAAGAAACTGACCAGGTTCAAACGAATAAAAGCTGAACACACTGATCGGATTCGAATGAAGAATAAGCTGTACACACTGGCCGGATTTGAAAGAAGCTATAACTGGACAAACTGACCAGATTAGAATGAAGATAAACTGAACACATTGTGCAGATATGAAGAAAGAAAACTGAACAGATTAGAACGAAGGGATCTCTGAACACACTGACCATATTATAAGAAAGAAAATCTTAAAACACTGCCCAGATTAGAACGAAGAAAAGCTGAACACACTATCCAGAAAACAACAAAGAAAATCAGATATACTGAGCATATTAGAAAGATGAAAAATCTGGACACACTGACCAGATTCGAATGAACAAAAACTGAACACACTGACCGGGTTAGATCGAAGAAATCACTGAACACATTGACCAAATAAGAACGAATAAATAACTGAAACCAGTGACGAGATTAGAACGAAGAAAGAACTGGACAAACTGACCATATTCGAACGATGAAGAACTGCACACACTGACAAAATTATAACAAGAAAATACTGAACAAACTGTCTAGATCCTACCTAACAAAAACTGAACAAAATGAGCAGATTAAATCGAAGGCAAAACTGAAGACATTGAGCAGAGTAGAAGGAAGAGAAACTGAACACACTGACCGGATTTGAAGGAAGAAATAAATGAAGAGATTGATCAGAATTAAAGGAAGAACAATTGAACAACTGACCAGTATATAACGAAGAAAAATTGGACAAGCTGGGCAGATTAGAACGAAAAAAAACAACTGAACACGCTGAGAAGAACAAAGAAAAAACTAAGTAAACTGACCAGATTAAGACGAGGAAAAAAACTGAACTCGCTGTCAAGATTCGACCGCAAAAAATCAGAACACAGTGACCAGATTAGAACAAAGAATAACTGAACAAACTAACCAGATTAGAACGAATAAAAACGGAACACGCTGACCAGATTCGAAGAAAGAATAACCAGAACAAACTGACCACAGTAGAACTAAGAAATGCATGACATTAACCAGTGTTTAACGAAGTAACTAAATACACTGTCCAGAAACTTAAGAGGAAAAACTGGAGACACTGACCAGATTAGAACGAATAAAAACTGAATACACTGAGCAAATTGGAACGAAGAAAAACACTGAACACAGTGAGCAAATTAGAAAGAAGAAAAACGGAACACACCGACCAGAGTCAAACAAAGAATAACATCAGCAAAGTGACCAGATTTGAACGAGAAAAAATGAACACACTGAGAAATTAAGGACTAAGAAAAAAGTAAACAAACTTACTAGTTTTTAACGAAGAAAAACTGAACATACAGACCAGATTAAAACGAATAAAAACTGAACTGAACAGATTAGAACGAAGAAAAATCTGAACACGTTGACCAGATTCAAACGTTGGATAACTTAACAGACGTGTCAGATCAGAACAAAGAAAAAACTGAACACGATGTCCAGATTCAAACAAAGAAAAAATTAATATACTTAGAAGATAAGAACGAAGAAAAAAACTAAGCAAATTTAACAGATTCAAACGAATATAAACTGAACACACTGACGATATTAGAACGGATAAATACTTAACACACTGGGCAGATTAGAAGGAATAAAAATGATCATCTATCAGAAGGAAAAAACTGAACACAATGATTAGATGTGAACGAAGATCTAACTGAGACAACTAACCAGATTAGAGCAAGAAGAAATTGAAAAGAAGGATCAAGTTCAGAACAAAATGTAAACTGAACACATTGATCAGAATAAAACGAAGACATAACTGAACACATTGACCCGATCAGAACGAAGAAAAACTGAACATACTAATCAATTTGTGAACGAAGTATAAATTTAAAACACTTACCAGAGTTGACCGAACAAGTAACTGAACACACTGACCAAAGTAGAACGAAGAAAAACTGAACTGACCAGATTTTAACGAAGAATAACTGAACACACAGAGCAAATTAGAACAAATAAAAACTGAACTGAACAGATTAAAACGAAGAAATATTTGAACACACTGATCAGAGTAGAACGAAGATAAACTGAAAATAGTGATCTGATTTGTACGAAGAAATAACGGAATAAACTGGCGCCATTAGAACGAAGAAAACCTACACAAACTGACCAGTCTTAAATGAAGAAAAACTGAACACACTGACCGGATTATAACGTAGAAAAACTGAACAAAATGAACAAATTAGACGATGACAAACGCATCATTCTAACCATATTAGATCCAAGAAAAAACTGAACAGACTGACCAGATTAGAACAAGAAACAACTCTGTGAAGAATGTTGAAATAAATCGATTTGAGAAAACATAAAACATTAATAAAAACGTATTTATGGTTCTTCACGAGGACATTTAAAGAAGATTCATTGAGACGACAAACAAATGGAATATATGCAGTTTTGTGTAACAATATGAAATTTACTATACTACCAAATGTGGGTGAACTTCCCAAACAGAAAATTACAATTTAGGTGAAGAAGTACATGAAAACTAATTTCATATGAGTAATGTTCGTGTTTAATTTATATGGACATGATGCCTCTACTATAGGTTATAATTTTTACTCGAAATATTCAACAAACTAGCCTTGAAACACAACAGGTGTGTCGAACTTATTTCAGTGAGTAATTATTATGGGTAGTAAGATTATAGGATACTTTCTTATTGATTATGCTGGCTAGATAAAAATGTACATAATTTATTTTATAAAATATCGGATAGTATTTTTCTGATTTTGATTACGATCAGGAATCTTTAAGCTAAAGCATATGTTTCTGCAAGAGAATTAACCTTTAGATTCTACAATGTTAACATTTACCTACAACGTTTTCAAAAGAAATAAAATATTGAAAGGGCTCCAAGTTACATTATATAATAATTTCGAAGAAATAAGTAATAAAAAAATAAATGATAAAAAATAAATGATAACAAATAAGTGATAAAATTAAGTGATATATATGAAAGTGGAAAGATCTTCAAGCAAAAATTTCAGATTGGTATTAAAATTGCTAGAAATAATGTTAAATTACATCAGCAGAAAACTTAAAGTCAATGAAAGAAAGTCGAGGGAAGTTATAGGACAGCGGTGACCAAACCGCTGGTTTGAGAGCCATATGCTTCTTTTTAATAAGCGTCTGGTCGTAATATGTTGGCTGAACTCCTTTTTTTCATCACAGTTAATATAAAAGGTAAATAAGAAAAATTCCAAAATTTATAATTATGAATTGAGACCTCATTGAATGAAAATGTGAGTTTAATGTTTATGTGTATGTAACAAAAACGTATGTGTAAATTTTGATAATGTCTTGCAGTTCTCAAACAACGGAACTTTATCGTATTTGATTCTTACATTAAGCAATTTTGGCCACCCCTTTTATAGGATGTCAAAGAGAACATATTAACATGCGAAAATATAAATAAGACATTATTCATATGTTAATAAAAATGTTTCTGTTAACACTATATCTTTTCGATTTATTTATAAATTAAAAATATGTTACCCGACGAAAACAACAAAACATTTTTGCATAAGTATTGATATTATAAGTTGTAACGCGCACATCATAATGCTCAAATAATATAGGATATATCCTGAAAACCATGGCCATTTCGACGTAGTGTAATCGTTAAAAAACTTGTCTCGCTAGATCGACTAAGACTGACTAGTGAGTTCGATCCTCACTACGTACCATCTACTTTCAGCGCACTACTTCGTAAATCGCTATATCCTGAAAATCGTCTTAGTATCAGTGAATAAATACCTATATTAAAGAGAAGAACTGAACTTTATCATAAAATTTGAAGTCTCCGACGGCATATGTGACGCTCACCTATTCGGATGTTTAACGAACACAATATTTTTCATTAGTTATTTAGAAATATTGTCATTGTTACTGTAATATTAATAACAGTAATACTTTAACTATCACGCACAACATATTTTACCAATGTAAACTTAGCTATGTATTTTTCTTCGTACCAAAACATTCTCCATCACTATATTTTTCGGCCTTCGTATCAGGTATTTTTTTCTTTCCGAATAAAGAAGGCGCATATTTTTACTTCAGTCAGACTCAATATCTGTTAACACTTTAATCACTAAATTTAATTCTATTTTATTTAATCTAACACAATTTAAAATTAGATTCGCGGTTTACACAATTTAACTGCTCACCATCATGAATATATTATGCAATTAAGCTAAAACAGTAGGGAAATGTTTCGATAT
>CAHIKZ030000163.1:902500-905000 GCA_903632075.3 Acanthosepion pharaonis | reverse complement strand
ACACACACACACACACATATACACACACCCACATATATATACATAACATTCGCATATATATATATATATATATATATATATATATATATATATATATATACATACACAAATAAATAGATAGATAGATAGATAGATAGATAGATAGATAGATAGATAGATAGATATAAAATACAATGTATTTATCGCCTCGAAAACTCGTTTACGCACGATGTCAAGGATTTGCATTTGAGTTACAAATAATTACTCATATTATTACATGCAAGCAGCATGACTCAGAATTACCCGGGACTGAGTTAATATTTATAGTGAATGTTTTCTTATATTTTTTTCTTGACTCTAGTTATTTTCTATTGTGTATATTAAACTATTTGACTGTGTTTGTTTCATGAAAAGTACAATTTACAAGCATTTCATATAGAAACTAATTCAATATATTAATTATATAAACACTATGAGAAATAGTTTGAATTTTAACAATCCAAACTAAAATCAAAATATTCGCCTCTCTTGTAAACGAAGAATGTTAATATATTTGATACTAATGAATTTACATGATATCCAAACATACGAGTATTTGCACAGAGCGTAACTGAAGATATTACATTTTTTCATCGAGTATCTTATGTGGATAGTTTCGATAAGAAGGCGACTTCAAAGGAAATGGCTGCAAATAATTATTGATCTTTTTTTGCTTTCTTTCCCCGACTACTGTATTTGGTTATTATATGAGTATGCTGTTTTTTGTGTGGGTATATATATATATATATATATATATATATATATATATATATATATATATATATATATATATATATATAAAACACATGAGAAAAAAAATTAAAATTAAATTTCAATTTAAAACATCTCTTAATCACAAGCTTAATCACATCAACGTAAATATCACTTTAGTCCGAGGAAGTCCTAAAGGGCTAAACGTTTTGCGCGAATTTCTTTTCCACTTTGTCATAGATTTTCCTAATGCATATATATTAAGATATCACGATTATTTTCCAGATTAATCTTAATTTAATTCTCGATTTAATTTATATATATATATATATATGCTTCATGCTGGACGCAATCTTCAGGGCGGCCTGACGATTGCGTTCAGCATGAAACAGCCTGTCGCCTCTGCGTGTTAACTCCAATGTTCACTTTTATATCTATATTTACATACGATCTATCTCTCATACTGAGCACTTTATCTGATAATTATAGCACACCTTATTACTATATTTCTTCATCTACATATATGTAGACAACATTGAAGCATGATGAGAAAAATATAAAATATCGGAATATTCGGACACATCCTACTTGACAAATCTTTGTGGGGAAATGTTTATTTTGTTCATGTGTAGATTAATTTAATTATTGCAAAATATAATCATTCACACATAGAACATTTATGTATGATCATAATACAATACGTAGAAAGCTTTACATAGATTTCTTTCTTTATATATATAAATGAGCTGTGCTTAGATCTTTAAATATCCTTGTATATTGTGGGATTTATATAATCGACAAAACAGCGTTGGACTAAATATTGACTATTTTAATTTATGCTTAAAATTTAATATACTGTGTTCAGCATTACACAATATACATACTGATAGAGGTATGAATATTCCTATCCTAGTATTTAAATAGTTGTACAAACACATTCGAACACATATGTATTTTATGTACTAAGGTATATACACCCTATCAATGCTCATAAAATTCCACTTATATAAACGCTCATATATTTATATTGCAACTATATCTTTGCTGTCTATGTATGACAATTTCAGCCGATATCAAGCAGGGATGTGTATTCATATTGTAAATTTAACTATTGTAGAAAAATGCAAGCGTAAGCATTTGATAGAATATAACTTAAACATATAACAAAATATGATAAAATTCTTTTCGATTACAGTGATGGTTTTTAACACGCCTACATATACACACAGGAACACTAGCACAGAATCAGGCCTCCACCTCCCTACACTCTCCAACGCTTCGCTTCTCTCTCTCTCTCTCTCTCTCACACACACACACACACACACAAATACACACGCATGTATACACAAACATAAACATATACTCACTTGAATGCACACAATCACAAAGTCACACGCTATAGTCACGCATATGCCCTGAGTCAGCAATTACTGGAAGACCTTTGACAGGGATCCGCCAATAATAATTCGTTCACCCGAAAGGACCCACCCAATTTCGGCTACATAACCTCTCTTTGAATAATTTTCAATTACAGTCAATATATTTTTTATTCTTTATTTCTTTAATATTTCCAATGTGATTTTTTTTAAAATCATAATAAAGGAAAGCGTGTAATACAGTTTTGAAAAATTATTTATTTGAAAAGTTCTAGTTATTGAATAAATATCATATATTTTATCAATGGTTAATAAATGAAAGATGAACGACGCTTGTATAACGCTTAGCAAGGTAGTACTACTGTATATAGCTCATATTCCTCACATATACTACC
>CAHIKZ030000163.1:880000-890000 GCA_903632075.3 Acanthosepion pharaonis | reverse complement strand
CTTTTCCAGTTGCCTTGGAAAAGTTCCAAATGCATGCTCTATTATGAGCACGATAATATCCTACATACTTCATATTACGGTATCTTGAACATTTCCTCGGTCGTCTTTCCACCGCAGCAAAATCAATGTTCTGTCAGGTTCTTTTATTTTTTCTTCGTGATCATGAATTCATGTGTACATTCTAAGGTTAAACGATCACGTTGAGTTTCAAAACCGCTGAACATTTTGTTTTAGAGTTCCTGAAATCATTTTTCAATATGGGCGAACCAAAGGCGTTTCAATAGTTCTTAGTGCATTACTGTTGCTACAATGTAAATATTCTATTTTATTCACTGATGATGTGAATTGACATATCATTTTTTCCTTTGTTTCCGAAATTTGTCAATCTGTATTTTGATGATGCATAATATATATTAAAGGCAAATGATACTGGACAATGCTGCGGCCCCCTACCTGACCAAATTTCGGAATGAGGGAGATATATGGCTAAAGACAAATGTCACTAAAAGATAAAAGGATAGGAAGTTGTGGTTAGCCATGAGCGCCAACGTCTTGAAGAGACACAACATATACAACAACAAGAAGACTTTGATAGACTTTGTGCTGATGCTCCTGTTAAGATTGCGATAAAAGTATTTTTTTTCTTTTCAGGTGACCTCTGCATAGCGTTGTTCATAATTTTGTCCGAATTATTTTAACTCTAACATTCAATTTCTACTTGCAGCATTTTCATTTTCTATGGCGATTGAGTGAGAGTGAAGCACGACAACAAAGATATACCACAAGGAGAAAAATGGAAAAAAAATGTCTATGTCCAAACGCTGCATGACTTGAGAAATTACACCAGACTTCTGAAAGACATTTTACCAGTAAAACTGATTTTCCCCAATAGCATTGATCGTTGTAGAAAGTCATCTATTAATGTTTTATATTTGTACGCGTTTCATAATCTGAAATTGAAAACGATAGGCATACTGTCGAAATTAACTTGAAGACTACAGGCATAGTTCTAAAATATTGTTAAAGACTGTCTTTACTTTTCTTCTGCTTGCTTAAATCACGCTCTTCTGCAAGTTTTGCAAAATATTGGATGAGTTTTATTTATTATTATTATTATTATTATTATTATTATTATTATTATTATTATTATTATTATTATCTTTGATTTCTGGCGTTTCCACATTTCTTTCCGGGTCCCGCCCAGGGGCCTAAGGTTAGAAATGGCGTCATGACACTTTCCACTGACAAAAAAAAAATTAAATTACATAGCTAAAGCCCTTCGTAAGGTGTGGGCTGTACTTGTCAGAACAATTTGTTGTATCTCCTTGAGGCATGGATTTCCAGGAATCCCTTCACTTAGTCTACTGCAGACTTTTCCAACTAGTCCTAGGGCTCCAACTACAACAGGGATTGTTGATGTTCCCATATGCCACATTTTCGAGATTTCTATTTCAAGGTCCTTGTATTTTGACAACTTTTTGAATATCTTCAAAGATACATTGCAGTCAGCAGAGACTGCATGTCAATAAGGAGGCACCTTTTTTGTTTGTGGTCTTTAATAACAATATCTGGGCGGTTAGCTTTAATTGTTCTGTCAGTGTGTATTGTGTAGACCCATAGAATTGTAACAGGTCCTATCTCCTTATTATTATTATTATTAATAATAATAATAATAATAATAACAATAATAACTGTATGATCACACAAGATGTCGGGTGTACATGTATATCGGGTATTGTAAATTTATTACCTAAATAGAAAAGACTTATACGAACACAACAAAAAAATATTAAAAAAATTAGCCACAATGCCATTTAGTCATCTTCAATGAAACTTCTATAAAGAGTAATTACTGTCTAAGCACACATACACACAAACAGACACACATACGTGTATAAGTATATGTAGAAATATAGTTTTAAGGTGTGCTATATTTATGAGATGAAATGCAAAAAAGCAGAAACATAGCGTATGTAAATATAAAAGTGAATATCGAAGTCAACTCTCAGAGGTCACATGTGGCCTAATGATTGTGTTTAGCATGAAGCAATCTGTCGCCTCTAAGTGTTGACTTCAATGGTCAATTATATATATATATATATATATATATATATATATATATATAGAGAGAGAGAGAGAGAGAGAGATAGATAGATAGATAGATAGATAGATAGATAGATAGATAGATAGATAGATAAACGTATGTATATAAGTATGTGCCTGTACAAAATGTCTGCAAAGTAAAAAGTGCTAAACAGCTTAATAGAATAATGCACAAAATACTGCCATACTTAGTTATAAATCCACGTCAATATTGTGCGTTATGAAGAATCTATCAATAGTAGTTGTAATCACTTTATGTGGTCAAGACCACTTGGAATATATATATATATATATATATATATATATATATATATATATATATATATATATATATATGAAATGCTTACGTTATTTTATTTCATGATCTTATCTGTGCTATCTAGTATAAAGAATTCAGTGCAAAAATGTCTTACTGGAATGAACGATCGATGATAAATATATGCTTGACGCATTTTTTCTTTATTTTTTGCTTAGACGCCGGCTGACGTTGCAAAACAGAAACTAATGAAGCATTCATTGCTGCGCATTCAAACACGCACACACGTAATTATATAGACGCAGACAGAAACAGACTTACACCCACACGTACATATATGCCAAAAGACATGCACACACGCAAACGTACGTACATATATATATACGCAGACACGCACACCACCATGCATGAATGCACACAAGATTTACTCACATGTATTAGTTTAACTCACATATCTTGAGTATGAATCATGTATTATTTATTTAAGTTATATGTTATTTGTTATTTTTAATATATATATATATATATATATATATATATATATATATATATATATATATATATATATATATATATATATAATCTTATAAATGTCAGTAATTATATTCGTCTGAAAAACCTTAGGTGTTTTGGCTTGTAAATGAACAAACCAATACCCAAGGAAAAATAAGGAATAAAAAAAGAAAGAACTAAGAACATGTAATTCAGGCGAAAACAATTGTCCAGAATCCAGCGTACCCTGACGAGCCGTGTAGGTGAAAAAACTAGGTAGGTTTGCCTGGCTCTTTCGGTTATATATATATATATATATATATATATATATATATATATATATATATATATATATCCCTAAATTTAATTCATAAGCAAGCCCGAGCTTACAAACGTCGAAACGCTGCGAATATGGCATTGAAGATGAGGCTAACAGTCCGAATAATGTAAATGAGGCAAGTACTCATAAAACATCATCTCAGAGATATAGACAGATTTTTGTTTTAATTTTCGAAAGACGTAGTGAATTATTTTAGGGAAAAAGCTTTACCTTCTGCTTCCTATACAATTTATTTACCCTATTCTAGCGATGTCCTTAGAAAGTGCAACGTGGGAGGCCAAATATTATCACGCACCTAGCAAATATATCAGGACTTTAATCATTCACCAACAATTTTATGATCAGCAATAGCTGCGTTAGTAACATTGTTAAATCTATATCCCAAAATAACATTATATTAAATAAAAAATATTTCCAGTAAAGACAGCGTTAATCTTTAGTTTTAAATAAATGCAACTACCGAAAAATATGACCTGTCCCTTAAACGGTCACTGCATGACTAAAAATATTGTATACCGAGCTTGCATACATTCCGGTAACGATTCAAATTTTATTTTTGTTCCACTGAAAATCCTTGGAAATTTCGTTTCTACAATCATCGAATGACTGTAAGCAATATAAAACACAAACAGCTCTCTTCTCTCTAAATATTTCTGGCAATAAAAGAATGGTGTTCGTGCACATTATTAGTAGGAACTTGTGGCAAGAGTCAAATCTTACGCTGAGGGAGGCAATAGATGTAATGTTTGTCTTGTTTAAAAATTAGTCTTTAATCACTTAAATATCACTAGCTTATTATACAAGACAAATGAATTGATGGTTACATGTAGGCATAAAAATAAATATCTGCTCTAAAACGTTGATGAAGATTATGTTTTAATGTAAATTCTGTTTTTTAAAGGGCAAATAATCACTCTTTATGATTATATAAAAATAAATTATGATTCACAACTCTAAAACGTTCATTTTTTTTTTCTTAAAAAAGAGTTACAGACCCGTTTATATTAAATGTCAAATATATCTTTAGATTTGGAAAAAAATCTGTAATTCTGGTATAACTTTTGTTAAAATTTTAAAATACCTAATGGTCAGTCTATAGTCCGCACCAGAGGAAAAATTTTGCATGAAAATCCGAATCGTACTAGCGGTGAGAGATACTATGTGTATATATTAATATATACTAAGTAATAACTCATTAAACTTTGTTTGATTAACACAAGAATTATATGTACGTTATATATATATATATATATATATGTGTGTGTGTGTGTGTGTGTGTGTGTGTGTGTGTGTGTGTGTGTGTGTGTGTGTGCGTGCATTTGTATTTATATATTTTACGTATATAACGCAGGTATTTCCAATACTCAGGGCGGAAAAATGGACATCGGAATGAAAAAAATATATCAAACAGGAAAATTAATTCCTGATCATTTTTCAACTTAGAGAAAGCTGAAAGAATGTAAAAGTCGAATTATAGAAATATCATTTGTAGATCATAAGTAGAATCAGATATATTTCCATTTGAAAAACAATATTTACATTGTGTAAACACTTCCGCTACAAAAAATGTCGTGACCAAAATTATCCAGAATTAATTTGATTAATTGATTTAAATATGAATTTTTATATATATATATATATATATATATATATATATATATATATATATATATATATATATATATGAAACGATCACTTTTAAAAAATATTATGCAAAAGCGGATATATATATATATACATATATTTTAAAAATCAGTCTCTCTTCAATGTTTTATGTAAAAGATATATTTACATATATATATATATATATATATAAATTAGTCTTCAAAATTTTATGCAACACACACATATATATATATATATATATAAAGAAGATATATATCTGTGTGTGTTTTGATTTAAAAAATAGTTTTTGTTAATTTTGACAGTTTTATTGGTTGTTAGGCGTATATATATATCTATATATATATATATATATATATATATATATATATATATATATATATATATATATATATATGAGTGTATATATATATATATACAATTCTAGTAGCAAATAATAAATGTTTCAATAAAGTGGTCTGTTTTTTCATTAAATTATATATATATATATATATATATATATATATATATATATATATATATATATATATATACACATTTGTGTGTGTGTGTGTGTATTAAAACCAGTTTCTCTTCAAAAGTTTTTGGGGCGCGTTTGCTACATCAATATTTTATAATGATGATTTTCTGGTGGATACGAGCCTTATTACCTTAAACTTTATACTTTGTAAAGATTAGATCTTTAAATATAATTTTTTTATAAATTTAAAAAAAAAACGAAATCGAGACAAAATTCGTCAAGGATTCTTGAGACGTCAATGTTTAAAAAAGTAAAATAAAATAAAATTTTGTTATCTTGGACATTTTCATTTATTTTTCATAAATTTTCTGTGATGCCGATTAATAGCGCGATAATTTTAAAATCTTTTCTTTCAAAAGATGTACCTCGCTAGTAGTTTGTGTTTAACAACACGATGTCTTTCTTTATACATACGTACTAAGATATTGAGAAAATAATCTTTGGATATATCCTTAAAATAAACTTAACAATGTTCTAGATGGTTATATTATTATTAAATACGGATGCGCAAACTCGAAATAATTTCTGAAATATATTGCACTTATATTCTATATGAAGATTTTACTGATTGCTCTAATTTTTGTATAAGCCGTAATATATTCCTATTTTGAAAATAAAATATCTTGCTCCCTAAATGTTTCATAATTATTTTCAACAAAACTCAAATACATATAAATGTATTTGAATATATTTTCTATTCCTTATATTTAACATTTCATGTAACAAAATGTTTTCCAGATTTAATTTGTTAAATCTAATGTTTGATGTGTTTAAGAATAATTAGTTTATACATAATGATACACAGAAATTTAATAGGTGTCACCATATTTGTAAAATTAATCAATTCATACTAGTTAACAACATGAATTAGTGCCACATGCAGATTTAATACGTCTAGGAATTAATTCATACAGCCTCATGTCTTCATCCAGAGGAATTTTCGGCCATACTTCCATTCACACCTGCTCCAGTTCTTTAAGATGCAACCACCATCAGGAAATAAAGTTTGGGCTGTTGGATTAGCATGATCTCCCAAAATGTTCAGGTAATCTTTGCTGTTTATTCAAACCGATACATTACCATGATATGGCGACCCAAACTATCACTGATCCACCTCCATGCTTCACTATTGAAAAAAGGCAGTCAAGGTTCTAAACTTCTTTGTGCTGTCTCCACATATAAAATCGCCCTGAAGATGGGAAAAGAGAAAAACTGGACTCGTCTGAGAATATGGCATGCTTCCCTTGGTCTGCAGACTAGGCATTGTGATCTCTGTAACACTTCAACCTCTTCTGATTGTTGCGAAAGATGAGAAGAGGTTTCCTTACGGCGAATCTTCCACGATATTCAGCCTTATGGAGTTCACGACAAACAGTTTTAGTAGAAACTGGACTATTCAGAGAATTATTCAACTCAGCAGTCACTTTGGCCGCAGTAGTCCGATTATATTGTTTGTCACATTTGTTTCAATGCACGCCGGTCTCTGTCAGTAATTTTGCAAGTCCGGTCCGAATTGATACGGTTGTTAGAAGTTTTTGCCCTGTATCTCGAATTGCGTCATAGTTCTTGATTTGGTAGCTCTTGAAAAACCAAACAGTTCAACAACAGATCGAGGCTCCTGCTACGCGAGCTTCAACAATTTGCCCCTTTTCGAACTCGGAATGGTCAGGCATTTAGCTTAAATTTTACTAAATTCTAAAAATAAATGAGACAAAGACAGTAAATTAGATAAATAAACGTATTAACAATAGATATAACTTGCAATTACGAAGTTTTAGTTAAAGCTCTTAATATAATAGGTCTTTGAAATATAGAAGTGACATTTGCGCCTTTTCCACTTATTTTGTCTAACTCCTGAATATATATATATATATATATATATATATATATATATATATATATATATATATATATATATATATATATATATATATATATATATATATATATATATATATGGATAAGAACGGGCATTTAGGTCAACCCCGAGTGGTGAATATCTCTTTTCATGCATAAACCCAATCTTAAGACAACTACACACACACTTACGCGCATATATATATATATATATATATATATATATATATATATATATATATATAATATATATAAATATATATATATGAACAAATTAAAATCAGTTATTCAGTTACAGGACCCAGGAGCCAACAAGGGAAGTAACACCACATGATTAAGATAAAAACCTGTTTTAGGACAAACTCCACCCATCAAGAATAATGTACAGCTAAAGTCCCCTTCTATCTATCTACTAGATGTCTCATGTCGAAAAAGAATTTTTTGAAAAATATAATAAAAAAATCGATTATCTAAACCGCTGTAAGTTTTCCACTGCCTTTAATGACCTCGTATAAAAGAGAGGCCAGGCCGCTGTTCAAATACTCTCTCTCTCTCTCTCTCTCTCTCTCTATATATATATATATATATATATATATATATATATATATATATATGCAGTCATATCTTCTGTACTGACAAATAAATGTCGCTATCGAAAAGTGTGACAGTGACAATTTCGAGGGAAATATCCTCCCGAGGCTTTCTTATTCTAACCACCCTATTCTTTAGCTATTAATAAGCCCCCCTCTTACTCCTGAAACACCTTAATTTTGGATGTGATCATTCTGTGACAAAGCGTTTCATTTCGGAAAATATCGTCTGGCAAAAGGACTCTGCATCATGACACACAAGCAGAACCCAATCACAAGTGTCATACAATTTCTGTAACCACATCAACACTTACATCTGGCCACCTAACTCTCCAGACTGCAACTCTCTTTATTATTATGTGTGAGGCCTTCTTGAGCGAAAGAACAAAAAAAAAACTCCTTGTAACACCAAAGATGAACGATTAGGGCAGCATTTAACAACGTAAAAAAGGTAACCGTCTCGAAATGATGCAGGAGTTTTCGAAATCGTCTGGAGGCCGTGGTTGAAGGCAATGACGATTTTATTGAATAAATCTCCTCTTTAGTATCTCAATATATTTTTCTGTAATTTTGGTAAACATATCTGTTAAAATGAGATATCACTTTTTTAGTTTCATTTTTACGTAATTTATACAACAATTTATCCATCGCACCCTTGTCCCTTCGGCTTTTGCTTGAAATCCAATGGATTTCTCATACCCATGATACTACAGTTCAAGTGTCCAACTCCATCTTTGTTGAAGCACTTATACACAAGCACAAATTGCAATGGATGGCAATTGACGTAATTCCAAAGAAAATAATCTATGGAAAATTGGAAATAGGAAAAAGACCGCTACACAAGACCAAGCTTCGTTACAAAGATTGCCTTAAAGAGTCACTATAAAAGTGCAATATTTGTCTGGATAACGGGGAGACTCAAGCTGAAATATTTCTTTAGTATTTCAAGATAATTTTGTATAATTTTGGTCAATATGTCTGTTAAAATAAGATGCCAATGTTATTTTCATTTTTGCACAATTTATTCATTGCACTTTGTCTACATATATATATATCCTGATAAGTGTACGTGATAAAGGAATCATAAAACTTAATAAAAGGAGATTTTTACTATCAAAATATTTCCGTTTCTATTTAGGGGATTTTGTCATGTAAACCTTTATTTTATTTCTTGTTACATTCTTAGAAATTTTGGCTCAAAACTTTTTTTTGGCTGTCAGCTTGGTATGAGAAATTTGATTGTCCTTTTTCAGAGAAAAAGATTTGAAAATTCTTGAAAGAATCAGATAATTGTCGAAATTTAATGAAATCAGGACGTATTCATAAATAAAATAATTATTTTTTAAATGTTATTTTACAGAAAATTTTGGGTAAATTTTTTAACATTGTTACCCAACTTACATACAATTCAAGAAATTATATTTTTAGAGCTTAATGCTTATATTACTTTTATGGACACGTCCTAGGAGAATTTATGTAACGTTCTTATGGTCAAACTAGAACTCCACTGCGAAAATCCACTGTGAATAAGAAAATGAAAAAAATGCAATAAACCTAAGGTACATTTTTTTTAATTACAAATGCTTATATTTGTTTTTTATAAATAAAATGTGTTATGAACATTATTGTATAGAAATAGATTTTGTCTATGAATGATTAATTTTTACAAGAATTCTTTACATTTTTGAAAAAAATCGAATTAGAATTTCATTAAATTTTAAATCTTTTAAAATTCTGTACTACTTTTTTGTGGTCAAGTGATTTTGCCATTAAATAAAAACAATATTTAATAAAGATATATGGAAACACTTACTATAACTCAGTGACCCACTGTGTTTTAAAGAGAATTATAAAAAATTTTATTGTGTATACATGTGGCGTTTTTTTTGTAAATACGGTCGTTCACAAACGACGATATGATCAGAAGATAACATCAGTAAATTTTACTTTTATGGGTATTTTCCGAAACAAGTATTTTCCTAAGTAAAGAAAACGAACGTACCTAAAATTCTGTAAAAATTAGTAAAACTTAAAATATTTAAATTTATATTAAATTACTGTACAAAAATTGAATAAAAAGGCGTTTACGTTGTATTCGTTGTGTAATTATTTCTTTCTTGCGTAAGTTTCACAAACATCAGGTTATCGAGAGATGTGTCAACAGCTCACAAAAACCTTCACCTTTGTGTTAAAAAAGTTTTCCTACATTCTTTTAAAAT
>CAHIKZ030000163.1:857500-875000 GCA_903632075.3 Acanthosepion pharaonis | reverse complement strand
AAAATGTGACACGGAAATGCGAAAGCTCATTGTAATCGTTACAAATGCACTCTAACAGCTAAACCCATATTAACAATTTCTGGGATTAGTGTTATTACGATTTTTTACATTATTTACATGCGGTAATTGTCTACATGTTGGGTGTCGCTTATCAGAAGTTTTGTAGCTCTGTATCACCTACAGGCAATTTTGAACTGAACGCTTCCGTATGATCGGGGATGTTAAGCAACATCGAGACTGGTTAGTAACTAGTGACCACATGGTAAGACCAGGTGCTGTAAGATTTTACGTGGGCGCATTGTAATGGATAATGGCTCAGAATTTTTATCCCCTAAAAGAATAATCTTACAATGTAAAAATATATTTACTGGTTTTAAATAACCTGCTGATATGGTGTAGAAAACGAACGAGTTGATAAATTTTAAATGACACACATTGTTGGAACCGTAGATTTACTAAGGCATATGAAAAGTTATATGAAACAGGAACCAATTTTTACTTGTCTGACTCCTAAATTAGTGTATTTTCTATACATTTTAGCCTGCGAAGGTTACGTTTACTTTTAATTAAAATGTCATTGTTTAAATAACAATATGGATAGATTAATTACAATGAATTTATTTAGTTGCTTCTGTTGTAAAATAATGCTTTCTTGCTTATATATTATAAAATTTAAATTTAAGAAGTTCTACCAACTTCTTTATTGCGATTTTTATTACGCTCCATTGTTTAATTTCCTGCTTCAGGATTTTTGGTTGTTATTGTTTTGTTTTGAATTAAATTATATTTTATTGCTTTAAAAGTATTTGTAACAAATTTGATGTTAATTTTAGAAGTATTTTGAATAATGAAAACCATTGTATATACATTTTCCAGTTTGGTATTCTATTACTCACCATTATTCATATACATAAAGTTTATATATTATACTTCTTTTGAAAGAAAATGGATATTTTTTAGTGATTTCATAACATATTTTTTTGTTATATTTTTCGAATAAATAATTATATATATATATATATATATATATATATATATATATATATATATATATATATATATATATATTATGTGAAAATATATAGAAAATAGGAAGGAACTGGTTAGGTAAATAGTCCAAAGTTCCTTAGTATTTTTGTTATTATTTTTAAAAATTATTTTTAAAAGAGTGCTCGATACAAAAGTAGAGCATAAATATAATTATTTATTTAAAAATATGATTCCAAATAGCTACATAAGAGGTCTCATGTTTCAAAACAAGAGCCGAAAACTTCAATATAATCCTTTAAATTAAATTGAGTTGAAATTAAAAAGGGCTCCGTTCCATCTTCAAGCGAGTTTTTTGTTGGAATAACGTATATCTGAAATTTACTTGTTTTAAAAGTTGAAATCAAAATCACCATGGTAACAGTTAGGGCGAATTGTCTAAAATGGGTAGGTGAGTGTAGGGTGTTAATGATGAGTGGCGGTATAGAGATACTTTCAAGGTGTCAAGTCGGGGAAGGTGGGGTGTTAAAAAAGAAACGAAGATGTATTAAGCTTTCGTCAAGTTGGCTTGTCTATGGAGATTTATTTATTTATTTTATTTTATTTTATTATGAAAGCGAATTGTGCTTATAAAAAGAAAAACTTTCGTGGCGTTTGTTTTTTGACGACTTCATAAAGGGTTATCTTTTAGTTAAGGTATTTAAACTACTAATTTGTGCTATGTATTATGAAGGGTGTTATGTTGTATGCAAGTTTGTAGTTAATAATTTCTACTGTGAATCTGATGATTGGGTTATTTGTTAAACAAGTTATATATATTTTTTTTTTTTTTTTTTTTTATTTCAAACCAAAAATCTGATGATGCCTACAAAAAACCGTTAACTCGTGTCTATTATTTAATAGATTATTATTATTTAGAAGTTTAATAATGTGTAATTTTTCATGGAGGCACAAAGGGCATGGGTCATCCCAAGCCTTTACATGTTCTAGCCTTGTCAATAATTTTCCATTTAACTTTTGGTGTCTTATTTGTTTTTCCTTCAAGTGCCAAAAATATTTTGATAGTGAAGTCTGGTTTCTTTTGTTTATATTATTAAAGGAGCACTTATGCTGCCTCCATCTATCTTTTTTAATTATTCTTCGTGGACCCAATGTATATCATATTAGTGCTAGGGCTCTCTGTGGATGAAATAGTGCATTGGTATACCACAGAGTTAATACAACATTTATTTTCTAATGGGCAGTCTTCTGGGTTTCTACAGTTACATAATTTTTCCTATTATCATCTGATTTAAGTGTAGAGTTTTATTAATACTGTTTTGGCATGGGGTTTTGTTCAAGATCTTATTATTGTGTTTTTTTATTATGCGTTCAAGATTATCAGAGCAGCTGTAGCTCAATTTTAGGGTGTTCTTATTGAATATATTACTAAGCTTACTATTGGTGGGGAAGTGTTTATTAATTAGAGCTAAGAATTTCTGTCCTAGTTTAATACTAACACTTTGGTTGAACGGAGGGGTGTACCATATGATATTTCTTTTCCTGTTTTTTTTCCCATGTCCGGTGCAATTTTCTCTGTAGTTAATGTTAGCATTTTTACCAGACTTCACTATCAAAATATTTTTGGCACTTGAAGGAAACAAATAAGACACCAAAAGTTAAATGGAAAATTATTGACAAGGCTAGAACATGTAAGGCTTGGGATGACCCATGCCCTTTGTGCCTCCATGAAAAATTACACATTATTAAACTTCTAAATAATAATAATCTATTAAATAATAGACACGAGTTAACGGTTTTTGTAGGCATCATCAGATTTTGGTTTGAAATAAAAAAAAAAAAAAAAAAAAAAAAAAAAAAAATATATATAACTTGTTTAACAAATAACCCAATCATCAGATTCACAGTAGAAATTATTAACTAAAACTTGCATAAACATAACACCCTTCATAATAATAGCACAAATTAGTAGTTTAAATACCTTAACTAAAAGATAACCCTTTATGAAGTCGTCAAAAACAAACGCCACGAAAGTTTTTCTTTTATAAGCACAATTCCCTTTCATAATAAAATAAAATAAAATAAATAAATAAATCTCCATAGACAAGCCAACTTGACGAAAGCTTAATACATCTTCGTTTCTTTTTAACACCCCCACTTCCCCCGACTTGACACCTTGAAAGTATCTCTATACCGCCACTCATCATTAACACCCTACACTCGCCTACCCATTTTAGAAATTCGCCCTAACTGTTACCATGGTGATTTTGATTTCAACTTTTAAAACAAGTAAATTTCAGATATACGTTATTCCAACAAAAACTCGCTTGAAGATGGAACGGAGCCCTTTTAATTTCAACTCAATTTAATTTAAAGGATTATATTGAAGTTTTCGGCTCTTGTTTTGAAACATGAGACCTCTTATGTAAAGGATTTGAATCATATTTTTTAAATAAATAATTATATATATATATATATATGTGTGTGTGTGTGTCTGTGTGTGTCTGCGTGTGTGTGTGTGTGTGTGTAAAACCTTCAAGTAAATAAAACCTACATGTAAAATTTTAATAATGTTAATTTTAATAATTCTCTGTAAACATACGTGTATCATAATTATTAATTAAAAATATATAAAAATAGGTTGTTTTCCAAATCATGTTATTCTTTGTGTATATATATATATATATATATATATATATATATATATATATATATATATATATAGAGAGAGAGAGAGAGAGACAGAAAGAGAGTGAGCGAAGAAAAGAGATTTTATATATATATATATATATTACTATTTTCTGTCTTTTGTGTTCGAGTATTAAAGCACGCCTGATTAAACGGTGGTTTCCTCTAAAAAAGTATGTAGGTTCGATCCCTATCAGAGAGCACATATTCTTCATCAAGATTTCTCGAAATCTAAAATTGCGTAATGTATATTGTATGTTATAAATAGAATAGAAGTGACTTTTTAAAATATGAAATTGTCCACTAAAATAATGATTGCAGCAAAATATGGGATTAAAAATGCCTCCATTAATAATTTAGAAATATATGTGTTAACATTTTCAGAACTAATTTGCACTAAAAATAACGTTTAAACATCACGGAAATTTTTAGTGTAATATCGTTAAGTTTTACAATTTTGAAAAGATCTTATTTAGAAGAAATCAGAAACCTGCAAGAAAAAAATATCGCAGAAAATTGTTTGATGTTCTTGATGTCTAAAACGATATCCGAAGAGATGCTTGAGTTTGATGACACCGTTCGTCCTCCAGTTTCTTGTCACATCTCGACAAATAGTAATGTATATAAAATTGATGGGGTATTGCTAAGGGTAAAGTTACCAAGATCAGAGACTTCGAAGGCGGGGTTCACTTGTTTGTGTGTGTGTGTGTGTGTGTGTGTGTGTGTGTGTGTGTGTGTGTGTGTGTGTGTGTGTGTGTGTGTGTATATATATATATATATATATGTATATATATATGTATGTGTGTGTATGTATATATATATATATATATATATATATATATATATATATATATATATATATATGTATGTGTGTGTATTGTGTTGAAACAAACTCTGGTCACAATCAAAAGGTTAATGGCTTGTTTCCATGCCCCAGTGCCTGTCGGAAAGTCTTGAAACAGAAAACGTCATGCTGCCCATTAAGAATCAAGGTATAGCGACCACTTAATGTGTACCTGAGTTACATTCGTGCTTCAGGAAAAAAAAACCCGTTAATTCACGGATCATTTAAAGGCAAAAATCTTCCTCTGTACCGAGGAAGAAACCATTTTCTCAAAATATGCGTTAAGGGCATTGTAGTGGCTCGTTTACTAAAACGTTCATATCTTTTCACAATGAATATGATTTTATTATGGCTACAAGAGTACATCTGTGGTAGCAGATAGCTAGTAAGTTCATTTTGCTTATCAAATCGTTAGAAATGGGTGACCAATTATTTTCACCTAGTACCAGGTTAAATTACACTTTTGACTATCTAGCAGGCAAGGCGATATTGTAGCAGAATTTATAAATAAACATTAATTGTATTGTCAGAGACTAGGAGAAAGTGATATGTCATCGTATAACAATATTTGGAGATTAGGCAAAGCATGCAAAAAGTGTATGTGCAAAAATTCAGATATAAATAAGTAAGGTAAATATAAATTATTTACATTATTCGGACTATTGTCTTTATCTTTGTCGCCATATTTATTATAACGTTTCGGCCGCTGTACGCTCCAGCCTTCTTCATGTGGTTGGAATGTCGAACTAACCCTTTATTTCGCTGACTGGGGTAGACTGTTTAGTTCCACGTGCCATGTTTAATGGATGTCACTTATCAGTTATCTCCTGTTAATTCCCCTCTGAAAGTTAACCGGGTATTGAAATCACACACTTTGGGTCCTGTCACTGGATCTAACTAACGCCTTTATCCACTGTGCCATGTGTCCTTTAGAGGGAAATTAACAGGAGATAACGGATAACTGACATCCGTTAAACGTAGCACGTGGACCTAGAACAGTCTACCCCAGTGAGCAAAATAAAGGCTTCAGTTTGACATTCCAGCCACCTGAAGAAGGCCGGAGCGTACAACGGCTGAAATGTTGTAATAAATATGGCGACAAAAAATGAGGACAATAGTCCGAATAATGTAAATAATGTACACGTACCTCATCTCATATACAAATATAATATAATAAGTACGTAAATATAATATTAATTCATGAAATGGCAAGAGGAAGACCTTATGTACCGACGCGTTTCCTTCGTTGTTGACTTTATCCGAAGCAAACGAAGAAATCTGTTGTGAAATCAGTATTTATACATTCAGTAAAATGTCACGTCTAGGAAGACTCAAGCTACACGTTTAAATCTGAGTTAGAAAACATTTAAAATATCTGAAAATCTCTCGTGTTTAATGAAAGAAAATAATAGAGGATGCGAAATGATGACATTTTGACATGTTGAACGAAAGTGATTTAATAGTGGTGCTAATACTACTACTACTACTACTACTATTATTATTATTATTATTATTTCCTTGGGTTTCTGTTGTATACACATTTCCTTCCAGGTCTCAACCAGAGACCTATGATCAGAAAAGGCTTTATGATATCTTCCCCTGATTATTTTAGAATAGGAAATTAAACATTTTCTTTTTTAATTGATATCCATAGTTATTAATATTTAGTTTATGCGAAAGAGTTATGAAGGACAGACAGAACAGAAGATGCGACATGTTGTCAAAGTTTTGAAGATAACATATGGCGATTACACAAGATGGCAAATATTTAAAATAAAACTATTAGAGTTTAATTTCATAATACAGTAAGTGACATTAAATTTGGTCTAAGTTACAAAAAAAAAATGAGGATATATATAACCAGTTACTTCCCCCGATACATAGCTTAACTTGGTTTATCGATACCTTTTTATTAAATAATTTCATGATATTTGTTCTGGTGAAATTCCATCTATGCTACCTAGACTAAATGAATTAAAGTGTAGCCACAGTTGGAATCTTTAGTTATAACCGTAAGTTCTATCCTTACTGTTTCTTCAGTTGCACTTCTTGCTTGTGGAACGCACTTCACGCTTCTTGCTTCCAGTCAAGTTTGATCTTCAAAGATTAAATGCAATGCCAATCGCCACCTTCTGTCTCCTTAATTTCTGTGATTTAATTCCTTAATAATAATGTTTTCTTATATTCCTTCACACTCAGTTGGCTTGCTTGGGGGTGAAATGATTTTAAAAAATCGCAAGATGAGTTTCAAATAGATTGATGATTGTTTAATTTGTGAAGCTACCAGTCACCAAGAAATATTGGTTTCTATGTCAACATTGGTTCCTCTACAAATGCACTCTTCCCTAAAAGGTACAGCCTTTCCACATTAACAGGGCAAAATTCTATACAACTATATATATATATATATATATATATATATATATATATATATATATATATATATATATATATATGGGGTGTGTGTGTGCGCGCGCTCATGGTCTTAAATATCTTCAGATATAATGTATCTGTAAAAAAGAACGAAAAGAATAAAAAAGACAAAGAGGAAAATCTATTCTTAGCCGACGCGTTTCGTTCTCTGACAAGTCCCTCAGAGGACGGAATGTGTTTGCTAAGAATAGTTTTTCGTCTTGTTTTTTATTCATATAGAAATATTTGTGCGTGACTGTGTGTGTGCGTGACTGTGTGTGTGCCTGCGTATGTGCGTGGAGAGCGCGATCGCGCGCGTGCGAGAGAGAGAGAGAGAGATAAAAAGAGAGATAAAGAGTAAGAGAGAAGGGGATAAAAGTAGGTATATATTTTTGCAGCAAAGTGGAGCGTGATGTGGAAGACTGACTGATGGACAAAAAGCCAGTTAAAATGATATAAAATTCCACCAGTTTAACAGTCGAGGGAATTAGATTAGACAAATGACTACTTCGAGTTTTTTGTTCATTTGTTTTCACTTTCCCAATACCTTTTCTATATTTATTTATTTGCAAATTTTTATTTCCGCCAGGGATCGCAAGGCAAATGGAGCGGATGAGAAGCGATGGCTCCCGAAGAATTAGAAACGAACCTGACAGCAATAGACATTATGTCAAGTTTTCCTTGCTTTGGCTAGGCAAATATTTCAATAGCTTTATTGTCGACGCTAATGACACCACTTCGAAATCGACCGGCAAACCTGGAGAATTTGAATGGGCGATAAACTTCAATCCTCATTCATTTTCTTGGGTTCAGTATCCAACAATTAGAGGTAAGAAAAGGGTATCTTCAAAGAGACGGGTAGTAGACATAGAAACAGAAATTGGTGTTAGGGTGTGAGACATGGTGGGAGAGATAAGCACATATTTAGAAAGGGATGGCGGGAAAAAGCAAAGAGTATTAAACAGTGTATGAGGATTAGAGAGAGCTGAAAGACATGTTCTTTGAAACGAATTTTTCGAAATTACAGCTTCCTATTAGTTGGTAATAAGAATTTTACTACCACTTATCTCCCCTCTCCTTCCTCACTTTCTCCCTCTCTCTCTCTCTCTCTCTCTCTCTCTCTCTCTCTCTCTCTATATATATATATATATATATATATATATATATATATATATATAAGCGTTTCACCCCAAGAAAGGCGGGATGCCACTAGCACGCAAGGGGTTAAAGAGAGTTGGGGCGAGAGCAAATAGGAGTGATAGAGGAAAGGATGAAGGGAAGGTTAGGGGATAGACCAGGGCATCTAGAGACGTCGATTGATATTACATTTGAATAGTTGGAGATTATAACTATCATGGAAACAGTAAGAGGGGAGGGAGTTCCACAGGCGAGAGGTGCGAGATATGAAGCGATTGTAGAAGAGGCGGCTACATTAAATAGTTTCGACAGTGAAAGGGTGTGAGCGAGATGCCAGACCATTAGAACGCTTAAATTCATGAAGTCTGGGAACCAGCGAAAGCAGTTCCTCGGAGCAGTTACCATGAAAGTATTTGTAAAAAAAGACAAAGGGAGGCGACGGCACGTCTGTGAGTGAGCGACTGCAGACGAGATGCCAGATCAGGGCCAATTACATTGCATATACGTCTCTGAATATTACCAAAAATCTTGAGACAAACATAAGGGACACCAAACCAAATATGGCAGCAATACTCCATGCAAGGGCGAATGGTTGATTTGTAGATTTGAAGGATCTACTCGGGCAAGAAATATATATATATATATATAATTTACAGTCTCAGTTACAATGAACTGGTCATGTCTTTAAAATGTCTGATGACAGGATACCCAACATCCTAATATACAGCCACTTAGATTAGGGCTACAGGAATGGAAAACGCCAATGGCTAAGATACAAAGACAAGCTGAATAGCAACTTGTCAGCTGTCAGTATACCACAGAACACCATTGAGCGCTTAGCCTTGGAGTGGGTAGAATGGAGATCAACGTGTTTTAGTGGACTCCGCAGTTTTCACTCTGCTTGTCTGAATCATCGTCAAGAAGCAAGAGCAAGATCTAAATAGTCAGCCAATTTAACAGTGATCTCATCCCACAATCCTCACTTTTGCTCCATATGTAGCCTCCTTTGTAAATCACTAGCGAGTCAAGTGCCACTTAAGATTATCCACAAAATTTCATAACTGAATCAACTAAGCTGTGTGATCCTCATACGTCGAAACCGACGGGAGAGTCCATTATTATATAATGTATTGCTCAGATTTGAATTAGACCAGGAAAAGAAATAGTATTAATAAGTGCTCATTACACGCATAAATAAAAGAAAAAACAAATTTTACATGCAGATCTTTGGAATTTAATAACAATAGATCAGCCGATCACCCTAATTTCGTACTTAAAACCCGACTCGCTTGAAAATACCGAAAGGTTGAAACCAAGGTAACGTGATCGTAATTTTTTTTAAAATTATATATATATATATATATATATATATGTAAAATTAAATAATACCAAACACTTAAATCCCATAAAATATTTAACAGAAAGAAACTAAAACATAGTTATAGATTCACCGATAATCTTGAGAATATTATAAAAGTGCAAAATAATAAACTTAAACCAATATAAAAATTTGGATAAGAATGCACACTGTTGATAATATTAACCAATGTAATTTCAAGGATTATAACAAATTCCCATTACGAAACCAAAGTTTAATCACTTCTCTCATTTATCTAAGATCTCTTTCTACAGTAGAGAATCCGACTGTTGAAAGTTTTGGTATTGGTACTACCAAGAATTCTTTTAAGACTATCATATATTTTAGTATTTATAAATATAGTACATCTCATTCTAAATATTTTTGAAATTTAAAAGACATAAAATGGAATTTTTTTTAAAATTAGAAATTATAAGATTTTCTGTTAAAAGTTCTTATAAATCCAAAAATGTTAATTGATTTGAAAATGTAGGAATAGCCTACCTTTTACCTTATAGCATGTTTAAACTTTTAATTTGATAATACTTTTTCTTATAATAATAATCAGTAGATGGTCAGTCGTGCACCTTATATGGCTTACTATTCTATTTTATGATTCATTTTGATTTAATATTTCTTTGTATTGATGTTTGGTTAATGTTATTAACATCTTATATGGAGTTACAGGTGTTTAGTTAGTATTATTAACATCTTACATTGATTAGTTGTTATTATTAACATCCTATGTAGATGCACTTTATTTAACGGTTGCAAATTAATTTGCCAAAATAGTTCTGTATTTTTGATCGTTTTGTTTTCAAGCGGTCATTTACTAGTTTCTTAAAAGGACCTTTTATTTATCATCTACGAAATTTCATCTAAGAATATGGACGAGCATATAACTAGTTAGCATTATGTTAAATTACCTCCCCACATCTTTCGTTTTTACTTCTTAGGAAAGTTGAACGTCAGATTTCGATATATCTTACGAAATAATATAACAACTTGTATCTTCCCATGAGGAAATTATCTAGGATTTATATGCAGACAGCTTCGTGTCATGTCCTATATTATTTTTTCTGGTGAATATGAATTTTGCGCAGGTCGCAGTCGACTGGTCAATCACGGTAGAGAGCACAAGCTTAATTTTTTAAAGTATTCTGCTTTTGAAATTAATCTTTCACTCGCCAGTAGTTTAACATCGCCTGAAAAGACACATATATAGTATTGAAACGTAATTGAAAATATGTAGCGATTTTTAACCTGTTTTCATATTCTAAAATAATATATATGCGTGTGTGTGTTTGTGTGTGTTTGTGCGTGCGTGCGTTTTCAAAGCCTCACTACCAATTGATCGTATGTCTAACTTGGAAGGCTTTAGATTGACCTTCATATTTTAATTTTCTACTCGGATAAATGAGCAAGTCTTATCTATGTGAGTTAGGTTCTTTACTGTTATTTCTTTGTTTCTGACGGCTCAGCACCTCTGTCTTTTCGGGTTTTATTGCTTCTGTGGTTTACCTGTCATTATACATACATATATATTGGATAACTGTATATAAATGTTAATATATCAAGAAGAGATTTGGAGGAAAGATCTATGACAGGGTCGAAAACGTTTTCGCCTGATGACTTCATCGGACTAGTTTCATTTACGCTGATGCGGCTGTATAGGTACACGAAAGAGAGACGCGGAGAATTTTAAATTGAAAAACAAGCAACAAATTAAGAGAATTAACTGCTCACCGAGACTGACCATAATTTTGGGATAAAAATGCTACTCTAATTAAAAGAGATATGACAAAAATATTTATAAAGTGTTTTAATCGCTAGGTCATTCAAAGTAAAATTTCATATTATTTGCCTAAATATTTCAGCTGTCTCTTCCTGATGTTAAATATAAGCATCATTTTTGTTTCTATTTTCTGTAAAACTTCGTCGTTGCTAACATGTTCAGTCCGTGGTATTCTCATTAACCTTCTGCTGAACTAAATTTCTCTTTCGCCAAGTCTCTTATTCATTTGTGACAAGAATGTCTAATATTCATTACCATATAGTTTGACTGAAATTACATAACAGTTCAGTACTCTTTTCTTTATTTCTAACAAAATGTTCCTATTCTTAATACACTCCTTAGCTTTTAGAAGGCATATTTCACTGTCCCAATGCAAATTCGGACTTCGCTGTCGCACTTTCTATCCTCTGTTAAAACACTTCTCAGATACTGAAATTGTTGTATTTGTATGATTGTTGTTTTTCCAATTTGTAATTTGAATGTTGGTCAGTCCCTTTTGCTAACAACGATAAATTTTGCCTTCTTGCCATTGATATCCAGCCCTTTCTTCTCACTTTCCTCCACTACTTTCTGTAGGAGTTCTTGCTGTTTCTTTTCTAGGTCTGTTATCAGCACTGTGTCAATTGCATATCTTATGATATTAAGATTGTGAATGCCAATAATGAATCCCGGTAAGACTTTTAATTTCTCAGAGATGCTTTTCCGTATAGTCCGGTGAGAAGACACATCTTTGTCTTAAACAGCTTAGTATTATTGTATATTTACTGATTACATTTTTGCATCTGTATACAAGAATATTGTTGCTAGTATAGGTTCTGGATTATTCTAATATCCTTCCCAAATATGTCAAGGTTATCTAGCAGTTCCGACAGTATTTTGTGACGTAATTTAGCAGACGCTTTTGCCTGACCTTTATAACGCATGTATTTCTGTATTTGCAATGTTCTTTCTGATATCATTCTTAGCATAATTATCACATTACTTGTTCTAGTGTTTTAAGGAGCCTACGCTTTTCTTGTCTTATTTCTACTCTGCGCTCTATTCATCAGAATTCAAATCAGCCTAATGAGCCATATAATAAAATATATTATATGGCTCATTAGGCCGAGTGTCTGATGGATTTCAAACCCTATTGCATCTGGCTTCTTGAGTTCAAAACCAATTGTCTTATCAATTCAAGAATCTATATCTGTTTATTATCGAAAAAGAATATCTACTAATTAACTACGACAGAAAGATAAGAAAATAATGAAAAAAAAAAAAGAAAATACCCGGACCTCTCTCGAAAAATGAAGACGCATAATATTACTCATAAAAGTGTCCTAATTGGGCCCATGTCGAAATTTCTAGAGGCAGGAGTGCAAACAGCGAATTTCACGGGTCACAGCAGTGCTGAGAATTTAGAAAAATAATTAGAAAAAAGATCTAGTGGTCAGGAAGTTCCGTTTCACTTGCACTTCGGCATCAAGTAGCAGACTTCTGATGGAAAATAATAATAATGTTAATGACCTGATCCTACACCAAGACTGGCTCTCATGGATTCCGATCGTAAATGATTGTTGTTGATAACACACTCTTGTTCAAATTAATTGAAACAACCGGGTTAGTTTCTTTTCTTTCATCATACGATCAGTTTTAGAGCAACTGGAGTGACAAGGTGTAATCGATTTCTATTTTTCCTCGGCCATTTGCAGTGATGTGTCGGAATATGAATCCATTTTCGGTGGTGTATGATGAAATTTGTTTGGCCTTGAAAAAAATTGCATCATCCGTGATTGCATCAGATTTTCATCACGCCCAGACACTATTGTCTCGACAGTCGATGAGTTGTTCTACGGTTATTGTCTTCAATGAACGTTACTCCAAGCAAACGTACGAAAATTGTAACGCTGCACGGACACACTGGCAAGATTTACCAGTGAACATATCAAAGTACTATAGACTGACCTGTAATCTCTCATGATTTATATCTAATTGTGAATTTGTGGTCAGTCTGCAAGGAACGACTTCGTGGAATAGACATACGAAGTACTAAATAATGTGCACTAAATAATGTTTCAATGAAAAAATACGAAAAAAAATAAGGAAATTATTCTTTTTGTTTTAATTAATTTGCACAAGGGTATATGCACATATTTTGTGTTGTTCAATTCAAATTGCCTACAGTAAATATCCTGATCAGATCTGTTTTATCAGCTGCCCGGTATTAACTATTTGAGAATTTACTCAAGAGGCGAATACATCGTATATATCTGTTTACGAAGGTTGGCTTTCTAGGCGTAGCTTAGATGTGACACAAGACTGAAAATATTAGGCACCCAGTGTGGATTGAACTCACTACTCAGTCGTAATTGTTCTTGCGATACAAGCGTGCTAACCATTACACCACTTCGAAGGATTCTATGAATTTCTATGCATAGCTTAGATGTGGAACAAGGCCGAAAGTGTTGAGCACCCTTGAGTTTGGCAACATTACTCCGTCGTAATTGATCTAATGAGACAATTTTTCTGACCTTTACACCGCATCCTAGTCTCTTCATAAGTAGGAGTACCGCGGTGTCGACAGAAAAAAGAAGAATACTATAATCACCGAGGAATCACGAAAGTGATGGAATGCAGCATACCCAAATGAAGGAGAAAGAAAGTTGGAGCCCTCATTTTGATTGGAAAATATCAAGACAGACTAAGTGAAGGGATTCCTGGTAGACAATGTCTTAAAAACACAAAAATTGTGCTTCCAAGTAGAGTTTACACATTAAAAAGAGCTTGTTTTTATGTATAATGTGAATGTTTTTGTATATTTCTCTAAATTATCAGTGGAAAATGCCATGAAGTCATTTCTCAATTTAGGACTTTGGGTGAGATCCGGTAGGAAATTTTTATACAACAAAAATCAAAGGAAGAAAAAAAATAATGAAAGTACAAAGATCTTTAAAATCTGAACATTGTGGCACATGAGGATATTAGTAATTCCAGTTGAAATTGGAGCACTCGGTTTGATTGGAAAAGAATCCGACATACTCACTGATGGATTCCTGGTAGGAAAATACAAAATACAAAAAAATTCTACTCACAAGTAAAGCACTAACCTTACGAAGAGCTTTAGTTATGTAAATGAGTATGAAGTTAGGCTGTCATTTATTCCGTTTTTTTTTTTAGCAGAACTGTTTATTGGAAAATGTCATGATGCGATTTCTGACTGCAGGTCACTGGTTGGCACCCAATAGAAAAAAATGTATACAACAGAAATGAAGAGAAATAATAATAACAACAACAACAACAACAATAATAATAATAATAATAATAATAAACAAGCTGACGTAGACAAAACCCGTACCCAGGTATGCGTCAAGGAACATGAACGTAGTAAGCGTCATTACTCCGTAATAAAAGAAGCCAACAAATTCACGATGGAGTTTCAAATGGGCGTAGAGATGCAAATACAGCACAATACACCGAATGAAACTGCAAAATACATAAAAAAGAGAGCAAAAACGAATGCAACCGACCAGTTACAGAAGCGATGGCAAGATAAACTGCTTCATGGCCAATACTCTGCCCGTACCAAACAAGCTGACGTAGACAAAACCCGTACCCATCAGTGGCTACGTAGTGCAGGGTTGAAAGCGGAAACTGAAGGTTTTATCCTTGCTGCACAGGACCAATGCTTGCTAACTAGGAATTATCAAGCACATATACTAAAATATTGTGTCAGCCCAAAATGCAGATTCTGTGATAAATATCCAGAAACGATTGATCATCTTGTATCAGGTTGCACGATATTGATACCCACTGAATATAAAACCGGGCATGACAGAGTGGGCCAATATCTGCACTAGAAAATTTGCAACTTCTACAAGAAGGAAACCGAAACACCACCCAGAACCGGTTACGGAGATAGGATCTGTTACAATTCTATGGGTCTACACAATACACACTGACAGAACAATCAAAGCCTACCGCCCAGATATTGTTATTAAAGACCACAAACAAAAAAATGCCTCCTTATTGATATGGCAGTCCCTGCTGACTGCAATGTATCTTTGAAGATATTCAAAAAGCTGCAAAAATACAAGAACCTTGAAATAGAAATCTCGAAAATGTGGCATATGGGAACATCAACTATCTCTGTTGTAGTTGGAGCCCTAGGACTGGTTGGAAATGATTCCTAATTGAAGGGATTCCTGGAAGTCCATACCTCAAGGAGATGCAAAAGTTTTTCTGACAAGTACAGCCCACACCTTACGAAGAGCTTTATCTATGTAATATATATACTTATTTTTTTCTTTCGTCAGTGGAAAGTGTCATGATCCCATTTCTAACCTTAGGTCCCTGGGCGGGATCCGGAAAGAAATGTGTAAACGCCAGAAATCAAAGAAAGTAATAATAATAATAAATTCGACAATATTCGCTTAGAATCAACACTTGTAAAGCCGAACAGCGATAGGATATTGATTATGGGAGCAAGTTTTGGTGAATTTGGAAGCTTTGTGGATTAGCAGTGAATTTAGTCATCAACACCATCATCAGAAAAGAAGCCACCTGCAAAGAAGAAATTAAATTCTTTGATCAGAGATAAGGCCGACGACGAATATATATATATATATATATATATATATATATATATATATATATATATATATATATATATATTTTTTCGTTTATGCTATTAACTGATCAAAGGAGTGATAGTTGCATTAAATTTATTAGTAATCATCACATTTTTAAGTCAATCGATTAAGTTTTATTTTAAATTATTTGTGTTTGGAGGTATGTTTTGAAATATATTTTATTTGCTCATATATATATATATATATATATATATATATATATATATATATATATATATATATATAAAGTGTATATGCAATCGTCAGGCCAGACGATTGCATATAGCATGAAACAGACTGTCGCCTGCATATAACTTCTATGTTCACTTTTATATTTACACACGCTCTATCTCTGATATTGAGCACTTTATCCCATAAATATATATATATATATATATATATATTTATATATATATATATATATATATATATATATATATATATATGAAGACCAAACGAGAAACTATGTTACCTGACTCGTTTCTTCCTATAATAGACTGTTTTAAGGAAAATATAAGGATTTTAATTTGTAACAAGAGTTTATAAAAAATGAAAATGTTAGTTTATCAGTTTTTCTTTTAATTTAAGAAACACTTATTAATAGTCCGCACAGTAACTGAAAATTCTCGTTAAATTATAAAGGATTCTAAGTGATGTAATTTTATATCTAATAAACAAAAGTGACCAATTATTGTTGATGCAGATTTTTTTTCAGTAATGTAATTACTTTAAATTACATTATGAAAAATAAGAAATAAATAAATACTAAAAACAAATAAAAAATGAAAATTCAAAATAAAAAATTCTATGGATTACTATTTATGTTACAAGTTAAATTCTTTGGATAATTTTAAAAATGATATTTTGTTTTGTAAAGCAGGAGAGGAATATTTGCCCTGAATAATAATAAAAAATAAAGTAAATCTAAGACATTATTCAATTAGCATAGCTTTTAATTGCTTTTACGAATATCTAGTATGGTTACTGTTATCTGAAGACAAAAATTACAAGAATGTTTTTCAAAATATAAATTTTTAATTCGAATAATTTCTAAAGTTTTCAATTTTTAAAATTACCTGTTAATTTGTAACGATTAGGTGATATTGTTGTCAAGACAAATCGATATTTATTAGTCGTAAATGAAAAAGCTTACTAAAAATCAAGGATGCCAGGTATTTTAAAAAGAATTTTTATTTTTGGGTGTTTGCATAAACATGCAGTACTTTGCAAATATTGGCCTTCATATACGGCATTATCAGAAGATAAGAGTGGAAACTATAGTAAATTTAAATCCAAATCACATAAAATCCCTCACCGGTAGCACGATTCTGAATTTCATGCATAACACAATCTTCAGGTACTGGGTTACATTATTTAATTTTTAATAGAAATATCGATTTTCGTTGCGCTGTGCATTAAACTCCGTGCCAAGCTATTAATGAGAGATATTATGTATATTCATTAATATATACTTAATATCTCTGTTATGTTACGTCTAGCACTGTTTTAAGAACAAAGGTAGTCTATGAGCTATACCTTATATTCACACACACACAAACGTACACACACTCACAGACATATATATATAGCTAAAAATTTGTGGCAATTAAAAGAAAAACACAACAACAGGTATCTTCTTCTTCTTCTTCTTCTTCTTCTTCTTCTTCTTC
>CAHIKZ030000163.1:832500-855000 GCA_903632075.3 Acanthosepion pharaonis | reverse complement strand
ATATATATATATATATATATATATATATATATATATTATATTTCAAACATTAATAGTCCATGGTTATAATTTATTACATTGGAATCGTAATCACGATCCAATTTATCAGAACTACAAATTCAAAAAAGAAATCGAAGAATATAACTCCGGGTATAAAAAGCAAAATTTTAGCGAGAGTGTATGTGTGGGAGTGGAAAACAAGTGCGAGAGAGAAATTTATGAAAGCTCTAGAAAGAGGTGTAAAAGAAGAAAGAAGAACAGGAATGGCTAAAGGTGAAGGTGGGGATTAAAATTTAACAGATAAAAGTTTTAAAGAGAGGAGTTAAATACCAGTTTAAAAACAGTGAGATACATATAAATATAAATTATTGTTCGATGCATAATTCTCTACTGATTCCCTGACCTAAAACTAAAATTATTTTAGATAAACGATATGATCTAAATCATAATAATCCAGAAGATGAGACAGACAGGGGAAAAAGAAAAGAAAGTGGGGTGCAAACTAAAAACGAAGGCATTTATGAGAGAATTGATGTGTAAACAAGATTTGACAAAGCAAGTAATATCACCTGCAGGTTACAAATTTAACATATACATATAAAAATTTAATCTAGTAAGGAACTACTATTTATATGCCCCAAAACACATACGTAGATACACACATACACTACAACATATCTATATCTACTCGCACATACATACATACATATACGTGTGCACATATATATAAACACACATAAACTCATGCATGCATATACACATACACACATATACACATAGACATACACATGTGCACACAAACACATATACATAAAAACTTACACGCATCCATACATATACATGCACACACTTATCTAAAATATACAACGTATCTATCTATCTATCTATCTATCTATCTATCTATCTATCTATCTATCTATATAGATAGATAGATAGATAGATAATTAAAGGTAAAAGGTAAAAACTACCCATCCATCCATACATTTAACTTATAAAAATAGATGAGTAGAATTAAACTAATTTGTACTTAAAAATAAATTATTGAGGAAGGAAACGTTAAAAAAAGCCCACGGAGTGAGGAACGCGTATATATCTATTAAGTCTACATATATACCTAGGTATATAAAAATATCAGAAACTATCAGATTTTGTATATCGGTTATTTAGGAAAACTTTTTACCTACATACTCACATACACATATACCAAAACATGACTAAAGTTTGTTAACACAAATTAAATTATCAAGAAATATATAGAGCACCACATAAACACAGAAAATGAAATATATAGGTAATCATAAAAGTCATTCCATTTAAATGTCATGTCCGATGTTAGTGATCCAAGATGGAACTGTTATAGGTAACAACAAGTTATAAAAACAGTGTTTAGGTTTTAAAACGTTTTTTATGTCTACATTTGCAAATGATCTCACTACGAAAATTCAGCAACTCATCTTGATTTTTATCTTTAAGAATAACTATTTTTCCACAATGCATAGATCACACCAATCACGGAAGATATTAGGGGTTCTAGCTCTTGATAAGAATCTCCATTCGAAATGCGGGGTTAGTCCATTGTCCACCAGATCCCAGTAGTGTTTGAATAAGGAAGTTTGTTTTTTTACATATCGATATTTAAAAGAGCGTCTATGGTTGTATAGACGCTGCTTTTAATTACCAACGGAGATACCTATGTATCTTTTTTTCTGGTTGATATTTTCTTCGGGGAAGATTGTAGCTTCATATATTATATTCTCATACATACATTTTCCCCCGATTGGACAATTAGCTACAATTGCAGGTGAGGCTGCCAAATCGAGTTTCACTATCATGGTAGTGCTTAACTATTTTACAATTGTGGGAAGCTATAATTTTCTCCATATGACACATTAACTAATGTTCAGTGTTCAGTGAAAATTTTATGTAGTGAATGTTTACTATGAAAGTGCTTGTTTATTAACTTCAGGAAGAAACTTCCTATATCAATGTTGGAAAGCCTGCGATACGGTGGGTTAAACCATATTACTTTCATCTTTCTGTTTTTAGATCTATTATTACTATGATTTTTTAGTTCTCCGATATAGTTTAATTCCTGTTCAAAATCACTATTTTTGAGAGTTGGGTTGTATGTAAATTTATTTTCATTTAGAATTTTTTGGCTAGAATATATTTAATTTATTCTCGTATTAACAATTTTGGGGATGTGATCTATTACAGATTTCGACATTGATGTATAGGGGTGACTGATCAACTTTATGAAAGGGCTTAAAAGACTCATTAGGGAGGTTGAGGGTGATATTGACTATTTTGATGTTGGAAGATATTTCAATCCTAAGGCCTAGGAATTTGAAGGCCCTAATGATGCTCTTATGCAAGCTGGAAGTCAAGCGACCATTGCTATTAGGGACAATGATTAAGCAGTCATCTCTATAAATTCCAACTTGGTTATGGTTAACTACTTTAATCAATGTACCTAAAATATAGCGATTTTCCAAGCGTAGCTCGGATGTGGCACAAGGCCGAAAGTATGGGGCACCCAGTGAGGATTGAACTCACTACTCAGTCGTAATTGTTCTAGCTAGACAAGCTTGATAACCATTACGCCACCGCGAGGTGCCCAGTAAAAAGCTCCCCCCGGCCGGTAATCGAACTCGGTCTCCCGCTTGACAGGCGGGGATACTCACCACTATACAACCGAGGATGTGCCTAAAATATATATACCTACTAAATAAATATATATATATATATATATATATATATATATATATATATATATATATATATATATATATATATATATATATATATATATATATATATATATGTGTGTGTGCGTGTGTGTGTGTAACATGATATTAACGTAATTGTATATGCACATAGCTAACGTATGTATATATATATATATATATATATATATATATATATATATATATATATATATATATATATATATATATATATATATATATATATATATATATATATATATATATATATATATATATTTCATTTTTCGTTTCATTTCATTTTTAGAAGTGCTATCTGATGATCCGGCGTCCTTTAAAAGGATTCTGGTGAAATAAATTATTATATTGGTACCTTAAAAGGTCTGTTTTCTTTTAAAATATATATATATATATATATATATATATATATATATATATATATATATATATATATATATATATATAGGGGCTAGGTGTTGTGCAATTTTTTTTATATTTATTGAGAAATACTCAATCTCTGAAATAGATTGTTTCTACGTATAGAGAGTGTACACAATATGTTTAATCATAATAACTGTCAGATTCCCTCCTGAAGCAACCCTCCCCACTCATAGAACATGGTCTCTCTATCTCTCTATATAGACCACAGAGGAGATATGTAACGTAAAGTTAAGCGAAAACAGTCATTGCCAATTACGTGTTCATGTATACATTTCTTCCCTTACAAAATCTCGTTGTTTGTTTTACGTTTGACCTGATAATTTAAGGTGGCAATGTAGTACATTATATTTGGGGGTAAAATTTTGACCAGCCAAATCATGCAGCTCTCCACATATGACAACGATTATGTGAGATAAGAGGAGAATTAATGCCATGTCCTGTATCGTGTAACCTTTTTTTTTAATAATGTTCACCCAAAATAAGTCCCAAGGGCCCCTCAAGGTAAAGTTTTAAAGTGTGGATTTGTATCAGCGTAAGAAAGAGCAAGATAAATTTAGCGTAGATAACTAATTCTAGACTTGAGGAGGTCAAGATTTAATTACCGAATAATAATTTCAGATTTCAAGCGGAGACATTAGAAAGTATAGAGTTGAAGTATTCTTTAGAAGAGTCTGGAAACCAATCCTAAACATATATTAAAGGATGAACTCTTACTTCTGTTCAAAAGAACGGGTCCGAGTGAGTGTTATCTCCTCTTATAATTATTTTTAATCTGGATTATTTTAAATAAGCGTTTAGATTTGATTAATAACAAAGACTAACAAAAAATCTACTAGAATATTCCCGTCTTTCACATCAAAATTTCCATATTTGAATGTAGCATTATTCTCAGCTATGGCACCGTTTCCATCATTGGCACATATCTCTTTTTGCCATTTTTATTTTTCCTTTTCGAAAATAAAAGCATTAAATGCATCGCATTTTTCATTATATTTCAAATGTAACGTGACAACGATTTAAATTATTTTCTTTGATTTCTGGCGTTTACACATTTCTTTCCGGGTCCCGCCCAGGGACCTAAGGTTAGAAATGGCATCATAACACTTTCACTGACAAAAAAAAAAAAAAAAAAAAAATTACATAGATAAAGCCATTCGTAAAGTGTGGGTTGTACTTGTCAGAACAATTTACTGCAATCTTTTCCAACCAGTCCTAGGGCTCCAACTACAACAGGGATTATTGATGTTCCCATATGCTACATTTTTGAGATTTCTATTTCAAGGTCCTTGTATTTTGACAGCTTTTTGAATATCTTCAAAGATACATTGCAGTTCGCAGGGACTGCTATATCAATAAGGAGGCACTTTTTTTTGTTGTCTTTAATAACAATATGTGGGCGGTTGGCTTTAATTGTTCTGTCAGTGTGTATTGTGTAGTCCCATAGAATTGTAACAGGTCCTATCTCCGTAACCGGGTCTGGGTGGTGTCCATACCATTTTCTTTCGGTTTCCTTCCCGTAGAAGTTACAGATTTTCCAGTGCAGATATTGGCCCACTCTGTCATGCCGGGTTTTATATTCAGTGGGTGCCAATATCGTGCAACATGATACAAGATGATCAATCGTTTCTGGATATTTATCACAGAATCTGCATTTTGGGCTGACACAATATTTTAGTATATGTGCTTGATAATTCCTAGTTAGCAAGCATTGGTCCTGTGCAGCAAGGATAAAACCTTCAGTTTCCGCTTTCAACCCTGCACTACGTAGCCCCTGATGTGTACGGGTTTTGTCTACGTCAGCTTGTTTGGTACGGGCAGAGTATTGGCCAAGAAGCAGTTTATCTTGCCATCGCTTCTGTAACTGGTCGGTTGCATTCGTTTTTGCTCTCTTTTTTATGTATTTTGCAGTTTCATTCGGTGTATTGTGCTGTATTTGCATCTCTACGCCCATTTGAAACTCCATCGTGAATTTGTTGGCTTCTTTTATTACGGAGTAATGACGCTTACTACGTTCATGTTCCTTGACGCATACCATCATCCAGTCTTCTGTAGTTTCCAATTATCTTTGAAGGCCAATTGTTGTAGTTTTGTAGTTCTAGTTGAACTATTATTACTCTTATTATTATTATTATTATTATTGTTGTTGTTGTTGTTGTTGTTGTTGTTGTTGTTGTTGTTGTTGTTGTTGTTTCCTTTGATTTCTGGTGTGTACTGATTTCTTTCCGGGTCCCGTGCAGAGACCTAAGATCAGATATGATATCATGACATTTTCCACAGGACATTGAAAAAAAATTTTATATAAATAAAGCCCTTCGTAAGGTGTGAGCTGTAACCGTGAGAATATTTTTTTTTTTGTATTTCTTTAGGGCAAGGAATCCCTTCAATGAGTCTATTCGAATTTTTTCCAACCAATCCAAGGTCTCCAACAGCAAAAGGGATTGTTGATGATCTTATGTGCCACATTTTGAAGATTTATTATTATTATTATTATTATTATTATTATTATTATTATTATTTTATTTGATTTTCTTTGATTTCTGGCGTTTACTTTCTTTTCCCGCCCCTAGGGACCTAAGGTTAGAAATGGCGCCATGACACTTTCCACTGACAAAAAAAAATTAAATTACATAGATAAAGCCCTTCGTAAGGTGTGGGCTGTACTTGTCAGAACAATTTTTTTTGTATCTCCTTGAGGCATGGACCTCCAGGAATCCCTTCAATTAGTCTACTGCAATCTTTTCCAACCAGTCCTAGGGCTCCAACTTACAACAGGGATTGTTGATGTTCCCATATGCCACATTTTCGAGATTTCTATTTCAAGGTCCTTGTACTTTGACAACTTTTTGAATATCTTCAAAGATACATTGCAGTCAGCAGGGACTGCCATATCAATAAGGAGGCACCGTTTTTGTTTGTGGTCTTTAATAACAATATCTGGCCGGTTGGCCTTGATTGTTCTGTCCGTGTGTATTGTGTAATCCCATAGAATTGTAACAGGTTATTATTATTATTATTATTATTATTATTATTATTATTATTATTATTATTTCCTCTGATTTTTGTGTATACTCATTTCTTTCCGGGTCCCAAACAAAGACCTAAGCTTAGAAATGGCATCATGATATTTTCGACTGTGCATTTTTAAAAAAAAAACAAAACAAAATTAATGAAAGACATGCTAAATCACATACAATTTACATATATAAAGCCCTTCGTAAGATGAGAGCTGTACTTGTAAGTAAATTTTTTTTTTACTTATTTAAGGCATGTGCTGCCAGAAATCCTGCCAACGAGTCTCTCGGAACTTTTCCGATCAAACGGAGGGCTCCAACTACAACTGGAATTGTTGATCTCCTCATGTGCCACATTTTTAGATTTCGATTTCAAGGTCTTTTTATTTTGATAGTTTCTTGAAGATCATTACAATCTTTTGGGTCTAATGTACATTTGAAGATCTTCCAAAAATGTATTATAGTTATTGTTATTTCGATTATTTCATGCCTATGCTTACTCACATACGATGTCTTGTAGTCGGTACTAAGAAGTAAGTGCACTTTCTTCAGATTTTTCTCTGACAAAAGATACATATATTTAACTGTCTGATGTAAACCGTAGTAAAATTCCATATACACTTAGGAAAATCGTTTCGGTATTCGTCATTACCATAATGACCCATGACAATAAATAAAAATGTGTTTAAATCTGATTCTTTTTCCTGGTCATTTTTTTTTCTTGTTACTTGGATGATTTAGACTTGATAAATTCATTTTCTCCTGTCCTTTCAGGTAGGTCAATGCGTGCAATGGGACTCATATAAGCCGACCCCTGTTTAATGAAATCGGAATGATGTTTTATTACCTTATTTATTATTTTATTACCTTATATTATCTGAGGACCGAGATAAAATTTAACAGGTGATTTACTCTGTGTGTGTGTGTGTGTGTGTGTGTGTGTGTGTGTGTGTGAAAGCGAAGTGTCCATGCTGACTCTGTACTATCCTGGACACCGCTGGAAATAACCCTTAAATATTGGATTTCTTCTTGAATTTTATGCAGTCTCCTCTTATTTCTGACAGACGAACCCCTTCTGTCGTTGGGTGACGGAACGATAACATTTTTCTTCGAATCAGACTCAAAGAAACATATTTCTATACATTATACAAAGGACCCGACTCATTTTGGATTAAAAATTTATGTATGACTTCAAAATTAAAAAAAATTCCTACGTCTACCTGAAAAAATAGAATGTTTTCATATTAGCCTTTCTATTAGAGTCACACTGGAAATCATACTGACGAAGGAAACCCTTATCTATAGATGACGCAGAACAAATATCGCTCTACAAATTTAATGAATCGTCTTTGTGACGAACACACACAGCTTGAGAGTAAATGCAAGGTAAGGTAATTTTCTTTTTTCAGTTCAGTATTTGAGAATTTAAATTTCCGAATAGGGAAAAGGTATAAACATGGCTGCAATAAGTCGGAATGTCAAAAGGACATTTTTCCATTGACACCGTTATTATATGAACTACCTTCACTCCCCAGTAATGTTTATTGTTTTAAAAAGCGATGATTGGAATTGCAATAAAATCTAAACAGATGACAGTGAATTTATAGATTTTCTTTATTCTTCAGAATTGGCAAAAAAAAAAATAAATACAATTTATTTATTAGATCGTTTACAGGAATGATTAGCAAAACATTGGCTCATTGTCAATAAAATGGTAAATAATGATTTCCTTAGAGATGGTTCGCATATTTTTAAAATGTAGGAAATGTTTCTAAATTTATGATTAAAAATTTGTTTTCACTTTCAATTTTTTATAAATGTGTAAATGATAAATATTAAATTGCATTAGCATTCATACAAGTTTTAGACTGTCGCAAATATAAAATTTTTCTTGTAAATAAATAAACTACTAAATAAGTGGTGCTTAATATTTTTGTATATATTTTCTGAGATGATGTATTATGTACACTATTTACATTATACGGACTATTTTCCTCATCTTTGTCGCCATAAATATAGGGTTCAGTTCGACAATCCAACCACCTAAAGAAGGCCGGAGCGTACAATGACCGAAACGTTGTAATAAATATGGCGACAATGCTAATCATCGCTGTTTATAAAAATGAAGGTATTTAAAAACCGTCTATTTGAGGCTATATCTTATTTCAGGCACCTTCGTCCATATTTGTCGGTCTTTGTTTATATGTATAACTTCCTAATAGTCTGCAAGTAAAGTAACACTAAGTATTTGATTGAGGTTAAAGCTTAGAATATAAGTTGTCCTAAATTATTTATGATTAAGCTTCGTTTAAATGTACTAAGAGACAAACTACATCCGACACCATATCCTCTAATCAGGAGGTTTTGGAGCGTGGAAGCACCTCAAATGCTGGTGTTCCCAGCTCCACCTTCATTCGGGGGCGGGTGGGTAGCACCAGTTAAGATTCCAGCTATGGGTAAATATTTAACCCCAAATTGGGGGTCAAAGTACTATGAAAGTGTAAAAATAGTTGTTAATACCATCAATACATTTTTGTAAAAAATTATTACCAGCAATGCATTCCGAAGAAAATAATCTTACCAATAATACATTACCAGCAATACGTTTTAAAAAAAAAAATTATTAGCAGCAATACATTTTTTAAAAAAAAATATTACCAGTAATAAAAATTTTGTCGGCATTAAATAACACATTGAGGTTGATATTCTGTAAAGCAAAATAAACCAAATCAAACAAAAATGAAGTTTCGTATGCCCTTTTGGCAATTTTTCATTTGTGAGAAAAGTGAAATCTTAAAGTTGTATCAAATAGAACAGATTGATTAAATTTGAAATATCTTTCTAATGACAAACTGCACCCGGATATATGATTAACAACTTTCTATTTAATATTTGAATTGAACGTAAAACAAGACTCCGATTTTGTGTCCGTTTACGAAAGTATGGCTGTGAAGTAAAGAATAACAACAAATACGAAAATAAAATGAACTGTAAAAATATGACAAAAATATAATACATCTAATCTAATAAAGACGATAATTATTTCAAATTTAAGAATTTTTTTTACGATAACAGCACAAAATGAAGATATATTTTCTCAGAAAATAAAAAAAAATCCTTAAGATATGGATGCCATAATCAACAAAGACGTCTGTATACGAAAAAATGCTTTTCATATATAAGTCGCTTACTTCAGTTATATTAATCCTAAATTAAATTCCTATACTTTGTTACAACATTAGATTTTGATAATATACTGAAAATGGTAGTGGATTAAAAAGGATAATCTCATCAGCATTACCATAGATAATCTCAACTAATATGTTCAAAGCTTTTAAAGATTCCCTTAGTGGTTTTGGTCGAAATTTGAACGTGGTAAATGTACTGAAATTTCACAAAGCAGTTGAGGTCTTTTGTCATCACTTTCAAGTATTTCCTCGAAGCTGAATGAGAATCTAGCTTCCCTCAATCGTAACACAAGTACAAACAATACGGAAGATGCTCGAGTTTTTTCCCGACGAAAATCATACAGCCTATGCAATCACTGCTGTTGGAAGTGTGATATGACATATGATACTTGTGGATAACGATATCATTGTCATGGATCTAGGTGAAGAACTTTACAGATACACTTGCCTCAGAATAGCAAGTAACATCGTTAGTCATCATTACTCTCCTGAATCACAAAACCCATGATATGCAAGTGAAAAAAAAAGTGAATTCTTTCTCGGATTAAAGAAATGAAAGACAGTTATGTGGGTTGACCTTAAAAGCAGATACACTAAAAAAAGCAAACATTAAGTTTGCTGCATTGACATCGCTTCAGAGGGACTGACGAATCCGAGTCTACAGCAACAGTTAACACCTGTGCCCAGGAGGCCTTTTAAGTTGGTATTTGTACACGAAAAAGAAGGAACATAAAACCCGTCATTAAGTCCAGCACGAACATCACTCCCCAAACAACACATGAGAAAAGCCTGGCAGGGTTGCTGTGAGAGATTATCTTAACAGGGCAGCCGAGATGCGAAAGGAATCTTTCTCAGATCCCTACTAGCACAAAAGATACAGTCAAAGAATATATGAATCTGTTCCTGTCACAGAAAAAGGACGGGCTTAAATAGTGAAGGGGTCATGCATTACAACTGCTTTAAATTGCCAGGAACCTTTTGTGCATCCCAGCAACCAGCGTGTCATCAAAAGAGAGAGATCAATGCCAGTGGACACATTGTCTCCTCTCGCGGATCACTGTGTATATCAAACAGAATAAATAGGCTGATATGCTTACATTTCAATTTGAAGTGAATGCAAGTTATTCAAGGATTCATTTGTGATACTAAATCTGCTGAGGACTATATTATTATATTATAATAAAATGTCAAGAAATATCTTTGTAGTTGGCGTGTTTTCTTATCTGAAATGTAAAGAAGTCATGGTCACATAGTGTCATAATGCTTTCTTTAATATAAAAGCATACATTTATTATTATTATTATTATTATTATTATTATTATTATTATTATTATTAGCAGTAGTGGCATTTTGTGAGAGAGCAGCTTGCCAAAATTGTCACTAGATACAAATATACGAAACCCAATATGCACATCATGGCACTCAAATTGATAAGTGCATATCTTTGTATATGGGTTGAAATTGGAAAAATCGAGGGTGTTCAAGCCAAGCCAATTTGGAGGTCACTTATAGATATTTCTATCTCCCAAGTCTCCTTGAACTTTTTTTAATCATTTTACCCTATAGAATGTGGTAATGCTACTAATACGCAAGTATTTATTGGGGGTGGGAGAAAATGAGAGAACTTAGTGAGGAAAAAGGTAAAAAAAAAACAGAATTTAGGAAAGCAGATGAATTTAAAGCTTTGATGGTTGTAGACAGCAGTGAATCAAGAAACACAGGCGAGAAGTGCGAGAGAAGAAACAATTAGAATAGAACTTACGGTTGCATATTGCTTTTTCAACAGTAAAATAATGAGGCCAATCTAGTAGTACGCTTAAATTCACGCGGGCGATCGAGGTACCAATAAGTTAAGCTGATTAGAATAACTGCAAGGAAAATATAAATAGGAAGCCAGGTCACAGCGGTGGGAATGTGACTGAGGTCGAGATGCCAAGTCAGGACCAGTAATATTACATACTCTTCTTTAGATTTTGTCGAGAATCTCGTGATACATGGCCGGAGCAGCAGACCAGACATCTTTTAAACTTAAAATAACACCGCCCCTCAAGAGCAGGCCATAATACTACCCCAATACTCCCACGATTTCCCTCCTGAACAGAGATCCACAGTAGGCAAACCCCTGAGTGGAAATACCCAACTGATTATGATTAAAAATATTCACGAGCAAATTTATCTTATTAAACACGTAATAGTTACTGTAGCCTATCTTAATTAAAAACAAAAAAACAAAAAAAAAACATACATATTATCAACTCTGATCAGTTAAGATCAGAAGCCTTGAGTGACATGCCTGTGGTAGCAGAATTGCATTTATAATAATAATAATAATAATAATAATAATAATAATTATTATTATTATTATATTGTTGTGCTGTTATCATATTATTAATTACAATATTATTATTATTATTATTATTAATAATATTATTATTATCGTTATTATAAATGCCATGACGCTACCACATTGAAACAATTAAGATCAGAAGCCCTGAGTGGCATGCCTGTGGCATACCACTCAAGGCTTCTATGTAAAATATGTTTTTTTTTAATTGGTCAGTTGAAAATGTAATGATGCCATTTCTGACCTTAGCTCTCTGGGCGGGAAAGAAATGTGTACAAACCAGATCAAAGATCAAAGAAAATATAATAATAATAATAATAATAATAATAATAATAATAATAATAATAATAATAAAGCGAATGGATGCCAAAACGAGAAAGCTACTCACTTGCTATCGCATGCATGATCCCAAAGCTGATGTCGACCGTCTTTATGTGCCCAGATCCGAAGGAGGCAGAGGATTAGTTCAACTAGAACTGTCCTGCAAAACTACAACAATTGGCCTCCAAAGATATTTGGAAACTACAGAAGACTGGATGATGGTATGCGTCAAGGAACATGAAAGTAGTAAGCGTCTCTACTCCGTAATGAAAGAAGCCAACAAATTCAAAATGGAGTTCCAAATGGGCGTAGAGATGCAACCACAGCACAATACACCGGCTGAAGCTGCAAAATACCTAAAAAAGATAGCTAAGACGAATGCAACCGACCAGTTACAGAAGCGATGGCAAGATAAACCGCTTCATGGCCAATACTCTGCCCGTACCAAACAAGCTGACGTAGACAAAACCCGTACCCATCAGTGGCTACGTAGTGCAGGGTTGAAAGCGGAAACTAAAGGTTTTATCCTTGCTGCGCAGGACCAATGCTTGCTAACTAGGAATTATCAAGCACATATACTAAAATATTGTGTCAACCCAAAATGCAGATTCTGTGATAAATATCCAGAAACGATTGATCATCTTGTATCAGGTTGTACGGTGTTGGCACCCACTCAATATAAAACCCGACATGACAGAGTTGGCCAATATCTGCACTGGAAAATCTGCAACTTCTACGGGAAGAAAACTGAAAGAAACTGGTATGAACACCACCCAGACCCGGTTACGGAGATAGGACCTGTTACAATTCTATGGGATTACACAATACACACTGACAGAACAATCAAGGCCAACCGGCCAGATATTGTTATTAAAGACCACAAACAAAAACGGTGCCTCCTTATTGATATGGCAGTCCCTGCTGACTGCAATGTATCTTTGAAGATATTCAAAAAGTTGTCAAAGTACAAGGACCTTGAAATAGAAATCGCGAAAATGTGGCATATGGGAACATCAACAATCCCTGTTGTAGTTGGAGCCCTAGGACTGGTTGGAAAAGATTCCAGTAGACTAATTGAAGGGATTCCTCGAAGTCTATGCCTCAAAGAGATACAGAAAATTGTTCTGACAAGTACAGCCCACACCTTACGAAGGGTTTTATCTATGTAATCTTCTTTTTTTTTTTTTTTTTTTTTTTTGTCAGTGGAAAGTGTCATGACGCCATTTCTAACCTTAGGTCCCTGGGCGGGACCCGGAAAGAAATGTGTAAACGCCAGAAATCAAAGAAAATACAAATAATAATAATAATAATAATAATAATAATAATAATAATGACTAATAGTTAAATTTCATTGAATTTTTAACTTTTTGAAAATCATACGATAAAATATAGATTTTAGATTAAATAAAAGGTGTCACTTTAAACTTATTTCAGGAAGAGGTGTATTTATGCGTACAAAAAATATTTTCAGTTGCTAATTTATTTAGTGATTTCAGCTTCTTTATCCACAATATTGTGACAGCAAATACCGCGAGAATATCGTTATTCGCGATAGTTTGGGCCGTGATTATACGATCAGATTTTGTTTTCTGATGTTGCATCTTAGTGACGAACATCGGAACATTACCAGCTTGTACAAGCTAATTTATTCCTCGAAGTTATGACCATCAAATGTCTTCTCTTGTTTTATACTGTATATTTCAACTAATGTTCCCCAAATACAAGTCCCAAGGGTTACTCTAGGTAGATTGTTACTAAATGAGGTTGTTGTAAAGACATGCATGGAGAGTGCCAGTCATTTGTATGAGAATATGTACGAAAGGTAATGGTTGACCCGGGACATGATGAGGTTAAAATTGTAGTGATCGAGGAAGCATCATTGAGGCAGTCCTTTCCACAATTCAAAAGTTTTGGAGAAGAAGCTGTCTGACTTGAAATTCCTCTTCAGAAACGAAATATAAAGGGAATGAAGATGGGTCACCTCAGGTTACGTGGCGTGGCGGGTCATAGTTTTGAAGATTTGTACTGGCAGAATCAAGGAATGCACTTCGCCCGAACCTCTGACATGAAAATAGCGAGAGGGTAGCAATGTTTCGTCAGTTGGAAAGGGGTTGTAGAATGGAAAACAGTTAATCGCACACAAGGCCACGCTAACACGCTTGAACACCGTCGAGGATGGAAAGAGATGATTGAGTGTTTCCAGCCTTGATGTTGTAGCTATACGCCATTTATCTTGATTGTGGTCTGCAACTATAGTCATTTATACGACCTTACAATTGTTGTCTTTCTTGTTCTTAGCCCCCAGGTCTAGTTTGATCGGTATATCGATCCGAATCGCAAGTTGCTAGGCTATCTTAGTAGATTTATTTTGTCGGAAAACACATCCTTGATTTATTATTCTCACGATTTCGTTGCAATGTGCATTTGATAGAACACCACACCCCATTTGTGTTCTAACAATGGCAATTTAAAAAAAATATATTCCCTTTCTGTGTTTCTCGAAATTTGAAATTCTTTTCGTTATGCTTTTTTTTCATAATAAGCATAAAAAATACTTTAATTTAATTATTTATTTCAAAACTCTGGAAGAGAGAGCATGTCCTTCTCCCCTCCAATCATTTCAAACATCATGAAGGAAACGTTAAATATTTTCGGTCAGTTACATGACCTACTTAGTATCAGTCAAAGATTTCCAGCATTGTGCTGTTTTAGCAATAATGCCATTATTATCTATTTCTCTCCCCCACCCCCGGTTTATTTTTCTCATTCAAATTGATGAACGGTCTTTTCGAGAATAAATCCTGTATACATTACTGTGAATTGCAACTCTCCTTTTTCTTCGAATTGGGCTGAAACTTTCTATTGACAATGATAATATAATTTGCTAGAGTTATCATTTCGCTAGACGAAATTGTAAATGCTCTGCTGAGTTTGCGCATAGGCATAAATAAATATAATCTTACGCACGAAAGAAATGGCACGAAAATTGGTAATTTTCAGCGTATACTGATACTGATAAATACATACATGAAGTAGTATTTTTATTTACACTATTTATATTGTTTGGACTGTTGTCCTCCATTTTCTTGTTATATTCATAGCGTTTCGACCGCTGTCCGCTCTAGTCTTTCTTCAGCTGATATACGGTTGAATTTCGAATCGAACCCTTTACTTCATCCACTAGAATAGACTGTTCTAGTTCCACATGCCATACCTATAATGGATATTTCAGTAACTGAACTCTCTAAATTTTTGTTAACCTCTCCTGTTGTCTGGTATTGAACTCACAACTCTTTGGATCGAGTCACTGGATTACTTCAACCAACACTTTTATACCCAGGGCCATGTGTTATAAAGTGACCGGTTTTAAATCCCAACGTATATCACCTGAGCAAGGCCGGATCGTACAAAAGCCGAAACGTCGAGAATAAGATAACAAAGATAAGGATAACAGTCCTAACAATGTATATTGTGTAAATAGATAAAATACGCCATCTCAGAAATATAGACAGATGTAATTATTTTTTAATAAGTTAGATGTGATGTTCATTGCCAGAGAATTGAAATCTTAGCAAGTACTCACCAATAGATTTCTTGTACCAGTTCACAAAAAATTGAGTGCGTAACTATATATAAAGATGGAAGTGTAAGCGATTATAACTCACCACAGATTCTTTAATTTTATTATCTGTGAATTATCCTGATTTCTTATGAATCAGCGGAAATGTATTTGCTATATTCACGTTTTGAAATTCAGAATTTTCATTCTCTTAGACTGGGTGGTATGTTAGCTAACGTCACTGATTAACCCACACTTAAAAAAGTGAAAGTGATACATCTCGAGACCTGACTTAATTTTTTGTCTATGTTGAGTCAAGTAAATATTAATCTGTTTTATGGCGCAATACTTATTACTTATGTGATTATGAATTTTATTAAAAAAAACAAAAAACTATGAATAGATCCTTGAATTATAATACTACTTCAATATTTACACATATTAACATGAGACGAAATGGACATCAATATGCGATATATATATATATATATATATATATATATATATATATATATATATATATATATATATATATATGTGTGTGTGTGTGTTCATGCGTGCCTGTGTGTGTGTGAATATTCTTAGATACACTATATCTGTAGAGGTGACAAATTGAATAAAAACAGACAACAGAAAAATCTATACATGGCCAACGTCCTCAAAATATATATATATATATATATATATATATATATATATGTGTGTGTGTGTGTGTGTGTGTGTGTGTGTGTGTGTGTGTGTGTGTATTTGTGTGTGTGTGTGTGTGTAAGAAGTAGTAATGCATTTTATTTATTAAGTCTTCAGATTTTATCAGTTAAAACTTATTTTATTCGATACCAATTTAAACGGAGCAAAAAATATGGGTAGCCACTAAAAATAACGACTAACAGATACGATATATATATATATATATATATATATATATATATATATATATATACACCAGACTCCATTAGAAACATACTAGTAGAAAACACAAATATATTAACTGCATCCACCTGCAACTAAAGACTAAAAATAATGGAAGCTTTATTAATAAAAAAGAAAATGCCAACTCTTAACAATATTAACTACGAACAAAGACACAATATGCTAACCGTATTCGGAAATTAAAAACATCCCTACCACACACTAAGACATACACAGAACGCACACACTCAATTAAGCTGAAAAGTCGAATCATCCTTGATAATGGCTAAAGGTATAGCCGAAAGCGCTCGGAAATATAAAACATTTGGACAGTTCTTACACACACTTTGTCCAGAAAAAAAAGCTCTTGTCAGAACACAAGAAAAATTAAATAAAAAGCTTAACCGTCGTACCTTGTCTTGTTTTTAAAACAAACATGCATATATATATATATATATATATATATATATATATATATATATATATATATATATATATATATATGCATGTGTGTGTGTACGCGCGCAAATATATTGATATAATAGGAAAGAACCGTTAGATTCATGATCCGAAGTTCTTTAGTATTTTTTTTTATTTTTAAATAACAGTGCTCGATACACAAGTAGAGCCTAGATTATAATTATTTTTTTTAAAATATGATTCCATCGCGACACAGAAATTACTATGTTTCAAAACTGGTCAGCAGTATTTAAGTTTAATTCTAATATTAATCATTAACCACTGGGTGGTAGTTTCATCCTCAAGAATTGTTTTGGAATAACTGTGGTACGGAATGATTTACTCATTTATAGTTTTGAATGGAGATGTGGTCTGGCGTTTGTTCTTTCTTTATCAAGGGGTCACTGCTTTGATGGAAATAGGGGTATTTTGGGGACTTCAGATTTTTCGAGCCGTGTAAGGTTGTTTTGTTTCTTTTTGTCTGGCTACAATAACAAATCTTATCAGACTCCCTGCTAAAACTCTAACCGATTGATGTAGTAGTTCTGTTTTTCTTTTTTATTACTAGTTCTGATTGATGTAGTAGTTCTTGTAGCTTTTGATATTTATTTATTTGTTTTTTTTTTATTATTGACGACTTCTTAAAGCTTATGATTAGGTTGTGTTTTTAAATCTATTGCTTTAATTGAACGTGTTTATAGATTTGAAATTTTAAATATTTATTTTAAACGCTAATTATTTGAGGCAAATATTTGTTGGTGTCGGCAAAAAACCGTTATCCCATGTCTTTGATTTAATAGATTTTCGTTTTTTACAAACTTACAATGTGTAGTTTTTCATGTAGGCATAAAGGGCATGGGTCATTCCAGGTTTTACTAGTTCTGGTTCTATTTATTATTTTCCATTTTAAGTTTCGGGTTTTATTTGTTCCTTTTAAATGCCAAAGATATTTAGATAGGGATGTCTGATTTTTATTTCTAATGCTATTGAAGGAACTTTTTTGTTGTCTATACCTTATTTTAAATTCATTCTTCGTGGATCCTATATATATCTTTTCAATGTTAGATTTTTCGATGGATGAGAGTGTGCATTGGTATACCACAGATTCTATGCGGCATTTATTATCCAATGTGCAATTTTGAAACTTTCTACAATCATATAATTTTCCTTAATTTTATCTAATTTTAATTTAGTGTCTCTATTTATTTGCTTACGGCATGCGTGTTTTTTTTTAAAGATTTTATTATGTTATTTATGATTATTTCTAGATTTTCAGTGCAGCTGTAACTTAATTTTACGGTGTTTTTATTAAAGATGTTGCGAAGTTTTCTTTTAGTAGGAAAATACTTTTCAATTAAAGCTGGGAATTTCTGGGGTATGTAACAAATGATTTTCCTTTTCTGTTTTTCTTCTGGTTTGTACTAGTGTTTGTTTTTTTATATAATTGATGTTAGCGTGTTTGTATCCAATATTTTTAGAGCTTTGTTTTAAAAATTACTTGCTTGTGGAATATTTCTTTATATGCATAAGTTCATGCTGATTCTTTTCTCTATTTATATATATATATATATATATATATATATATATATATATATATATATATATATATATATATATATATATATCCGGTGTATGTGTGTTTTCTAGCATGTGTTACAGTCGGTAACACCATAAATTCACTAGAGTATGAGCATATATTGTAAAAAATGCCGCAAACTTTATAAAAAGTAAGTTTTATCTCCAAAATCTGAATGCCATTATTAAGAGGAAAGACCAAAGGATTTTTTAATTATCAATTTATTTTTGTTGATCCTTTTTTAGAAATTTTGGTTGAAAATTGTGTTCTTTTTGTACCAAGTGGGATTAAAGATTAGTTCAGGAAATTTTAGCGTCTTTTTTGTGGAGAAAAACGCACTGATTTGGAAATTCTTGCAAAAATCAATTAAGTGTCAGAATTTAATGAAACTTTCAGAACTTGGTCAGAATGTAATTAAATTATTTTAGAAATGTTTCTTTTTAAAAGAAAAAAAAATTGGTAATTTTTTTTTAAATCTGATACCCTCCACTTATTGAATTTTATGAAAGTTCATGTTTAATTTTCTACTGATTTATATTAGTTAAAACAGAACCCCTTGGAGAAATTAAATCATGATTTTTTTTTCTTTTTGGAAAGGACACCCGGGTTTCGAAATCTGCTCTGAATCGTTAAATAAAAAATGCAATAAAACTATGAAATTATTTAATTAGAAAAGCAGATAATTCATCTCATGATTAAAATATATTATATACACTATTCTTAAAAAACATCGATGAATAATGAAGTTTTACAAGAATTGTTTTAATTTTTTCTAAATTTTAATCACATTTAAAATCTTTTAAAATTCACTATTACTTTGCACAGCTTATTGTTAAATGATAAACTATATTTACTAACATTACGTCACCCCAATATTTTATAAAGAATTTTGAATATTTCTTTTGCGTATAAACGTGACGACTTCTGTAAATACGGATGTTCACGCACAACATTATCAAAAAATAGGTGTAATTAATATAATATATTTAAAACCACAGTAACTAAAATTAAATAAAACATTGGATAATTTTTTTTCTAAAAATTTAAAAATTACTGGGAATTAAAATTATAAAAGTGTCGCTCACGATATATCCCTCAAGTACTTTTTTTATAGATATGTCCACTCTAGGAAAAAAAAACTGGTAAAATTCCGTTTGTCAACACCATTAATAATCACATACCACCGTATTAAAAATGCATTTCTGTGATATTTTAAACTTATAGTAATATTTATTTAAAATTAAATTAATTAACCTTCAAATCAGTTAATATTCCTCAAATAAAATTTCAGAACTGTATATTATATTTTTTTAAATATATTTTAAAAAAGAACATTACATTGTGATGGAAGATGTCTAAAATGGCACTAAGACAAACAGTTTAAAAATTAAAACTCCTTCCAATCAACTTAAATTTGTTTAATAAATTTAGTCCATATAGAAAATTAATGGATTCTTTTATTAATCCGACAGATTTTATCATTTAAGCTTTATTTTATTGGATGCACAAATAAACGGAGCGTCTATTCAATTATGGCTAACTACTAAAAATGACGTTTAAGTGGTAATATATATATATATATATATATATATATATATATATATATATATATTAGTTTTTCTTGCATACGTACGTGTTTTCATATCTATGGTGTCTATTTCAACGTTATAGTAATCTAACACTTGATTTAAATTTAAGACGTCCTAAGGGCAGATATTTTCTCAATCACAACTCGATATTACAAGAATAGAAGAAAAGTTTACTTTACCCTGATGATAATACTTTCATCGACACAGAGAAATTCATCTTTATAAGTGAAACATTTTCTTTTAGAATAATTATTTCAAGAAATATACATAAATCAAAAATAGACAAATTCTGAAACATTTTAAAAAAAAGATTTTTATTTAATGCATGTAGTTAGTTTTAAGTTAGTATTTCTTTTCCTTTCACACGTCGACAGAGGTTAGATACGAAATCTGACTACAGAGGTCAACTTTATAATAACCACATTCGGCAATAGAAAAAAGAATTGAGTTGATTTATAGCCTCAACTGAAGTCTTAAGTTCGTATTCAAGTTAAAAATATCATTTGACAATAGTTGGCGTCCGCTGATGTAAATGTATCAGAAAAAGCTGAGCACGAGATAACTCGTTGTCGGCACATTGTCACAATAAAATCTGCCAACCACGAATTAGCTCGTTTTAACTTTTCTCTCTAGGATTATTTACAAGTTGATTATAGGAAAAAACATTAATCATATTTATGCCAACTTTCTCTTTTGTTCTAGTGAAAATATCTCTCTCCATCTGCAAAATTGCGCGTAGAGAGAGAGAGGGGCGAGAGGGAGAGAGAGAGAGACTGCGTACACACAGGAGTGTGTACAAGTTGCAAAATAAAGTGTTATTATAACACAAAAATTCCATGCCTACAACAATAAAAATACAAAATGAAAGCACATTGCATAATATTTATAAGCACTTAAAATTACATGTCTAAACTTAGTTTAACCCAGTTAGAATAAAGACTCTTTTTATTTTCATCCTCTATAAAAGTATATACAATGACGTAAATGAAATTATTAATTTCAGCGTCTTCTCTCTTCTTCAGGCACATCTGTAATCACAAACTTTTACAGATTACTTTAGTCCAAGAAAAAATAATCTTTGACATAGATTTTCCTAAAATCACACGTTTGCTTATATTACATATTCTGCTTCATTCATATATATATATATATATATATATATATATATATATATATATATATATATATATATATATATATATATATATAATAAAAAAAGAAAGAACAGTAAGATATAAAATCCGGTGTTCTTATAGATATTTTATTTTTACAAAATAGTGCTCAATGTAAATTTACAGAGCATTAATATTATAAATTAATTGATTTAAAATATGGTTATTTTCGCTACACAGTTCCAAAACCCAAAACTAGCGTATATAAAAATGAAAATGGAAAACATAGAAAAACAGATGTAGAAAAATTATTTGGTATACTCCCCATATAACCAAATGGTAAAGAACAGATTAGGACATAAATTCCTCACATTAATAGTCAAGCATTTCCCTTGTGAAAATAAACTAAGTACTATTTTCAATAAAAACACACTAAAATTAAGTTATAGCTGTACAAAGAACTTAGAAAAAATCATTAAGAACCATAATGCTAATATCTTAAATAAACACTTATACCAAAACCAAAAAATTTAGACAATAGAAAAATTAAGATAAAACTGATGTAAATAAACAAAAACTATGTAATTGTCGAAACCCTCAAAATTGCCCACTACAAAATAAATGTTGCACTGAATCATTAGTATACCAATGCAATATCTCTTCGATTGAAAATCCTGATAACATAAAATATATATAGGTTGCACTAGCCATGAATTCAAAAAAGATTCAACCAACATCAAACTTCATTTAGAATAAATAAATATAAAAAAATCAAACATCTCTCTCAAAATATTTCTGGCATCTAAAAGAATCAAATAAAACACCTACAGTAAAATGGAAGTTAATAAGAAGAGCTAGAATTTGTAGATCATTAAACGACCCGTGTCCTCTATGTATACAAGAGAAACTATATATTACTAAGTTTATAAAAAATAAAAATTTACTGAATCAGAGAAATGAAATAGCTATTATATGCCGTCATTGTCAAAAATTTTCCTTAAATAATATATAAAAAAAAAAAAAAAAAAAAAAGTCTATTGGAATGGCAGGAAAAATGTTTTAAACTGTTATTTAAAATTGTGGTTAAAACGTATTAAAACATAAACACCGTTTAAAAAATTGTAGTTAAATAAAATGTATCCTAACCGAAACACCTCTATAATAAATGTACTACAAACACTTGAATGAATCCGATAAAACACCTCCTGAAAAATGAAATTATAACTAAAGCTAGATGATGTAAGGTAATGTATGACCCATTGTTC
>CAHIKZ030000163.1:812500-827500 GCA_903632075.3 Acanthosepion pharaonis | reverse complement strand
TATAATTTATGTATTATTGTATTTAATTTTTTAAATATATATTATACTTTATTTTCCATATTTGGAAAATATGGAAAATAAATTATAATATATATATCTTCTCTTTTCTCTTTAAAATATGCACCTCTCTCTTGTTGGAATGACTTTCCCATTGAGATAGATAGATAGATAGATAGATAGATAGGGCAAGAAATAAAATGAAATATTCAAATAATCTGTCGCTACTTGGAGTTTCACGGATAATTTATCTATTAGTAGACGGGTTTGACATTGTAGAATTTGTCTCTCAAGCCTCTTGGCGAATAGTACCTATAACCATAAAAATCCGTGTAAGGACAGATAAGTTGAAAATTTAATTTTATTTAACGCTGTTAACGTTCTAACTCTTGAATTTCAGTACCTTAAAGAAAAAACTAAACCTAAAAAAATCTACTACGCTGATTTCTTACTTAATTCTTGACATCAGCCACCCACCCACTCAAAAACATGATTATTCTTTTAAGTAGGATGTGTGCATTTTCGCCTATGTTCATTGCATCCAAATGTATGCGTAAAATGTATTTGTGTTTACTATGTAATTAAACCACTTTAGGTGTGTTTATCCCTGTATGCAGAATAAACGCCCCTTTACAGGAAAATTAATTTGCACACGTATGCACACATACACATAAATACATGACGGCTTTTGTTCAGGCAATCATATTTATATGGATGTGTGACCATTCAGCGACTATTGATGTTATCAGATAAACAAATTGGCGTGTACCTCGGAATTTATACCAATTTCTCAAGCATTTTTATGCATTTGCCTGTGTTGTCTGGCGTGTGTTTGTCGTCTTCTCTTTTATTTGAAACGGTACACTGTTATGTCAAAATTTCAGGGATGAAGGAAAACATCTTTATGAGTAAACAAGAGTGTGATTGAATGAGTAAGTGTATGTGTGAGTGATTGAGAGGTGGATTAGGAGGTAACACAGTTTTTAATATTATGTCTCAATTTTGAAATCTTTTTGACGATATGTAGTTCACAAAAATCTGCTGGGATCTTATGTAATTCTATTCCCATAGAGTAGAATCCGTTGTACAATTCATAAATCTATCCAAGATGAAAGCAATCACAATGAATGTTATTCCAGATATTGTTACTATAACAGAAAACTTTTGGTCTTAAAAATATCAAGAGAATTTCATACCAAACACACAAATGGTATTTCCTAAATTTTTCGAAAAGGACAATGTTATTATCGAAAGCTTTAGAAATGCATTGTTATAATGTGATCATTCTTTTCGTATTTATGCCTGTTAAATAAATTTAACATTACAAGGAGTATTTTCTAATATGCTGCGAAAAAAAAAGGAAATTATATAAAGTAGGAAAAGTAGTTAAAGTAGCTTGTTGATTCAATATCGCATCCTTTGTGTTTATTTTTGTAAGCATATTTAATATTATCTGTTGTAACCTAGGGAATTTTACTGAATAGAATAATGACATGAAGGTTGGTAATGAACGGTAATACTTAGGAAAAGAACAACAAATATAAGAATCGCCAGCGGCGCGTAGAAGTAATCAACTGCTAGAAGTGAGTCAAGTGAATTCCACAATGTATCTCCTATTGAAGAATATCTGCGAACCGCCCCAAGCGGTCAGATGTGATACAAGGTCGAAGTTATTTTGGGGTATCCGAGCCCTTAGGCCAAAGGAAATGATAATTCATTCGGCATGATATTGGGAAATCTTGCGACTATTGAAATTATTCATCTCTAGAATACATTTTAAAAGTTATTTTATATATGACGGCAACATGAATGCACAAGACCGCATTACAGTTAACAAACAACGCGAATAGAACGGCAAGAAACTTAAAATTTCTATTTCTTGTACAGCCTCCGAACAGCTCCGAGTTTGTAGCATTGGACTTTTGGCTTTTAAGAAAACCAAAAGCCACATTAAAATGTCACGATTTCCCCCCTACGAGGAAAATAAAATAGCTTTAAACAAGTGATCAAACATAAATCAGAAATATTTTTTATGGATCAGTACGATTAAGGAAACATTTTAAATAAAATAAAAATGATTAGCATTTTGTCTTTATAAGTAGAGTCTATATATATTTAGTAGAGTTTTTATATAAATATAATATAATATAATATAATATAATATATATATATATATATATATATATATGTGTCTATATAAATAAAACGTATATATATATATATATATATATATGTCTATATAAATATAATGTAGCTAAATCTAGCATAATGTCAACATAAGTATAGTTTTTATATACATCTATATAGTGTAGATATGTTTTATCATAGTCTGTCAATGGATATATTTTATGTGTCTATATTAATTGTGCATATATGTATCTACATAAATATAGTGCAAATACTTTTAGCATAGTGTCTATAAAATATAGTTTTTATATGTTAAGCTCAATATCTATATAAATATAGTGTATATATGTGTATATTCAAAAACAGTGTATATATTTTAGCATACCGTCTATATAAATATATTGTATATACTTATCGATATAAATACAGGGTACGATGGATAAATTAAAGTCTATATTACAATGGCATTTCATTTTAACAGATATATTTGCCCAAATTATATAAAAATATCTTGTAATTCTAAAGAGTACACTTATGAAATAACATCGCCATTGGCTGCAATCACGGCTTCCAGACGACTTCGGAATCTCCTGCAACTTTTCTGGACGATCTCCTTGTTTATGATATAATCCTTGCCTTCAGTTCATCTTTGATGTTACAAGGAGTTTTGTAGGTATCTCGCCCAACTGCGCCCTACACATAATAATAAGTGGCTTGCAGTCTGGAGAGCTATGTGGCCAGATATAAGAGGTCATGTAGACGTAGAAATCTGACAGCCGTGACTTTGTTCTCAACCTTGTGTGGCGTCGTGAAGTGTCCTGTTTCCAAATATAGTCTTCAAGAGGCTACCCTCTTGACCTAGGGTAGCACTACTTCTTCAAAGCTCTTGATCTAGGCCTCAATGTTTAATATGAGGTTCTGTGGGAAGATGAATGGAGGCATAACGTCGCCATCAGTTGTGATCATTGTAAATACCTTTGTAAACACCATTATACTCATCCAACGCATTCCTAATCTTCTGAAATTTCCTCAGATTGACACCCAAACACTCTGAAATGTACGTATTGGAAGTTCCAGCGTGAATGTCAAGCAGTACAGCATAGTTTTTCCAAATTTCTAGCGGAGTGAATTGTGTCATGGTGCTCGTTTTCTCACAGACGGTGATACACTGACCCTGCTATACTTTGCAGAGGACAAAATCAAAAACAAATAACGCGTATGAGCGAAATTAAAAATATAAAATAACGCCAATTTACTCATCCTACCCTGTATATTGCTTGCATTTTTAGCGTAGCGACTGTATAAATATAGTGTGTTTATATCTCTATGGACATAAAGTGTATATATGTTTAAAATATGGTCTATATAAATATAATGTATATGTATATCTGTATAAAAATACTATATATACTTTACCATAGTGCCCATATAAATATAGCGTATATATGTCTCTCTCTCGCTCTCTCTCTCTCTCTCTCTCTATATATATATATATATATATATATATATATATGTGTGTGTGTGTGTGTGTGTGTGTGTGTGTGTGTGTGTGTGTGTGTGTGTGTGTGTGTGAAAAGTGTATATAAATATAAATAAATATATATATGTATAATTATTTATATATTATATGCATATTACTTATTAAGCGCTCAATATCAGAGATAGAGCTAACATATTTGGTTGGATAGATGTGATTTGACGACCCAAAGTTTGAAACCTTTGGGGTCACGAACTCACATCTATCCATCCAAATATATATATATATATATATATATATATATATATATATATATATATATATATATATATATATGTGTGTGTGTGTGTGTGTGTCTAGCATAGTGTTAATATTAATATATCGTCTTTATAAATATAGTGTCTACATTTACATTGATATGATGATCCGGATAAGGCCTGCACGATTAAAAAATATGAAAAGCTATATTTATCGGATAAAAGGAATCACGGCCCGCAAGAAGAAATTAGTGAGTATGATATATAGATATACATTAATGTCTTGCTATACGAGCGTACCGACTTGCGAGTTTTTGAGAGACGAGCCGGAGTTCGGTCGATGTTTTGCCTTGAGATATGAGCCAAATTTTGAGATACGACCGAGTTTCTGTTAAGCAGCCGCGAGTAGGCGCATCGAGAGCCAGGCTTCAAGAGTATTTCCACTCGCAGTAGACTTGTTCACCTTGCTCTGAAAGATCTCTTTAGCGACACCATGGATTCGAAGAGAATGTGTGTAAAGAGCAGTGATGAAAAGCCGAAACGAATGATTTCCTGCTTTACCGGGAAATTATAAAAAAAAATAAGTCATGAGGAAGACGTACGGGTAATGGATTTGGCGAGGCAGTAGGAGCGTTCTACATCGACGAAAAATAAATAAAAAAATATAAAATTTAAAAAAAAATTACTTACACTAATTGATAAAATGTAAATGTTTTAAAAAATTAAATGATAAAGGTAATCTTTAGTATCATTGATAGGGTTGCCTTTGCTAGGATAGGTTACCGCTTGCTAGGCTCGCTGCTGTTGTCCTTCTCTCTCTCTCTCTCGCTCTCTCTACCCCCTCCCCACCATTTGGTTACTGACACGACTGAACTTCATGGTTTAGTAAAGTTTATTTCCTTACAATTTTTTTCTCTTTTATTTTATTGTTTGTAAACTACATTTTTTTTTCGTTTTTTCACAAATTTTTGCTTTAAGAAAGCCACAAATACAAAAAATAGGGATGAATTTTAGGAAAAGAAGGATGATTTTAGGGGCTTGGAACAGCTCGGAAATATTCCCATTAATTTTTATGGGCGGAATTGATTTGCGATACAAGTGTTTCGAGTTACGAGCACGGTCTTGAAACGAATTAAACTCCTATCTCTAGGCATTACTGTTTCCTTAATGAGATAATGAATTCTTTCTTTTTGTTTTTCTATGAAGTGCTTTAATCATTTATTTTGATATAAAGTTACATTGGCTGAATAAACTCGCGATTCCACAAAACTAAATTCTTCGTACGCGATCGCTCGTTGAATTTATTCTGATAAACAGGAAAAAATAATGTTATTTTTGAAGAATCCTTCTGGGATAGACTGGGCCGTCTCTCGAGTCACATGCGGTCAGCGGGCCGTATTTTGTTCTCGTCTGCTCTGAAGTCTCTAATAGTTTTCAGTCATGGCGCCCAAGCTGTTCAGTAATGTCTGGATGTGGACTGTAAACAACCGCTTTCTCAGATCAAAGGTTAAAAATGACTTCAAGCGAGTGAACCATGTAGGGTCTCTAGGGAACAATCTTTTTTCGAACCCCGTGGACTGGCCTTACAGAAAGAAATTTACCAAATAACAGAAACCGCTTCACTTGATGATTTTCAACAGCGGCAATAACGAAAAAGGATAGCACACGTAAAGAGAAAAGAAAATAAGGATATAGTCATGACATTGAATGTTCATATAAAGGATTAGTAAGGAAGGCAAAAACAATACTGGAAAGGGAGTTAAATTGTGAAATTGGGAATCTATTTTCTTAAAAGAAATATTTTATGAGAAAGGTTTTATAAATTTCAAGGGACAGTCGTCCTCGCTCTTCGATTAATAAATGCCCAATATTTCCTTATAAGAAAGCGTCTAATATAACCACTAGATTGATATATTATCCAAAATTTGATTGTATTAGAGACATTATTTATACATCAAATTTTGTATATGCACTTTTCAAGTCATTGTAGCTGCATAATATTACTAGTAAGAGTATATATGTGTGTTCACGTGCAGGCCCGGTGAAACGATCATGAGGGCCACCACCATAACTATGACACGCACCCCAGGACTATATGACCCGAAACCCACACTGCACTATATCTTAATTATCATAAGGTGATATTCATATAAAACACAAATTTTATTATAACCTAATTATGTCCAATACTCGATCATATGCAATATAGATGAATAATTCTACAAGACAAATTAGAGACATGTCATAATAGATCATTCCATCTTAAATAACTCAACAATGTTTTGCGGTATTTAATGTTAACATGAACATGAGATTTTTCTTCTTAAAAAGTTGAACAAATTTAACCCATTCAACATTAGGAATAAAAATAGTGAATTTTATATGCTGTTTTTTTTTTTTGTTTTTTTTTTTTCGTGTTTGCATGAACAAAACAAATCTACGGATATGTATAAAAGAAGTAAGACCCCAGAATGACGTCAAAAATCGCGAAAATTATTCAAGACTTAATAATTATTCTTGATTAGTTAAATTTGTAACGTATATAAATGCTGATAGGCAAAAAAAAATGTTGATATGATTGCGCGGTCTAATACGCAACGGACCTGTTCACATGACTCAGAAATATACCAGAGTTTTTTTATTTAATATATAGCCTTATTTGAGTCCCTTATAAGCACAAGCCTTATTTAAATGAGCTTGAGTTTGATTATGGACATACCTGTATGATGAAATTCATTCTCGCCGCTGCATGGCCAGGATTCAATGATGTTTGTTCACGATCGTGCTTTCCTGCTTACAACAATTCGCCATGCATTTGTTATGTCTCGATCAGACCACTTTAAAGATATGTAAAAAGAAAACTGTTTTATTATTAACATTATAATTAATTAAAATTATCTATAAGTTAAATACACGGTATAGGTCTTTCTTTTTTAATTAGCATTACATATTTTCTCGGCATCCATGTATAAGTAATCATATATATAAGATGGGGTTAAAGGTTAGCAGTCTGAACAAAAACCTTTAAAAATCTGATGTTTGGTTGCGCGATCAAATTTTAGAAAAAGAGGTCAAACGGAGAACATTGCAGCAACGAATATATATATATATATATATATATATATATATATATATATATATATATATATATATAAAAAAAAAGAACAGTAAGATATATAATCCTGTGTTCTTACAAAATAGTGCTCAATGTAAATTTACAGAGCATTAATATTATAAATTAATTGATTTAAAATGTTTTTTTTCGCTACACAGTTCTAACCAATTCGCTTGAGGATGAAATGGAACTAATGTCTTTAATTTAATTACAAAATTAAATTCCGAGCTTTTAGCTTCCATTTTTGAAACATAGTTAGAAATGTGTAGCGAAAGAAAATATATTTTAAATCAATTAATATATATATATATATATATATATATATATATATATATATATATATATATATATATATGTGTGTGTGTGTGTGTGTGTGTGTGTGTGTGTGTGTGTGTGTGTTAAATTATATATATTATACATTAGACTTATCCCAAGAGATATCTATTTATATAAACATATGTAGGAATACACATACTTTTGATATGTCTAGATATAAAAGAGTCTGATGAACATAGCGGAAGAGAAAATATTGATAAAAAATAAGGCTTTTATTTTTTCTAAATATAAGAAATGTCCAGTAAGACAAGGGAAATGCTGGGTAAATTAAATGACTGACAAATTCTTGAAAATTTTGGTAAAACCGCATATATATTTTATTCAATATACCTTCGACGTTCTCTCGCTATAGAGTTATATATATATAGTGATTCTTGTAGTTGCTTCCTATTCCTACAAATACCTCATTCCATCGATAAAATTATAATAAAATTTGAAGAAATTCTTCAAAGAACGAAACGCTTAACAGAATATGTTCCATTTTTTCATTCAGTTCCACAATATTATTTTATATCACAATTCTATCCTTTTATAAGGGGTGGCGTATCATGAAAATCGCTTTAGAGCAGAATTATAAACCATTAATTATTATTCCGATTTGAGGTGTGTCGATTAAATATATATATATATATATATATATGTATATAAATAAAAAGAAAGAACAGTAAGATATAAAATCCGGTGTTCTTATAGATATTTTATTTTTACAATATAGTGCTCAATGTAAATTTACAGAGCATTAATATTATAAATTAATTGATTTAAAATATGGTTATTTTCGCTACACAGTTCCAACCATGTTTCAAAAATAGAAGCTAAAAACTCCTAAATTTATTTTTGCAATTAAATTAAAAGCATTAGTTCCATTTCATCTTCAAGCGAAGAAGATGAAATGGAACTAATGCTTTAATTTAATTGCAAAAATAAAATTAGGAGTTTTAAAATTTTTGAAACATGGTTGGAAACTTAATTTTAATAATATAATATATATATATATATATATATATATATATATATATATATATATGGTACATACTACAGTTATAACGTATAGGTAAACACTTGCTGACATATGAAATGTCTTTTGAAGATTTCAACATAAATACCTGGAGTATATATATATATGAATATATATATATATATATATATATATATATATATATATGCAAGGGTTGAACAACATAATGAAAACACTTGTTAAATTCAAAGAAAATTTATTTATGTACTTGGTCCTTCTTTAGCCTCACATACAGATCTAATACGTCTAGGAATTAAATTATATAGCTTCCTGTCTTCATCCAGAGAAAGAGGCCGTATTTCCATTCGCACCTGCTCCAGTTCTTTAAGATGCAACCACCATCAGGGAATAAAATCTGGGCTATTCGTTTAGCATGATCTCCCAAAATGTTCAGGTAATCTTTGCTGTTTATTCTATCATGCAGGTCAAACCGATACATTACCATGATATGGCGACCCAAACTATCACTGATCCACCTCCATGCTTCACTGTTGAAAAAAAAGGCAGTCAAGGTTGTAAAATTCTTTGTGCGGACTCCACATATAAACTCGCCCTGAAGTTGAGAAAAGAAAAACTTAAACTCGTCTGAGAATATGGCATGCTTCCTTGGTCTGCAGACCAGGCATTGTGATCTCTGTAACACGTCAAACTCTTCTGATTGTTGCTAGTGTATAATGATTATATATATATATATATATATATATATATATATATATATATATATATATATATATATATATATATATATATATATATATATATATATATATTTTTTAAACATTAAAAATCATAAATTTTAAAATCACAATATGTTATTTTGTTTTTTCAAACGTGTATGGAGCACTTTTCCTCGTCTGATTCAGTTCTGACAATTAACATTTTATGTAATATATATATATATATATATATATATATATATATATATATATATATATATATATATATATATATAAACGAGTTTCATTAATTAGAAGCGGTCTGTCTGTTGAATATTTTATTCTACTTTTGTATAAGATATGTATTATGCACACAGTTGTTGATAAACTCTCCGAAGCTTATGCTCTTTTTATTTTGTTCGACTTTCCTTCTTGATAATAACAGGAAAGTCAAAAATACTTGAACAAAAATAACATATACAGGGTGCTTGAAAAGTAACTCCCTATTTATATATGGCCGGCTGACTTAACATCCTGTGACTTATTTCTTTGGGGTTTGTTAAACAAGCAAGTCTACTTTAGCAGAGATTTTTTTGAAAGAACTTGAAGGTCGAATACAAGAAGTTCTGTCTTGCATGCCACAAAAGTTCCTAGTGAAATTAGTTGACGTGATTCCCCACACACACACACACACACACACACACACACACACACACACACACATATATATATATATATATATATATATATATATATATATATATATTAGTTAGAGATCAAATGTAGATCAAATATGGATCAAATATGGATCGGAATTCGATGTAAAATAATGAACAAAAAGCAAAAGTATATCAATCTATCATGTTTCACTTTTATTAAATATTGAGGGAAAACAAAAAAATGTTCTCTCAATGCCTGACAAAGCTTTATTAAATGTAAAACGTATTAGATTGATATACGTTTCTTATTTGTTATTTATAATATTATACACACACACACATATATATATATGTGTGTGTGTGTGAGTGTGTGTGTGTGTGTATGTATGTATGTATGTATGTATACTTAAATTAGCCGGATAGACAAGAATATTTATAAATTTTTGTATCTCTCATATTACGCCAATATAAAAGTATCATTGCCTGCCATCTGTGCTCTCGCGCGCACACACGGAGCCACGTCTCACACCCGCACACGAACAGAATCAAACGCCAAGGCAGAAATTGCCTAAGTTTCACGAAAAAACCTACAAGCAAAGAATCTACTTGATGGGATGAAACAAAATAAATGAAAAGAGACTAAAGTCACTGTGCGTAAAAGCGCGTCTTCTTCGAGTGAATTCATTGGGTGTTCGAAGTTGGATTCGCTGACTAGAGATGGGCCGGATAAGATATAATTCAAAGGCAGCCGTTCTCCCTTTGTTCGTTATCTGACGGACGGCTGCTCAACCTCTTCATGTTGTTTTGATGAGTGAGACGAAACGAAATTTCTGAGACGAAACGAACTTTCCCGCGCAATCCTACTTTTCCTGCCGCTTTGATAGGCTCGTTTTGAACGCTTGTGTGTGTATGGCTATGCATGCATTTGTATGTCTGAGTGTTTTTTCTCCGTTCTATAGATTTATTTCTGTCCCTGACTTTGACTTTTTAACTTTTTGCCCTTATTATTTATTTTCGTTTCATGATTAAGTTTTTTTCTCTCTTTCTGTTTTCTTTTCAACGTTAAGTTGATAGCCTGCATTTCCCTCATGTGTTCTTTCTCCGTCTCTTTTATTTAATATTCGGCTACAGTTTTCTTTCTTCTCTTCTATTTCTCACAATCTCTATTTCTTTCTCCTTTCTCACTTTTCTATATCATGGCCTTTTACTGATGTCTTCTTTTCAATCTCTGTTCTTTGTAGCTGTAAATATTTTAAATTTACTTCTTTTATCGTTACAAAAAAGAAAAGCTGATAGAGAGGGACATGCAAGTTAAAGCTTGCATTCTCCTTTTTATCTATCTATCTATCTATCTATCTATCTATCTATCTATCTATCTCCATTCGAATCTAATTTTTTCTAAACAGAAATAAGATAGTTAGATATCTGTCTATTTGTAGATGTCTGTCTCTGTCTGTCTGTCTATCTATCTATCTCAGTTTGTTCACTCTCTATTTCTCTATGTATGTATGTATGTATGTATGTATCTATCTATCTATCTATCTATCTATCTATCTATCTATCTATCTACCCAGTTTATTCATTATCTATCTATCTATCTATCTATCTATCTATCTATCTATCTATCTATCTATCTATCTATCTCAGTTTGTTCACTATCTATTTCTTTATCTATCTATCTATCTATCTATCTATCTATCTATCTATCTATCTATCTATCTATCTATCCAGTTTGTTCATTATCTATCTATCTATCTATCTATCTATCTATCTATCTATCTATCTATCTATCTATCTATCTAATATAAATTCTTACATATTTCCCTCATTTCTAAAGAGAGTCTCTTAGTTTTTCCTTCTTTTACACTTCTCCTTTGCAATCGCTTTTGTCTTTCTTTTGCATTGTTTGGCAATAAATCTATACTATTCTACAACCGAAATTCTGGCTCTTTCTTCTGGCTCTTTTTTTTTTTCAAACAGATTCTCCATCTTTTTTCTTCTATTGCTTCATTTCCCAATGAATATCAATTTATTCTCTTTCTATCATGTGATTTACCCGCATTCATTTCTTTTCTATTTCCCGTGCTTACGTTTCTTTTCTTATTATTTTCGACTGTAATTTGTATCAATTTGTATCTCTTTCTTTTTTTCATATTTAATTATTCTGTGAATGTTAAAATACCTTCTTTTATTTCAATTTGATTTCTTTCTGAATTCATCCCTTCATCAATCCTATTGGCTTTCCATCCTTTCTTTATCCCTAATATTCTGACTACATATTTTTTGTCTTTTATCGCCTTTTATTTCTCCTACCGCGTCCACATTGCTTCTCTATGTATTTTCTTCCATTGTATATGCTTCCACTCCCTCACTTATCTTACTTTTCCTTCTCTCTCTCTTACATTCATTTTCTCTCTCCTTCTTTTTCTCTCTCTTCTTTACGTTCTCTCTCTTTCCCTTTCATTTTCTCTGTCTTTTTCTTTCTCTCTCCCCTTTACATTCTCTCACTTCTTTTCATTCACTCTCATTTTCATTCTATTCTTTCCATTCTCATTCCCCTTTTCATTCTCTCTCTTTTTCATTCTCTGTGCTTTTTCATTCTCCCCCTCTTTTTCATTCTCTCTCCTTTTCATTTTCTCTCTCTTTTTCATTCTTTTTTCATTCTCTCTCCCATTTCTGTTCAATTTCTCCCGATTCAAACATCTATTCTTCTTATTCCTATTATTTATTGTTTTTTTTTTCTCTTATTTTTTTCTTGTTTCTCTTTCCTTTAAATTTCTTTTTTTTTTCTTCTCCCGCTTTTGTGTTCCCTTTCCTTCTTGCTAGTTTGACTTTCGTTATATATTTCTCTCCTTCTTTATCTCTTAATTATTCCCTTTTTTCTTTTTAGCGAATTTTCTCTTTCTCACGCTCCTACCTCTACCTCTGTGTCTTTAATTGGCCTTTCCCTGACGATCTCTCTCCTGCTAATTCACGTTTCTACTTTCACTTTCATTTCTGTGACCTCCCTCTACTTGTCCATCTCACTTTGCTGTGTTCTTAACACTAGCACGCTCCAATTCCACCTCCAACCACTACATAACCATATCTTCTTTCTTCTACTCCATCAAAATTTTGCTTTGAACTTTCCCTCTCTTTTGAATTCAACATTAAATCACTTACTCTATATCAAACCTTTTCTTTCGATTATTTTTTACATTTTATATTTTTTGAACACAATTTTCTGTATTCCCATCATCCAACACGAAATTATACAGTGTATTCCTTTTCATTAACGTTTCAACCTTTGATTTGTTTTCAGTTTTTCATATACCAAATACTCTACTGCCATGACAGATTATCACTACACCTATTTTTTAAATTCTGTAGATTTTAAAAATAAATCTACTAAATCTTTGTTAAAGATTCATTTTTATAAATTAATCGTTTTTTAGAGATATTTAAATTAAATTTTATTCCTTTATCATTATTTAATTTTTCCGACTCCACATATATTCCGTTTTATTGTTTTCTATTAAAATTATGACATCTACAACACATTTTCCGTATATTCTGATGTTATTTGAAACTGAATTAAAATTCTGTCCCTCGATGTATCAGCATCAATGTTACAACACTTTTATAGATTAACTGTAATTTTAATGACATTTCCCTGTGAAATATCTCAGAAATATAATATTTCTGTTGCTATGTCTCTTTTATTTTTAATTTTTCTATATAGTATTCCTTTGTTTTTCTTCATTTCATCCTTTTTTGCATTTAATATTGTTTTTTTGTAATCTTTTCCGACTATATATATATATATATATATATATATATATATATATATATATATATATATATATATATATATATATATATATATACTCACATATACATAGGTGGGTTACTGCCTACTATTCCAATTTAACTACCTCACTGTATCTTGTCATTATCATATTCTCTCTCTCTCTCTCTCTCTATCCCTCCCTCTCTTTCTTTCACTCTCTGTTTTAGCACATTTACTCAGTTGACTAAAACTATCAGTAAATCTACTTTACTGCTTTCTCCTTCATTGACGTTTGGACATATTTGCATAACATTTTACATTTCAATATTTCTAAACTTTTCCATCCTTATTTCCTCATTCACTCATTTCATGCCCATCTATCTATCTATCTATCTATCTATCTATCTATCTATCTATCTATCTATCTATCTATCTATCTAGTTGTGTATCTGTCTTTCTGTATGTTTGCCTCTCAATTAAATTAAATGGCATAGACATATTTATTCAATTAAATAAACAAATTTTTCGATCTTTCGTTCTCTCAATTATACATAGTGAATTCTCCGGCATTTCTTCAATGTATATGAATTGTCGCAGCGTTCAGTACCTTTGATTATTGTCTTCTTTTTCTTTCTTCAACTTATTTTCATTCTGCAGACACTGCTTCTTCTGAAGAGGTAACATTTTATTTGAAGGGGAGACTTCCTTTCAAATAAGCGCCATTCTAACTTCCCTGACTTGTTTTGTCTAATCTCTTTAATTCTCTTGATCACTCCAATTCACACACACACACACACACACACACACACACACAGAGAGAGAGAGAGAGAGAGAGAGAGGGAGAGAGAGACAGATACACATGTATACAAACAGAAAAGTAGGGAAATAAATATATAATAAATATATTGTACAGGAAAAAGGAAGAAAGAAATATGAAAATGGATGTTGCTTTCCCTCCCATCCTTACTCTCACATATATATATATATATATATATATATATATATATATATATATATATATATATATATATATATATATATATATTCACTTTCAAGCTTTAAGCTTAAGTAGAACGATGTTAAGCATGCGAAGTCCGTCGGAAAAAATAAATATATTTGTACAGAAGAAAGGAAGAGCAAAAAGGATATTTCTTTCCTCCCATTCTCACTCTCTTCATATATATATATATATATATATATATATATATATATATATATATATATATATATATATATATATATATATATATATATATTTACATATGTATAAATATATATGTATGTAACTATGTATGCATGTATATATATATATATATATATATATATATATATATATATATATATATATATATATATATTTATAAATATATATATATATATATATATATATATATATATATATATATATATATATATATATATATATATATTTATATATATATATATATATATATATATATATATATATATATATATATATATATGTGTGTGTATGTACACACACTCACTTTTAAATTTAAAATGGTTTTAAAAGTTTTAGATTAAATGGTTTTAAAAGTTTTAGATTAATTAACGGTCTTACACTAGGG
>CAHIKZ030000163.1:790000-807500 GCA_903632075.3 Acanthosepion pharaonis | reverse complement strand
GAATATTTAATTTTGTACAGGTAAAATTTTCATACTATTAATACATGAAATCAAGCATTGTGATGCGAATGACTGAATTTTTTTTTTGCGGCTGTCGTATTTTCAGCCAAGAGCAGTATTTTATTTACAACAAATGGCAACACATATCTATCAGTCCCCAGGAAAAATTTAACTCTTCTCCAATTCTATGTATTCCCAAGTTAAAATCGATGTTTAACCTCTTAAACGGGATTAAAAAAAAACAGTAAGCATTCCGGAAACATTTGGCAAAGAAAATGAAATGCCGGTGTTACTGTGTGAAGTTCTAAGAAAATATTTTTAAGAGTAATTTACTTTTATACGAATACGAAGTATTACTTTTAAAATCTGTATTCTAAACTCTGGGCATTAACATACTCATGTTAAGAATTGTGTCCGAACATGGACCTTTCATCTTCTTTTCTGTGGTGTGTACATTCAGGGTGTTGTCGATCACTGTCCTCCTCAACTTCCAATCATTTTTATCTTAAAGCAAAGTTTATCTATTTCGTATTCTTGTTTCTTCTTCCATTTAAGTTAATAAAGTTATTTGTTGTTTCCGTCAACACGCTCGCATTCAATATGGCTCGTGTGTGTTAATTTCTCCAAACCTTCTATTCTCATTTTATGTCCAAGAAATTTCAGCTGTTTTTTTATTGTTCTAAGTTCAACATGGTATTCTCATCATTCGTCTGAGAAAAAAAACAACATCCTTTTTGTCTCAAGTCTCTTCTTCATCTTTGAGGAAATTGTCCATCATTCACTGACATATAGGATGACTGATCTTACATAAACTTTAAGCACTCCTTCCTTTGTTTCTAAAAATATTCTCCTGTTTCATAAATGTTCAGGCACTAATTACAAGGTGCTTTATAATTAGTGTTTGAACACTTTCCGGACATAGACGTTGACCTGCAGAAGAATAATGCTTTGAATACCATAGAGGAAGCATGTCAGCTACGAGGAAGTTTTAAGTAAAATGAAAGCAAAAATGACATTGATAATAAGAGTCAGAAAGTGAGAACTGAAATAGGGAATATAACAAAGAAGTAAAAATTGACACTCTCAAAAGATACTGAAAAAAAAAATGAGACAGAGTAAAGCAAGAAATAATCTAACCAAAGGACGCGTGTAAATGTATAACAGAAAAAGCAGCAGGAAGATAGAAAAAAAGAAAATCGTTACTTAGACCTACGAATAATAGGAAACTGTGTCTGACTGTTATCACCAACATCCTGGCATGAAACGGCACAGAGGAGGAGGAGGAGGAGGAGGAGAAGAAGAAGAAGAAGAAGAAGAAGAAGAAGAAGAAGAAGAAGAAGAAGAATGGGTGGATAAATTGTCGTCTAAATAAAACTGACGTTTCATTTTAACAGATATATTTACCAAAATGAGAAAAATATCTTGAAATCTGAAAGAGTACATTTATTCAATAAAAACGACATTGGCTTCAACCACTGCCTCCATATGACTTCGGATACTCTGCCACTTTTCTGGGCGGTCTCCTTGTTTAAGTTGGTGAATGCCTTGCCTTCAGTTCATCTTTGGTGTTACAAAGAGATTTTTCGTCTATCATTCAACTTCGCCCCACACATATAATAATCAACGGCATTGCAGTCTTGGGATTTAGGTGGTCAGATGTAACGTGAGATGTGGTCGCAGAATTTACAGTTTTCTTGCTTGTGTGGCATGGTGCAGAGTCGTGTTGCCAAACAAAGGGTCTTCAAGCAGCCACTCTATTGACCCTGGGTAGGACTACCTCCTCAATTCACTTGATGTAGAACTCCGTGTTGAGTCTATGGCCCTGTGGAGGAGATAAATGTATGTATAACGTAGCCGTCCCTAGTGGTCACACCAAACACCTTCATAAACAAAATAAGGCTCATACAACTCATCCGGCATGGAGCTCTTCTTCTCAGAAACGCTGTCCAACTGACGCTACTATACAGTTCAATCGACAAAATCAATAACAACCACTGCGCATGCGCAAAATAAAAATAAAAACGGCGACAATTTACTCATCGCACCCTGTAGAACAAATGATTAAATATTGAGCGCTATAAGAAAATGAATAGGTTATTTCGATACTGCTCATTTTTTTCCAGAAATAAATATGATAATATCGAAGAAGAAAAGGATTTTTTTTTCATGAGTATAATTTTCTATTCCAAATTCCGAAGAGAAATAATTATCGTCAGCTTTAAATAAATGACAATGAAAATAGATTTCGCCAAAATACAATGGATTGATCAGACAATAACGATTAAATTAATTAAATGAAATAGAAAGCCGTGAAAACAAGATATTTGGCGATAACAAGCAAAACAAACAAATACCCTCATCAGAATATAGAATTTAAACCAGTTATTCTGTTATAAAAATAGGGAATTTCATTTCACCGCGCATTTGGTGCAGCCTGTCTGAAGTGGTAAAGGGAAATTAGATATCCTTAGAGTTCTCGCTTTATTTTAAATAATTTTGATTATATTAGAAATAAAACGTGTAGGAAAAACAGTCTATAAATACTTGTAGTTCATAAAGGAAAAAATAACACTTATAAACTAAAAGTAATATAACAACAATTAATAAAATTAAATCAATATAATTATAAATTAATAAATAATTTCAATTTCATTTGCATTTTATATTTTTAATTACAAAGAATGCTTGCCTTAAAAAAACTGCTACATTTAGCTCAGTCGATTGGTTGCTTTTTAAAAGTTATTGTTCCGAATGCATTATATATATATATATATATATATATATATATATATATATATATATATATATATATATATATATATATATATATGCATGCATGCAGTAATCGGTTTTATATAATCCAGGAGAGCCCTGGTACAATTTTTAAATATGTTAAAACTGTCCCAAAAAGTGCGCTCAATGTTTATTGTCATTAAACAGAGCACCTTTTTTTTTACAATTGGGATTAAGATACTTTTAGTTAATGACCTTTTTCTCCTACGAATTTTAATTTTAAAATTCGCAGGATTTATTCAAACGGTTTTAAAATTAAAATTTGTAGTTGAAAATGGTCAATAACTAAAGGTATCTTAATTCTAATTGTGAAAAGAAAGTATATATATATATATATATATATATATATATATATATATATATATATATATATATATATATATATATATATATATACACAAAAATAGTAAAAATAAAAGCATGGTTTAAAATAAGCTAAAATATTAAAATATAAACTAAACAGAGGGCTCTGTGACAAAATCGAAAGAGCCGTAATATAATTTAATGGAATATAATAATATTGATCCTACGGCAATCAACAGGCGGATCTCTGATAATTGGCATTACATGAGATTCATTAGTTGATTCAGTATTATATATATATATATATATATATATATATATATATATATATATATATATATATATATATATATATATATATATATTCGCCTCCTACTTCCAGTTAGTTTTTTTTCATATTTGAACATTTTATACGTTTTTTCTTAATCATCTTTCCCGCTCTTAATCCAGTATTTTTTAGACGTGAATATTTTTTTCGAATTCCAGAAAATAAGCATATCTAATGATTAAATGGTAAATATTTTCCAATCAGATGACATTATGCAAGCCAATATTTTTCCATGTAATTTGATAATTAACCAAACGATATCAGTTAAATTTATTTATATGAGAAATATATTCATACGGACTTCAACATATCATTTCTATACATATTACAAAAAAAATGGCGTTAAATTATTTCTGAGAGTGTCCGTAAAATAAGTTAAGGTGATTCACAAAAGTCAATGTTTTATAACAATATAAATCAAGCAGTATGAATATGTTACTAGTGATGTTATGCTATCTTTACAACCATAGTCATCATAAATATATGTCTCCTCACAGAATATGGTATCAAGTGACTGGAATCATCTTTGTAGACCTGAGAGTCTTAAACAGAATACCATACTCCGTTGGAACAACTGTCCTGAAATGTTGACTTTGTTAATGGTGGCGCTAAAGTTTAGCGGGATGACAACCCTTATGCAAACATCCATATCTATTTCCAGAAACAAATTCTCTGATAATATTCAGTGTGTCACTATCTGACTGCCTTAACTGCCTGACCATGCAATATCAACTCCATGGGCAGCACAATCTTTGCATCCCAAAACACCAGCTGCAATCAATTTCTTTCCTGACTGCTGAAGTTTGAATTTTGGATGTGGAACCGTGACGATGGATAGTTCCAGGTCATGGAGCCAATCCTTTGCATCTGTGCTAATGTAATATACTGAGAATTCCTCACTCGTAATCATGTGCTCTGGAAAAAATCCCAACCATCTCCCATTTACCTTTTCAAATGGAGGAAAAGAATTGTCCATACACTGGAACTTGAATTCTTCAGTCATCGCTTCGGAACACAAATTTGGATTTTTGCCGTTGGCATGTAAAAAATCTTATTACACCCCTCACCTTTAAGTGGGTCCAAGTAGGACTGCAGCCATAAAAGGCGTCAGTCATATTTATGACGTCACATGTGCATGGACCAATATTACGCCTGTATTGGTTATTACAATAATTATTGCACACCCACTGTTGATTTATGTGCACAAATTTACCAATGCTTTAATACTAATCCATTTATGCCGATCTTTACATTACTTTACGAATATTTTATATATAAATATGTGTGGAATCTGGGTGTTGTATATATATATATATATATATATATATATATATATATATATATATTGGTTCCTAGGAACTGAATTGCTTGGCACTCATACATTATACATATATATATATATATATATATATATATATATATATATATATAGAGAGAGAGAGAGAGAGAGAGAGAGAGAGAGAGAGAGAGAAGGAGAGAGAGAGAGAGAGAGAGAGAGAGAGAGAGAGATCTCGATCGTTTTTCAATGTATGAGTGCCAAGCAATTCAGTTCCTAGGAACCTACAGCCTGACACCTGCACATATGATTTGATTATAGTGGTGAATGTTTTGTGCCGAACCAACATACAAATACAGAGATTATATTATGACATCTATACCTTGTGGCATGTATATTTTAATATTGTAATACATGCAGCCGCTTTGAATACAGAGTTGTAATTCTCTTAGAAAGCTATAGGACCCAGTTTGCTATATACCCGTAGCTGGGGGTGGGGGAGAAGAAAAAGATTCAGAAAAGGGTATTAGCACGTAATGGATTCGACTGGAATTCGAAATCTACTCTCTGATTCCTCAATACGAGCCGCTATTCATTATTCTACACTGCCTATGTATATATATATATATATATATATATATATATATATATGAATAAAAAAGTGACCCCATCATGCATATATATATATATGAATAAAAAAGTGACCCCATCATGCATATATATATATGAATAAAAAAAGAAAACATTTGTTAATCGACTTTCGTCATCTGGTAGACCTTATCAAGGCATATTAAGGATTTTGTTTTGCTACATGCATTTATAAATAAAACTCATATTGTCATTAATCTTTCAGAATTTTTAAATTAAAGAAAACTCATATAATCTATTGGAAGGGGAGGTATATTATGGAGGATTATATGTGATGTAATTTCATGTCTAATAAAGAAAAGTGAGTAAATACTGTTGCTGAATTTTTTTAATGTTATTTTTACTTATATTAGTTTGATAAAAAATATTTATACATTATATATTATAAATAATAGTTTTTGAATTTAACCGTTTTTCTATTGTCGTTGTTGATATTGTGTATAAGTTATATTGCCTTGTGTTGCGTCAAACTAAGCTACACATAGTCAATCACACAAGAATAACTTAGAATTTATCAGTTTTCAATACTAAATTTAATCATATCAAAATAGTGAATTATTTTTCTTAACAGTTTGCCATTTAGGAAGCAAGACACTCATCAAAATACCTTCTTATCTCTCCAGAAAATGGGGCTATAACTTTCCTGTTTGCTTCAACCGTGAAGAAACCGTGTACTCACACAAAATGGGTTTTATAATAATATTGATGTAACTATGTTGCTTGTTTTTCTATCTATTCATAATTATTTGAAACTTTTTCTCTATTTATCCATCTATTTATCTATCAATAGACAGATGTTAATTTATTCAAATCTATCTATCTATCTATCTATCTATCTATCTATCTATCTATCTATCTATCTATCAAAGGAGAGTAAAATGAAAGTTTTTTTTTCTAAAATATCTCCGTGTGACAGGAATTCTTAGATTCATCTATCTATCTATCTATCTATCTATCTATCTATCTATCTATCTATCTATGTCAACTTATTCAAATCTATCTATTTATCTATCTATTTATCTATCTGTCGAAGGTGACTAAAACGAAATGTTTTTACTAAAATATCTCTGTGTGACAGGGATTCTTAGATCATTCTAACTTTCTATCTATCTATCTATCTATCTATCTATCTATCTATCTATCTATCTGTCTGTCTCTCTGTCTAACGAAGGTGAGTAACATGATTTTTTTTTACTAAAATATCTCTATATTCTTAGATTTACCTGACTTTCAAACATCATTTTTATCTGCGTCTCTGTTTATGTCAGCCGTCTAGTTCTCCTTGTCTCATTTCGTTCACTAACTTAGTATATTTTCATGCGTCATTTGTGTTCTCCCTTACAAAAAGCTTTGTGTAATTACACTCTTTAGCCATCACGACTGACACTGAATTTTTATTTATGTGTCTTTGTCTTCTGTTTTGGTCATTGCGTGGACATCACAGAGTTCACGACAGTTTTCAGTTTGAACAAACTAAATTTACCTCCCAAGATAAACTAAAGGAAGACGTCACACGTAGAATCCAAGTATGTCCAATTTAAGAAAGGTTGTCAGGGAGAGTAATAAAAGTGATATCAAATATGAGTTAAGAAGAAAATGAAGAAGAAAACAAAATGAAAAGAAAGAGTATTAGCTTTGTCTCAACAAAAAATAACGTGAAAAGGAAAGAGAATAAACAAAAAAAGACGGTTGAAGAAGAAGAAGAGGAAGAGGGTGAATTTTAAAAAAAAGAAGCCATTGAAGAAATTTAAAATAACACGAATGGCGTTTTAATCAAATTATATCCTGAAGATGTGGAGACTATAAAAATGGAAATAAGACTAAAAGCTTAAGAATAAAAAATAAGAAGCAAAACTTGTTGAAACTTTTAATCATTAAAGCAACTTTCAAAGTCATATTACAAAGATTTCACCCATATGTGAGTATGTGGGTGATGCGTATGTGCGTATAAACAATATGTGTGAATACTGGGTGGGAGATTTTTTTTTCTGTTAACTTTAGCTTGTTCCCACATAGTCATTATTACTTCTCGTTCCCGCCTTTCTTTTTCTCGTCGTCTGCTTTTAAGTCGATGTGTGTACCTTTTCTGATTTTCCTTTGAAATTGGATGTTGTCTTTGTGAACGACCGACAAGAAATTTCAGTTAAAATAAACCCACCTTCAATAATTTTGTCCTTCCCCACGCCACAATCAAATGTGATCACACAACTTGTTATTATGAACAACACCTTCTAGAGATTGTTTATCTTTCATGTTTGAGTTCTCGCAGTCATTCTATAGCGTTTTATTTTCATTCATTCTCGTAGTTCGGTATTTTTTGTTAGTATTTATTTCATCTTCTTATTAAATTTGAAATTACAAGCGATAGCCGAAGCGCCCGGTTTGAACGGCAAATTTGTTTGATGCCAGGGACCAATGAAAAACGGCGACAAGTCAAAGCTAGACCAAGCAAAAATGGTGTTACTTACGAGGCATTGAATTCTTTTATATTCTTGGTATCATTGCCAACAACATTAAAAGAGGAAAGAGGAAAGCTTTGTAGCCTTTGTCGGCATTTATTTCGGGGCTTCGAACAAGAAAAGATTTCAAGAGGTTTGTTATTGTTTTGTTTAGAAAGCACAACGGACCTTCTGACCTTCTCATACTTTCACTAATCGGCAAAATTTGGATTTTGGTGGAGGGGTGACTTCGAGTATTTTTCTTTTTTTGTAGAGTCATGGGAGAGTATGAATTTCACACGCAACATAGACATTTATCTAAAATAGATAAGGGGAATATATAAATTTATGAAAATACATAATGATTTCCAATGTTAAACCAGCCCCAAAGACGTACAAAATATGAGTGTTCGTATATGTGTATATAATACATACAAACGTATAATATTTGCTTACCAAAACGTGATATAAGCACAAATAAGATTGTCTGTCTCTCTCACTCTCTATCTATATATATATATATATATATATATATATATATATATATATATATATATATATATATATATATATATATAATTAATCAAATTGAGTAAGTAAATTTGTCCCTGTGAGCAAGTAAGTACGAATATGTTTCTCTCTACAAATGTGAAAAAATAATAATGTCCTCATTAAAAAATATATATATTATGCCGATTTTTTTAAAAAAGAATATAGACACGTTGTTTAGCACACAGTAACACACACACAATAGTCACGCCATTCTTATTTATTCAACAGTGTAGTGATTTTCCAACCGTTGCTCAGATGTGGCAAAAGGCCGAAATTATGTGGCGCCCAGTGAGGATCGAACTCACTACTCAGTCGTAATACTTCTAGTGAGACAAGCTTGATAACCATTACACCACCTCGCGGTGCTCTTTATTGAGCAGTGTATATTGCATCTATCCCCACGCATACGCCGATAGACGTAATAAACACTGTTAAATAAATAAAAATGGGACGTCTGTTTCAAATACGAAGTGTCCATTATAATATCGTTTGATGAGATATTTATAAATACCTATGCACGCGCACACAAGACACACAGACACACATATCTATCTATCTATCTATCTATCTATCTATCTATATATATATATATATATATATATATATATATATATATATATATATATATATATATAGAGAGAGAGAGAGAGAGAGAGAGAGATAGATAGAGAGATAGATAGATAGATAGATAGATAGATATAAATACGCAAATTGTTTAAGAATCTGCTTAGCACGTTTGTTTGGCTTAACTTTTGCACCAGAATTAATACACAAGTTAAATAAATGGTTGCTTATTTTTTTATTACTTTTAGTTCTAATAAATACAAAAGAATGGCATATCCATTTCGTGGGAGAAATGGTAGAATTCTTGAATAAATTACAGAAGAAAGATATTTCTTAAATATTTATTAGTTTTACTTCCTTTTTTATATTTTTTTTTGTTTTTGGTTCCTATGTGTTTCTGAAGACACGCGAATATCAGGAAGAGTCTTCCTTAAGATACAGTCAAAAGTGCGTATAAATGCTTGCAAACGAGTAGTTTCTTTACAGTACGCATTCACATATATGAATGTGTTTGTATGTGTGTTCGTGGGTGTGTGTGCTTATTCAAATTTGGGCCTAGTGTTTTGCGTTCATTTCATACTAAAGCCTTTGAGAAAATCATAAATCTATTTCTTCTAATTCCAAATCTGACGAAAATAATAGGCTAGTCCAGGCTTTCTAGTTTTGCTGGCGGCGAATCTAGGAAAAAGAAAATTTATTCTTCAAATCCGTTGAGAAATAAAAGAGAAAAACGGCAAGGAAATGAATTTTAGAGAAACCCTCCTTTCACACACACACACACACACACACACACACACACACACACACACATATATATATACACACACACACACACACACACACACACATATATATATATATATATATATATATATATATATATATATATATATATATATAACTGTGCATCTTGGCAGAAAACCAACACTTACACGACCGACAAGATGGGATTAAGCTTCCTACACAGTCTTTCATGTGCTCGTATAAATGCTTTCTTTCGGCAGACAATGTGTACATACATTGTCCAAATATTCCAGACATCCGAGCACTTTCGGCCATTCTCTTAAACATTATCAAGGATGTTTTTGTCGTTGTTTTTAAACTGAATGACTAGATATTTATATATGATTATAGGGGTATGGAAATGTTTTTCTTATTTTACAAACACGGTCAGCACATTGTGGCCGCGTTCATACATACTAACCGTATATATATACATGCTTCATATTAAATATTTCAGAGGTAATTCGACTATTTGATGAAGCAGGTAATTCATGTTTTATGAATTAAATCATATATCTCCTTGCCTTGAATGAGACCCGTAATTTGAAATTTTGCTTACAATCAGTCTTCGAGCCTAGATAAAAATTAAAATAAAAATTAGTAGGAGACAATCTTTCTATCTCCCTTGCTCTAATTTGTAGCGCAAGATCATTAGATATTAAGATGGATATTTCACTAGGTTCACGACGCTTATATGACATTTCCATAGCACATGCTTTAGTAAGAAGAACCTACAACGTTATATAATTTACGATCTACTGAAGTCTTAACATCATTTTTTTGTTCTATATTTCTGAGATGAGATATTATGTACACTATTTACATCATTCGGACTATTGTCCTCATTTTTGTCGCCATATTTATAACAACGTTTCTGCCGTTGTACGCTCCGGCCTTCTTCAGTATATTTCTGAGATGAGTTACTATGTACACTATTTACATTATTCGGACTATTGTACTCATCTCTGTCGCCTCAAGGACACATGGCACAGTGGATAATGGCGTTGGTTAGATCCAGTGACTGGGCCCAAATAGTATGAGTTCAATACCCGGGTAAGGCAGTGGAGAACTTGCAGAGAGGAATTAACATGAGGTAACTGATAACTGACATCCATTAAACATGCCACGCGGAGCTAAAAAAAAAGTCTACCCCATAAGCGAAATAAAGGGTTCAATTCGACATTGCAAACACCTGAAGACGGTTGGAGCGTAGAACGGCTGAAACTTTGTAATAAATATTGCGACAAAGATGAGGGCAATAGTCCGAATAATGTATATAGTTACATAATACCTCATTTCAGAAATATAGACAAATACTGAAAGGCAGGAACCTTGTAATAAATATGGCAAAAAACATGAGGAGAATAGACCGAATAATGTAAATAGTGTATCATTTGCTTATTTATAAACCTCAAAATCCAGGACAGAAAATTACATTAGAAGACTTCAATCAGGGATAATTATTGCACATTTACGAACGTTTTTAGTGATCTTATCTATATCATGTTAAGGCTTGTGAACTTATTCACATAATAGAAATGAGGTGTATTTTTAATGCACCACTTTGCAAATTTATTATAAGCATATACTTCATTCAAAAAGCCATAGCAATTTGAATTATTTTCATTTTGAAACTAAGAGGGTGTTAAGTGCATTTTTGGTGAAATAATTAAGAAAAATTTAAAAGTGTCTAATTCAACAGCCGCTCTTTTTGCAAAGTGCTTTTGTTTTATTTAGTTCCTAATTTCACAAAGAAATCTTTATATCAGAATATTGTCAAGGCTATTCTTTTCCTGATCACATTTCTTATTTCATAAATGATAAAACATGCAAAAAGTGTATATATCAACTTACGTCCTTCTAGAATCACACAGAGTAAAGGGTCTTTGTATTCATTTTGAATATATGTACATAATGAAAGCGATTATAAATACACACAACCTGTGCACTTGGAAGATACCAGTAGAAAAGAATTAAACAATAAATATGTGCATTAAAAACATATTTTACACTGAAATAATTATTCGAATTTATATCCATCTTCTGTAGGATTTATCACAGAATTTTAGTTGATCTACCGACTTTCAAGTGGAATGGGTGTTATTACGTTACTCACAATATATATTGATTTAATTAGTCAAATGTCGAAAGTATTGTACTTATACTAGTGATGTGTGTATTTTATACACTACCTATTTTATACTTTTGGAGTTAACTAAAAGATAATTTCGACTAAAAGCGTAAATATTATCCTGACGCATCAGAGAATTTATACATTGACCGTCTGGCAAGGCAAAATCTCATGAGTTCAAACAAAGCAGAATGAACTCCAGAAATAAGATTTGTTTGATAAATTGTATATTTCGGAAATTGTATATTTCGGAAATTAAAAGATTGATAATGCTATGAAAAAATGCTATGAAAAAATGCTATGAGAAATGTGTTATTGTTTTGGAACGTGCGGTCGCAACGCTGAGTTTGAATTTTAAATTTTAAGGTTGTGTGTTTTTGTACAAATATAGCAATAAGAGAATTCATTTTTACTGGTAGGTTTTCCGTCAATGTGGCATGAACTATATTGTTCAATAATTACATGAATGTCACACTTATTATCCGAAAGTTGCACGTTGGATCAGTTATTTTAATTTCGATTATAGGTGCAATTTAATTTATAATTACATGAATCATTCATACAAAAAACAAATATTTTTTCGGATTACATCTATACTTTTGTTGTCCTCTTAATACCGAGAAATAAAAAAAAAAGAACAAATCTACTTTCATACCTGAGGATGTCTGTAAGAACAGACGAAAGCTTGTAAAAATTAAAAAGACCTTATGCAACTGGAATTTATAAACAGGGATCATATCATTCATATACAGGTTCGGGGTTAGTGTATCTTATTGAAATTGTTTGCAAAGATGTATTCTCGCCATTTAAATCATTAACTTCTATATTTGTTTTTGTATGAATGAATCATGTAATTATATATATATATATATATATATATATATATATATATATATATATATGTTAGATATTAGTTGATGGCGCAATGATACTCACACATACACGCAGTAAAAAGAATCTTCAGACATTTGAGGCCATCTACTTTAAAACAAAGCAACCCACACTCAACAAAATTACATGACAAACGAGTCACAACACATTACATTGCATCTAGATATATTGTTCGCTTGTTAATATTTCGGCCTCTCGAGTGATATGACGTCATAGAACTGCATTTTGAACTTACGAACTGCGTCGGCTATTCCATGATCATTATTCTCGCATAGCAATCTTCTAGGTCAACATAACAAAATAATATCTTAGATGGTAAATATCTTCGTTAAAATGTCTGTATAACCGCTCCAAAGATGGCTCAAGTGTATCGAAATCTTATAACAAGGACCAACATAATAAAAAATAATAAAAAGAAAATGTTGGACAATTTTTGTATTTATTTTCACCGGGCTCATGATCAAACATAATAGTCATTCGTTGCCTGTTATATTTAATAATAATAATAATAATAATAATATATATATATATATATATATATATATATATATATATATATAGAGAGAGAGAGAGAGAGAGAGGGGGGAGTTTCCTTTAGAAAGGGGTCTTTGATTGATTGAACCATTGAAAAACCTTTATTCTACATTCAACATCATCACTTTTTAAGACACCAGAATTGTTGTAACAAAATGCTATATATATATATATATATATATATATATATATATATATATATATATATATATATATATATATATATATATATATATACAGAGAGAGAGAGATACAGAGAGTTTCCATTAAGGAGTTGTGTTTGATTTGGACCTTTTAAAACCCTTTATTCTACATTCAACACCATCACTTGATAAGACACCAAAAGTGTTGAAACAAAATGGCTATTTTTGTAGTGATTTTATAACATATTTATGTTATAAATTTCGAATAAATAAGTATATATATATATATATATATATATATATATATATATATATATATATATATATATATATATATATATATATATAGAGCGTACCGCGACAAAATTGAAAAGAAAAGCTGTAAAGGGTTTCGTTTCGAAATGACAATTTTTCAGGTTAATGATCGCTTAATGGATAGAATCTAACTTCACATAAAAGAGAAAGGGGTGGAAATTTAACAAATGCTAGTCACAGTATATATCAAAATATAAAAATAAAGTAACACTCATTTTTGAATTTCAGTTTTGACATCCAATTTATGTAAATGATTAACGTAGCTTCATTAAGTTCTTTGTCGCTTTTGTTTTTATTTTATTATATTTTTATTGTGATACGTTTTAATTATCCTACATTATATTGTATTATATTAGCATGTAGTAAAGTCATATGCTGTATAAACTTGAACTCAAATCTATCGTAGAAGATTATGAAATTATTGAACTTTCAATATATTTTTACCTTAGTCAATTACGTTCTCTTTTAATCAAACCTGTAAACTTTAATTCGAATCATGTTTAAACAATTTCTGAGACAGAGAAAAGCACCAAATCTGTCATGATCAATTTTTTAATCAAAGCCAGAACAGTCAATATCTTTCAAAAAGTGTCACTCACAGGGATCGCATTCCCTGGTCGATAGTTGTTAGAAGTTATCTCACTGACAAACATGAGATTTGAACCTGGAATTTCATTAAATTAGGTTTCTTTACAATTGTCATCGTTACTATGTTTGGAGAGACTATTATATGTCTAGTTTTGTCAAGGATATTATTTTATTATTGTCTTTTTCATTCTTATCTATTTTTAAAAAGTCCCTCTTTATAGATAAAATATTTTATATGCGAAATAATTGGGATAGTGGGGAAGTTTAAATGTATTTTTAATGTATTCTTCTGTAAAAAATGAGGTCTACAAATGTTTATACTCTTTGTGTAAAATTAATCTCATTTTATTCGTATCCCATTATTTAGACGTAAGTTCCTTTCGGAAAGTTCTTGACAAAATACATTACTTTCTGATACAGAATCTCGAGAGGATTCTTACAGATCAAGACAATCTAAACTTCTTCAAATCTCGGATCAACTATTATTTGTTGTATATATTCTCATAATCTGTATTTTTAACTCCTCCTCCTTTCATACATCATCAAACCTCGAAAGTGAATGGCTCTGGGATTTTTATTGGGTGAAAAATGTGAAAAATAAACGATAAATCTACAGTTGTACCAGGTTTTGTTTATTTTTTGTGGAGGTGTGCAGAAAATTCATAGGATTATTATAGTTAGTGAAAGTTGGGAGTTGTTTAGTCTTAGGTCTTCTGGATACTAAAAATGTCCGATGGATTAATTGTCGCCAAAATTACGCAAAAATGAAAATAACACATCTCATTTTAACAGATATATTTACCGAAATTACGCAAAAATATCTTGAAATACTAAAGAGTAAATTTATTCAATAAAATGGACATTGGCTTCACCTACGTCTTCCGCATCTCTTCTGGACGCTCTCCTTGTGTACATTGGTGAATGCTGCCATAATCCTTGCCTTCAGTTCATCTTTCGTGTTACAAGGCGTTTTGTTGGTCTCATCTGCGCCCCACACATAATAAGCAAGGGGGTCAGTGACTGGGGAGTTAGTCGGGGAGATACAAGGTGTGTTGTGGTCGTAGAAATTGTCAGACAAACATGACTAAGTTCTCCTGCTTGTGGGGCATGGTTCAGAGTCCTGTTGCCAAGCATAAGGGCTTGACTCAAGGCAGCACTACCTCCTCAAGGCACTTGATGTAGGCCTCCATCTTGAGTCTGAAGACCTGTAGAAATATGAATGGAGGTATAATATCACCATCACTAGTGATCACTCCAAACACCTTCGTAATCACCATTAGACTCATCCAACTTTTTGAATCCTCTGCAATGTCCTCAGTTTGACCCACAACCACGCTGAAATATTTGTATTGGAGCTTCCGGTGCGAATACCAAGCAGTACAGCATGCCGTTTATAAAGGAATGAAATGTGTTATGGTGCTCTTTTTATCACAGACGGTGCCCAACTGATCTTCCTATATATTGCAGTCGATAAAATCAAAAACAAGAAACCGCGCATGCGAGAAATTAAGTATAGAAAATGGCGACAATTTAACCATCTTACCTTTTTCATAGAAAGTGACTGAAAACGATAATTTATTGTTACTGTTTGAAGAGTATATTCAATTGAATCTTGTGTCTCAGATCAAGTAAAAGAGACAGTGAGGAAAACTGGTATAATATAATTTCTCATAGTGACATTGCAATCCTATATACCATTGCCTTCTTCAGTATTATATTTAGTAGCAGGATTATCGTTTAATGATTTAAAGTTCTTGAATCAATCAGTTTTCAGATGAAATCGTGGGATAGCAGTAATTCTAGATATTAAATTTTTCGATATGTCTTCGATATTTCAATTGTTTTTTTATAATAATTTTCATCAATATTCCAAGCATGCTAATGTATATATGTGTACTCTAGAGAAAAATACTGAGAATTCTATTTAATTGTGATAGTTCCATCATTTTAGTAATGTTTTAAAATAGGAGTTAACGTTTATTTGTTTTTTTTTTTTCTTTCATGTTTTCTTTTGAGAGAAAGCATTGATATTTTACTACATTTTCTTAAAATTCCAACCATGGCTTTGTTGGAACCGCTATATTCAAAATCAGACAAATTCCTCTCTTTTTGGGAAGGAAGTCGAGATTTGGTCTTCTAAGCGGTATTGTTTGTTTTATTTGAATTTCCATAGAACATTACTTTGTTTATTCTCTAGTTTCATGTGTATACGATCAAATTAGTCAAATCAGAAAAGTTTACAGTGTTCCCGATAAATAAGCATTCCCACCCACACATGACTCTGCAAACTTTCTTTGTTTGTATGAATATTTATAAATGTTAATAACTCTTACTTTAATAATGTCGGTATATAATCAATATGTATGCAAAGTTCACGGAACCAATCTTTGCAAAGTAACTCTACGCAAGAACAAAACACGACTATTCTTTGGCAGAATGCCGAATTGTAGCGAGTAGAGGCAAAGATGCTTGAATTCGCAATGTGTTATATTGATTCAGTCAACAGAGCACAAAGGGGTGGTCGAAAGCGCAGTAATCTACAAACACAGATGGAGCAAATCGAAACAAATGGATGAATATTGATGAAAATGGAGTTGTGAAACTTTGACCTTCATATATATATATATATATATATATATATGTGTGTGTGTGTGTGTGTGTGTGTGTGTGCTTGTGTGTGTGTGTGTGTGAGTGGGGACGCGGGTGAATCTGAGTTGATTGCCAAAAATTAGGATAGAGAGTATTCATGCTTAAGTTAGTCAAGTTCTGCAGGCAATTTAGAACTTTAGCAGGCCAAATATGCATTGTTTTAAACAGAATTTACATTATATATAACAATATATATATATATGTCCAAGCATGTTTAGTTGAATAATCTTATTATATTATATCTATTTATTTTTATTTGAATCGTCACTAATTCTCTGATCGATTTCTTAATATTGATATTACATTCATTAAGGAAGACGACGTACCTTTTTCTTGCATTTTTTTTATTTTTCCCAAGTACTTTTAATCTCATCCAAGATCATCTCCAGGGGTGAATTGCTAAGACAAAAATAATGTAATTGTTAGTTGTGATTTGTTTTTGTAAATACACATGAAATGCGGACTGTTATAATTATATTAAACACGTATGAACGCGCTCTGTTATAGTTAATTTAAAGTTTAACTCTTAATGCTATTATGATTTCCATGTTTTTATCTAAGTGA
>CAHIKZ030000163.1:747500-785000 GCA_903632075.3 Acanthosepion pharaonis | reverse complement strand
TAAAACCTTCAGTTTCAGCTTTCAACCCTGCACTCCGTAGCCACTGATGGGCACGGGTTTTGTCTACGTCCGCTTATTATTATTATTATTATTATTAATAATAATAACAACAACAACAATAACATCAACATCAACAACAACAATAATAATAATAATAATAATAAATATTTACTGATTCTACACAAAGCAAGACTTTTCTGGTTTTGGTTTTAATTGATTAGCAAAGTTAAAACATTTTTTTTTTATTTTGGTGAATTAAGTTAAACTACAAGAAATATAGCATTTCGCGCCACATATTTACTTGTTAGTTTTCTGAATCTTAAACGTTTGGTACTATGCATCGGAGAAGGTTGTTCTTGTAATCGTGGTATTACACTCAATTCTTAAGTTGGAGTTTGGCATGATAATTAATGACAAAATATATTTTTACAAATCTTTACCGTTTTTTGAGGAAACAAATTTAACATTTATGTTTCAATTTGAGCGTTGGAATTACATTCCTCCAATCAGTGAAAGACTTTTAATAAAGCCTTATAAAATTTATAATTGAAATATATGCAGTTAGTTGGTTTGAAATTAAAAGGGATAATAAATTCCATATCAAATAATTGTATCTCTTCAACATGATCCAAAGAATAAAGCAATACTCGACCGAAATATAGAATGCTGCAAGAAAACATTATAGCTCAATGGTTTTACTTGCTTCCCGAAAATATTATTTCATTGGTGAATTCAGATGAATTGGTGGTCAGCGAAGAGACTATAAAGATTTAGATAAGTAAACATTTACTTAAAATTCATTAGTTATCTCAATTTATGAGGCTAAATTTAAAATTTAATTCAATTCATATCATAAAAATAAATAACCAATGATGGGTTAACTTTCCTATGAATTTATATTTTTCGTTTCAAAAGTAATGAGTCATCAAATAAAACAGTTACATTTATCAACTCAGAATCGGCAAACTGGTTAAATTTCATTAACCTCTCTCAAAATCTGCTTGCAGAATATTATACAAATAATTAACTGTAAGTGGTTTTAATGAATGAAACGACGTTGGAGTTGCTGAATTTAACTGCAAATTTTCAAGTTGTGGAAAGAGCAGGTAAACTAACTACTGAAGCTTGTATAGGAGCAAGAAACAAATAAAAACACATTATTACTAAATCATTGTACAATCAAATAAGACCTTCATTTACTTCAAAAGTAAATTATTCGGAACAATGTAGCTATATTATGATGTTATATGTTATACTGTTCAGTATGTTGAGCGATTTTCAGTAACCAATGCAAATTTGAAACATTTTGCTTTATAATTTGGGCTCGGCAGTATTATGGTAATATATACATTTTTAACCATTTTTTATTATTAATTATAGGGTGAGTTTATTAATTGATTGGTCTTTTTTGTAAACTTTTACAATTTTTACAGGTTTCACCTATCGGATACAGTAAAAGAATGCATATTTTATTTGTGGTGAATCATAATTAGAATTCTAGTTTAAAAACAATTTCCATTCAATGTATTTTGTAGAAAAATATCAACTTTATTCGGATTTATTATTGAAAGAGTAAAATTGTGATGACAGTTTCTGTATATTTTATCAGGCGATATTTAAAATTAAATGCTCCAAAAGGGATAAAAGGTAAGAACAAAACCTTGAGTGTTAGTACTTATCATTATCAAACCCCAGGTTTCGCAAGGAGTGCAATGTTGATTTTCTAAAAGTAAGAAAGTTAAGTCTACTCTACTGTGCAAATCTGTTCATGAGAGGGCGTAGCCGAGGTACATCAAGACCGAAAGTTAAGTTTTAAGTATGTATCAACCAAGGCGACTGGGCAGTGTAGAACACCCTCAGTCGGAAGGAGTCTGCTGCGTTTTTAACATGGCTCCAACTGTGAAACTATGCGATGGATCTATCAAAATATTTCACTACATCGCACATATTCTGCTGTGATGCCGGTGTCTGGTATACACATTTCACGGTGGACGTTATTATGCGTATATTGGGCTGCGTATATTTTTGCACCAGCGTCTTTTTTTTTTTTTTGCGCACTGTTCTCTGAATAATAATAATAATAATAATAATAATAATAATAATAATAATAATAATAATACTGTAGTGAAATTAACTAAAATCGAATAAGTACAAGAGCCAAATGACATAAAAAGATCCATATTCCATTCGACGGACGGTTTGGGCCAAAAGCCAATATAAAATCACTGCCAAGTTACCCTCGAAAGTAACATGATTTCCCTGTTGATTTGACATGTTAGAAATTGCAAATATTTCTATGGTGAACATGTTTTCATTACTCTTTTATGGATTGTCAGAAGTTACATATCACTCTCAACATATATAGAAAGTTTGTATAAATATTAATGGAACCTGCAAGGTAATATGTTAACATATAAAATTAAAATAAGAAAAGTTTCTCGTTTCTTTTCTCGATTATCTTGTTTGCGACATATCATTAATTCTCAAAAAAAAATGTCAAAGATTTAACAATCGATTACTTACACACATTACTGTATATATTCCCTCATTCATTCTGGCACTGACGCATTCAATCAGTCTCTTTCACTCACTCACACATTCAATCAATCAGTCTCTTTCCCTCACTCACACATTCAATCAATCAGTCTCTTTCACTCACTCACACATTCAATCAATCAGTCTTTTTCACTCACTCACACATTCAATCAATCAGTCTCTTTCCCTCACTCACACATTCAATCAATCAGTCTCTTTCACTCACTCACACATTCAATCAATCAGTCTCTTTCACTCACTCACACATTCAATCAATCAGTCTCTTTCATCACTCACGCATTCAATCAATCAGTCTCTTTCCCTCACTCACACATTCAATCAATCAGTCTCTTTCACTCTCTCACACATTCAATTTTATGGATCATTCAGACAGTAATTCCATGTCGTTTTGTTTATGAAGATACACTATTTCCGCGTCCTGTGTAAGACGATAAATTACATCCAACTGTGACGTTGTTTCCCGGTCGCAGCGCCGACTGTGACGTTCTATCCTGATCTACCACGGCGCCAGTTGTGACGTCCCCAAAGAGCACCAATTGTGACGTCCTCGCCGCGGCGCCAGCTGTTCGCTCCTCGCTGCTCCGTTCGGGTGTCGCTGCTCCAAACGTGACGTCCGCCTGTCGCGTCAGTCGTGTTGTCTCGTCCTGTGACGACCAACTGGCTTGGTATCGGTCGCGGCACCCAAATGTGACGTTCTAACCTTTTGGTGATTCGGGTGGGAATCTTGTTAGATTTGATATCAGCCTCGTCGTTCCCAACTCGCTTCCAACGCCTGGTTACCAAGGTAACTGCATTGATCTCCAGTTTGCCTACCCACGTTGTGAATTGATCCTAGACAGACGAGATCAAACAGTGGTGGGGCCGTAATGCAAACTGAGTTCAACGGGGGTGATACTACACAAATATGCATAAAATAAAATAAAATGAAAACTCAAAAAGTTCAAAGTATCAAAGAAAAAGGTAACAAACTTTATGTCTAGTTGTTCGATACATAGGACTGCATCTATCTCCCAACCCGTTCTGTGGATTGTGACACGTCGTTTTCCGTTAGGCAAGTTTTTACCGCTTCAAGTTGTTTGCTCTCTAAGAAATTGGCGTTTAGGTGTGTCTTTGGACGAAAGTCGAAAAAAAACTTATTTCGGTGGTCTGGTTCTAAGTCGCTCTTCAAAATAATTGTTCTTGGGTTGAAGAGGAGTCCGGAATTTTGCGTGAATCTTGGTCAGCTATCAGCGAGGCGGCTTCAACTCTGGAAACTCAACTCTCCGTTGGAGCCCAAACTCTATGATTTCTGCCTGTTGTGCCTCGCTTTTATTGACGCCGACCAAAACCGGGGTGGGTCTGTCGGCGTCGGGGGGTTCCTCGATAAATCTAAATACATATCCACCTCTTTTATTTCTGGTTAGGGATTTTCCACTCTTTTCAATTTTTGGGAAACTTTCCTCACTCCCACTTTCTCACCATACTTCTGAGGGGCGTGAACTGCCCTCCCCACTTCCTCGTAGCAGCTTCTCATACTTATACTCTGGATGAGACGTCGACAGCCTTCTTCGTGCGTCACGTGATCACCACTCGGCCGATGAGGTCTTAGTCGGGTATCTTTCCTCCTCCTTCGTGCGTCACGTGATCACCACTTGACCAGTGATGTTTTAGTCGGGCGTGAACGAATCCGCGGCTTTGTTTCGGGAAAATAATATCTTGCTTAACTAAAAAAAATTATCTCTTCTCTTTCCCTTTTCTTCCGCTTTAATCGCCGTTATCATTTTTTTTTTTTAGCCGCAAACGGACAATATGACAACTCTTGTTCTACACGTGGTTTTTGTCAGGTATTTTATCGCTAATTATCAAAATGGGTGGTCTTCTTTAACACGGCCTCAAAAAAAAGAAATATCTCTAAAGTTTCAGTCAGTCTGTCGCCTCCAAGGAAGAAGAAAAAACACTTCTGGGTCCCCATTCATTTTCCTTCGGTACATATTTCTGATAACATAATTTTATTATCGCAGGCCTAAGTTGTTTCGTCGAAAAAAAATCGGTCAGCGGACACGGTTTGTGTGGCTTTTAATTTTTCATATCTACCCTGTAGTTACACCTGTGTTTTGTCAATTATCAAAATTAACGTTTTCAATTGAATTTTTCCCTGGCCAGCCGACCAGCCGTTTTGTTTACGTACTCCTAGATAACACAGCCGTTATCAAAACACATCTGTTTCTTTCTTTCTTTCCCTTTCTTCTTACCCAGAATTTCCCTGTCATTGTAATGACACCCTTTCGCCATGGTTACTTATCAATATATTCATTGTCTCTTAGCCGTGTGTGTGTTCTGCTGATCACCCATGATTCGTCTCGCCTTTCTTTCTGCCTTCTTTTCTTTCTTTTCCTTTCTCTGCCTCGTAAATGGTGCCACAAACGGCAAGGCCTCTGATGAAGAGGTTTTGAAGAGCGTGGCACCACCTCTTAATTGCTGGTGCTTCCAGGTCAACCCTAACCCTGTGTGGTAGCACCTGTTGGGGCCCCAGCTATGGATAAATAGTTAACCCCCAAACTGGGGTTAAAACAATAGAAAGTGTAAAATTAGGTATTAATCCCAGAAACACTTTGTAAAAAATTATTACCAGTAATAAATATTTGAAGAAAAATTATTACCAACAATACATTTTTGAAAAAAGAAAAAAAAACTAACAACAGCTATATATTAAAACAATACCAGCAATAACAATCTTGTCGGCATTAAATAATAAAACAAACGAAACCAAATTAATTCCATGAATTTCTCACTCAAATACTCAATCACTTATGCACACATTTACTCAATCTGTCTTTTACGCACGCATTCACTCACAGACATCCATAATTTGCCCCTTTCAAAATACTTGGTAACAACGATTATATATAATAGGCGTTATTTTGTCTGCAGACCAAAACAAATATGAATAATAATTACATGAGATATAAAATCACGAATTTCATTACTACTAAAGGATATATAAAGTCCAAGGACGGAACACTGATATTAGGGAAAGAAAAAATACTCCAGTGATGGAATGAATATATCGGAAAACTCTTCCACGATGAAAGAGAACAACCGGAAATATACAGAAATATTGACGGACCTGAAATATTAATATCTGAAGTTGAAGCGAAAGTATCTAAATTGAAAAGAAACAAAGCGGCAGGGTTAGACGGAATTGTAATACAGATACCGGCAGCCTTAGACGATTTCAGCAGAGACAAGATCAGATATAATATATGAAATCTGCAACAATGGCGATATACCGGATTACCAAATTATATCTATTGTCATAGCCAGGTGGAAACGAATACGATCTCTATCGGATAATCAAGTTAATGACGCATATAACGAAACTGATCATACGAATTATGATGAATAGAACACGTAGCAGAATCAGACCAGAAATAGGACAAGAACACTATGGGTTCGTCAAACATACTGGAACAAGAAAGGCTATATTTATGCTCAGAATGAGATCAGAAAGAGCAATACAAATGCAGAAAGAATTGTACCTGTATTTCATTGATTATGCAAAGGCTTTCGATAAATTGCACCACAGGTATATGTTGGAACTGCTCAGGAACCGTAACATATTAGGGAAAGATATTAGAACAATCAAGAACATACACTGGCAGCAAACTGCCTACATATGGGTAGAAAATGAATTCACCAGAAAGGGGTGTAAAAATGATGTCTTCTCACCGGACTATTTCAACATATACAGCGTAGCGATTCTGAAAGAATTAGAAGACCTGCCAGGATTATTATTGGCGGACACAATCTTAACAACATCAGGTATGCAGATGACACGGTGTTGTTAGCAGACACAGAAAGAAAGCTATAAAATCTCCTGCAGGAGGTCGTGAAGGAAAGTGAGAAGAAAGGATTAAACATCAACTATAAGAAGACATAATGCATAGTTGTTAGCAAAAGGATAAGCCTGTAGTGTGAAACTGCAAATCGGAAGTACCAAAATCAAACGAGTGCGGAATTTTAAATATCTGGGAAGTGTTTTAACAGACGACGGAAAGTCCGAAAATGAAATCTGAAGCCATATTGGTATAGCCAAGATGGCAAAAACTTAGGAATACTAAGAAATTGGATACTTTCGCCCGAAACAAGGGAAAGAGTGCTAAATTGCTATGTAATATCTGTCCCCCTGTATGGTAGTGAGTGCTAGACAATCTCTTCAAATATGAAGATGTGACTTGAAGCAACAGAAATCTAGTCCTACAGAAAGATGCTGAGGATACCGTGGCCAGAACATGAGAGCAGCAACGACGTTTTAGAGAAAAATGTAAGCAAAAAGGGAACTAATAATTAACATCGGGTAGGGACAGTTGTTTCTGGGGCATATAATGAGGAAGGAGGGCTTGGAAAATCAGATATTCATGGGACGGATAGTGGGCAAGATGGATATGGTAAAATAACGCATAACATATTTAGCGGGCATGAGTATATATATGCCGGCACAGGACGTGGGCGAAATAAGCAAAAGACAGAGTTTATTAAGAAGTAAAAAGGTCAGGAAGTTGTGGAGAGCCCTGATCGCCTTCATCCTGAGGAGAGACGGCACATAAAGAAGTACAGATTGTACCTTTTCTTGCATTCATTCTAATACTCCTCCTCCTCCTCTTACTACTACTACTACTAATAATAATAATAATAATGATAATAATAATATGAACAACACCCAGACATATCTGTAGATATCAATGAATTGAGTGATATCACTAGTCATGAATAAACTGATATCAGTAGATAGACTTGAATAGTCTGATATCAATAAGCATTAGTGAGATCGATACATAGGCATGAATGGATTAACATCAATAGATAGAAAGAGAGTGAAATAATTTTCGATATGATTCTAACGATGCGATTTTATATTTTACAGTCAAATATAAATGTAAGCAATGTCATAGTTTGATGGAAATCATATTGTTGATATCTTTCTTTCTTTTTTCATCATTTCCACACAACCAAGGCAATAAAACCACTAAGACCCAAGAGTTACTGAATGTGAAAGTAGAAAAAAAAGGGAAACATTATTATAAATAGCGAGAACAATAAAAGAAGAATAATCAAGAAGACAGTAGATAACGATTGACATTGACTTTCATCTTTTGTTTTTCTCCCTTCTTAATAATGTTTTGATTTTTCTCGTATTCTTCCACATTCAATAGACCCTTACATCTTACTGATTTTATGGACATGCTTAGGTGAAATTATTAAAAAAGGTTAATATATGATGTTTGAGTTGTAATTATAGTAATTTAAAATACGACTTTGAAATCATAGCAATCAATAACTAAATTACTTCTTAGTATGATCAAATGATTTTTAATATATAATATACATTTTTCTATAATGTCTCTGACTTTTAATGCTGCTTGTGTAAATAAAATAGAGTTATCTTCCGGGTACAGTGTACTCCAGATGTCAGTTTCATTATTATAGCAATCCCAAAATATTTTTAGATGTTTGCAATGCCGGTTTTGTAGTAAAATTGCTTATTGCTAAAGGAATATTATAATTGGAAAAATGATAATTTTCAAAAGAGTTCTGCCGGTTTATAAAATACACATGCCACTCTCGGACACAATGATTAACTGAAAATCTTCATAAAAACTGAGTTAATACACACTAAAGACCTCACTCTGCAGATGTAGAGGTGACCAGTTGCAATCTGGACACATCTCATAAATACGCCTGATTGTAACATATTGTTCGATGTCTATCTACATTAAAATTTGATTTTACGACTGCCCATAAGATTAAATAAAAAAGATAGTTAGAAAAAGAAGTGTACATGCTGATAGAGGATAAATGGTAAGATAAATCTAAAAAGACAGAAAAATAAAAATGCTACCTGTCAATGTAGATGCTTTACTATTTGTTTCTTTCTTCTTGCATTGCATATATATATATATATATATATATATATATATATATATATATATATATATATATATATATATATATATATATATATATTATAAGTTTTATTTATTTATTTTTGTGCATTTACCCTTTGTCCTACCAAAAACTGCTCATTAATGGTTTGATGGATTTGTTCATAAATAATAAAATGTGCAGAAATTTCTAGATACGCTCACGTTACGAGAAAAAATGACGCCGGAAACATAAACTCTGAGTTTGGACGTGCCAGATAAAGAGAATGGGGTCATTTCGACGCGCGGTCTAATGCGATGGCATTGTGAAAGGGCGGATTCTGATCTTTAGGAATAGTCATTATTTGTGAGTTGCACCATGGGACGCTAAACACCTGTCACCGGTGTTAATGTATAAGAAATGATAGCGGTATTTAATGCATCTACAAGCATATAAACAAAGAATGTCACTATTGCATTACGGAAAACCTACGCTGCTTACCCCACTGAATATATCATGATGTTAAATAAACTTTTAATTAGGTAATATTATTGCTATTAAAACGGGCATGTTAAAAACAATGAAGACAATAGAAAGAAAAATATAACGCGAAAGGTAGATCGAAGAAGGAAGATTAAATAAAAGAAACAACAGCTTTAGAGCACACTGAAGAGATTAAATCAAAAATGTAATACGGCTAAAAATACTCGATATCAAGGCTAGAGCGTGTGGAAATATAAAAGTAGACATTGAAGTCAACACGCAAAGACGACAGTCTGTTTCATGCTTAAACGGAATAAGCATGAAACAGACTGTAGCGTATAGGTGTTACCTTCAATGTCCTCTTGCATTCTGTTCAGTGCATTCTATTCTAGACTTGATGAATTACCATATATATATATATATATATATATATATATATATGAAGAAATATAGTTTTATGGTGTGCTCTATTTATGGGATAAAGTGCTCAATATCAGCGATAGAGCGAATGTAAATATAAGTATAATAGTGAACACTGAAGCCAAAACTCAGAGGCGACAGGATGTTTCATGATGAACGCAATCGCCAGGCCGCCTGACGATTGCGTTCATATATATATATATATATATATATATATATATATATATATATATATATATATATTATATATTTAAATTGCTAGCAAGCATCATATTAATTTCTTCAGGGGTTTTCTTAGACATCTAAGTTACTATCAAGCATTAAAATCTATTCTTTACATAAATTGCTAAAACCCAGTTACAGTCTCTTTCTCTTTACTTCCCTCTCCCTCTTCTTTCTTTTTCCCTTTTTCCTTTTTCTTTTCTCTCTTCTCCCCTCCCATTTTAATATATCACTTCCGTTAAGTTAACCGTTTAAATAGGTCAAGGTCTGGTCACTCCTCCCCCAATACTAAGTATGATAAGAAAGAGATATGAATTTAATCCCTCCCTATACTCTACCATGTCTCTTTAACTACTCCTTTTACACTCTGTGTTAAATTACAAAAGCTTACACTACCCATCAATTTTAATTTCATTTTTCGTTTCATTTCATTTTTGGAATTGCTATCTAATGATCCAGCGTCCTTTAAAAGGGCTCTGGTGAAAAAAGTTATTATAATGGTACCTTTAAAGTGGTATGTTTTTTCTGTGTAATATATATATATATATATATATATATATATATATATATATATATATATATATATATATATGATCGAAATAAAAGTGTAAAATTTAATATTACAAGACATATTAAAACAATATTAAATAATACAAAAAAACTCAACAACAAGAGGGGGGTAAGCAACCGGTTTCGCTCCCGTTCATCAGGCTTCCACGTTAGATTCAAAATTAAAACAGAGAAATGTACAATAAGAATAGGTGAAAAAATATATATATATATATATATTTGTATATATGCAAGAAGGAACAAGAGGCAGATGACAGCGAGTCCCAGCAAACACTCACGTTGTTTGCACAAAGAAGGCTAGCGGGACCCGCTGTAAAGCGCCTCCAGAACCTTCAGATGAAATACAGAGTGTGACCGGGCCAACACGGTGAACATGTCGACACTGAATTTGGAAGCACAATCTCTGCTATTTAAAAGATGTTCGCATATGGCGGAACTGTAGGTGTTCGGGAAGAGTCCACTTAAAGGCAAGGTGTGTTTTCTAATTTTAGTAGGAACGTGCTGCTTTATTCTAATGTCTAAGCGCTGAGTTGTTCTCCCTATGTAGTTGGATCCGCAACTACAAACGTATTTGTAAGCAATTAAATTAATATGGTGGGGAGGGAGAACGTCTTTACACGCAAATCGAAACATAGGCCGAGTTTGAAAAATAATCCGAACTTCAGCAGAGAAAAAGCAACAGCGAACCTTTGATGAAATTTGCTTGGCTATTTTGTCACATTTGGTACCAATCCAGGGTAATCTAAGGTAAACAGGGCATTTTTTGGCAGTGTAGAGATCGGCACTTCTGAACTCTTCAACTTTACTGCGGATAACTGAATTAACAGTATCAAGAGGATAACCCAAATTACATAGAGTATCCCTAATAAAGTTAATTTCGTCGTTCAGGAAAGGCTCAGAGCAAATCATTAATGCTCTGTGGAGGAGGGTTCTGATAATGTTGATCTTGCGCTTAGTGGGACAAAAAGAGTCCCAACGCGTGTATAACCCTGCATGAATAGGACTCAAAGCGACCCGGAACCTGAGAGGAACGAGAGGAGAATCGTCTGTAAGTTAGGACACTTTGTTTGATTTCCCAATCTCGATTGTTGCTGTGTAGATTGTCTTTCTCTTTAAATATGTCGGACTATGATTCAGATAGAGTAGTTGGGGAGGAAGATGGGGTTAGACAGGTGTTGTCAGCTGACCTTTGAGGGTTGTTGGGTGGACCGAGGGTCCCAGCATTTGACGGCAGTGGGAGAGATTTCAAAAACTGGCTGGCAATCCTGGAGAAGAGCCGAGTTATATATGAACTCACAGACCAGGAGACCCTGTATCTGGCATATGATGCCACGAAGGGGAAAGCGTCTGAATTTATGAAGGGGCTCTTGGAGAGTGAACCCCACTTGTCATGGGAAAGGTTAAAGGGACTATTAACTAAGGAGTTCGCTGACGAGGGGGCGGCGATAGAGGCCATGAGAGCCCTCCTAAAGCTGACACAGCTGCGGGACGAAACCCCTGGAGAATTGGGGGCCCGAGCGGGGAAGCTGTCATCAGTGGCCTTCCCAGAGGCGGTGAGAGACAATGCGGTCATGCAGGCCCAGTTAGCAGACCTGTATATTGAAGCACTCAGTGACGAGCGTGTTCGTCACGACGTGGTGAAGGAGGGATCGCTGAGACTATCGGCAGCAGTAGAGCTGGCCAGAGAGAGCCAGGGCATATGGGAAAAGGGGAGAAGGTGTGGAAGGAAACAGGTACTAAGTCAAGAGGTCGGAAGAAGTGGGGAAGGCGGAAGACACCCTGCGTGGAATCGGAGGGTCAAGCTGGAGGTAGATGAGCCTGAGTTGTGGGAAGAAGACCCCAATAGAAAGGCGTGGTCAACAAGGCCGGGTAGATAGGGGCTGGTCTGCTGGACCTGTGGGCATGAGGACCACAGAGCGGCGGAATGTCCCCAGACTTCGAACAGGACAGGTTCACTAGGTGTGGAAAGAAGGGACACCTAGCCAAGTGGTGCGGGCTGAGAAAAGGTGCCCCACCGATATTAACAAAGAAGGCCGATCCCAAGAGACAAAACCAGGGAAAAGCCAGCGGGCCACCCCGGAATTAAGAGGGAGAGTGGCCCAGTTAAAAAGAAAGGAAATAAAAAATTCGACAGGTTGTCAGGCGAGCCACTTAGGTAGAGGACAGGTCCCCCCGGGAATAAACGAGAGGTTAGCCCAGTTGAAGAGAAAAAGAGCAAAATGTTGGACATGTGGTCAGGTGGGCCACTTTGCGGGGAACTGTCCGGCAAGAAGGTGCTGGTTTTGTAGGAGACCAGGGCACCTGAAGAGAAGTTGTATCCTTAGGAACAGCCGCAGGAGACTGGGAGAGGTCCAGCCGGGGCCGCCCAGGTGCGGAAAGCGCAGAACTCCCCCTCGTAAGAATAATGAAGGTGATTTGTTGCTACCGGCGCCTATGGCTGGGATGACCCAAAGGTGGGAACCCAGGAAAAGGAATGCCCAAATGTTCTCTTCGCTGACGCAAGAGAAGGAGCTATCCTGTAGAGCAGAGATAGGGGGTAGGGCGATGAAAGCCCTGGTGGACACAGGAGCATCTGTGTCATTGCTGAGAGAGGAAGCATACAGGCGGGTGAAGCGGAAGAGTAGGTTACGGGAAGCGGACATAGAGGTCACGCAAGCAGATGGAGCCCCCCTGGAGATAAAAGGGATGGTGAGGCTCCCTGAGAGGATTGGGAAATTAAGAATCACCCAAAATTTTTACGTAACCCCCCAACCTGTGTACGGAGGCAATCATGGGAGAAGATTGGCTCCGGAGCCAGAGGGCCCAAATAGAGTTCAACCCCACTGTGTTGATAGTGAATGGCGAGAGAACGCCATTGGGATGCCCACCAGAAGAAGATATAACAATAGTGGTGGAGGAAGATGTAAAGCTACCCCCTAGAACGGCGGTGTCGGGAAAGGGTAGGTTAATGTCAGGGAAGAAAATAGGAAAAGGACCCCTGCAGTTGGTCCCTGTAGAAGGGAAGGGCCTAGAAGAGAATGAGGTAACTCTGTGTGAGACGGTGGTGGAGGCAGCTGAATTAGTGCCCATTATGATGGTGAAGCAGGCCCAAAAGACTATAAAGGTTAAGAGAGGGGAAGAGATAGGAAAAGCACTACCCCTACGGACTCTGAATCGGGTGAGATTCGAAGAGGAACGAAGAAAACTTGTAGAGCAAACAGAAGGAATAGTGGACGAAGATATATTAGCACCGGATCAATTTAGAACCAGAGTGGGAGGTCTGCTGAGGGATAATCGAGATGTGGTGGCCCAGTCAGACAAGGAATTGGGCCAGACCCACACAGTCAAAATGAAAATCGACACCGGAGATCACCACCACCTGTGAAATTAAAACCCTACCGGACACCTATTCATAAAAGACCCCTTGTAGAAGAGGCAGTAGAAGAGATTTTGGAAGCTGGGATGATCGAAAGATCGATCTCCCCTTGGAGCTTCCCAATCGTCATAGTAGGTAAGTAAGATGGCGGGCACCGTTTTTGTGTAGATTTTAGGAAACTGAATTCTCTATCGAAGCCGTTAGCTGTGCCATTGCCACTAATAGATGACATATTAGCATTATTAGAGAAAGCAAAGTACTTCTCTACGTTGGACTTGAAGTTCGGGTATTGGCAGGTAGCCCTTGATGAGTCTGACAAGGAGAAGGCCGCATTTGCGTGTCACCTAGGACTGTTTCAGTTCAGGGTGATGCCATTCGGTTTAGCCAATGCCCCGGGAATCTTCCAACAGCTGATGTCAATAGTGTTAGGAGGATACGAGAGCTTTGCCATGTCATATCTGGATGATATTTTGGTATTTTCAGAAACAGTAGAACAACACTTTTTTCCATCTAAAACAAGTGTTGGGAAGGTTAAGAAAACACGGCTTAAAATTGAAATTGTCGAAGTGTCAGTTTCTGAAGGAGGAGACTAGATATTTGGGCTTTGTTATAAACGGAGACGGTATTAAACCCGACATGGATAAGGTAAAAGTCATAAGGGAAATACCAGAACCTAAGACAGTGAGACAAGTAAGAGGATTTATAGGACCTATAGGTTACTACAGACGATTCGTCCCGGCATTCTCGAGAATTGCCATACCACTAGTAGCCCTGACGAAGAAATACGCTAGGTTCAAGTGGACAGAGGACTGTCAACGGGCATTTGATACGTTAAAAGAACAGTTGACAGCCGTCCCACTGCTGACGTGCCCAGACCTCAGCAAGCCCATGGTACTATACACTGATGCCAGTGAGCAGTGTGTAGGAGCAGTTCTTACCCAGCCGTGTCCCGATAAAGAAGGACCAGTGCCAGGCATACCAGAGGAGGTACCGATATACTTTCTCTCTCATAAGCTCTCAGAGACACAACAGAGGTGGCCAGTAATAGAAAGAGAAGCATATGCTATCATGTATGCTCTCCAAAAACAGGATTACTACTTGAATGGTGCGGTCTTTACTTTAAAAACAGACCACAAACCTCTGCAGTACCTATTGCATGCAGAATGGACAAATAATAAGAAGATTCAACAGTGGGCACTTAAGTTAAGTGGCTACCACTGTAAGATAGAATATTTGGCAGGGAAGGAAAACACGTGTGCAGATTTACTCTCAAGAATACCGAAACAACTGGAAGAAAGATCTGTAAAAGTAGAGCAGGGAGTAGATGATAAAGCCTATAGAATAGGGGTAATTAACACTAATAAGCTAAAAGATCGCCCTATGTTAGAATCGGACGAAGAAGGGGACGCACAGATAATAACAGATCCCTGCTGGACAGAAGGAATTGAGAAGGAGCAGGCAGACAATGAAATAGCTGCCCTTAGAGAAAAGGTGAAGGCAGGAGAGACCACCAAGTATGCCATAATAGAGGAAAGGCTGTATTATCTCTCAGGCAGGGATGAAGAAGTCAAGCCCAAGTTGTATGTACCCAAAAGTTTAAGACCAGAGATATTAGAACAGTGCCACGAGAGGTTGTGGCACATGGGAATTGATAGGACTTGTGATCTAATAGGAAGAAAGTACTATTGGCCCAAACTGTACGGAGAGGTCACTAACTATGTTCGAAGCTGCGTAGTGTGCCAGTCGCAGAGCAGAAGGCAGGAAATGACACCATTGGAGGAGATGGACGTGCCGAACTTCCCCTTCGAGAAAGTGAGTATGGATGTATCAGGACCATATGGGGAAACTGCACAGGGAAACAACTATATAGTGAGTTTTGTCGATTGGCTAACAAGTTGACCTGAGGCATTTGCAGTAGCAGACAAGAAGGCTAGAACTGTGGCCGGTTTGATAATAAGTTAAATCTTCCCTAGGTATGGCGCCCCCGTGCAATTGGTAACAGATAATGGCACCGAGAATATAAACAGCATAATGAGAGAAGTGATGACAGGTTTGAATATAGAGCACATAAAAACATCTCCATATCACCCCCAAGGAAATGCTAAAGTGGAAAGGTTTCATAGAACCTTGGGAGATGTATTGGCCAAGCTGGTCAGAGAGAACACTGGAAATTGGGACTTGTATTTGACGCAGGCTCTGGCGGCCGTGAGGTTTACGATAAACGAAACCTCCAGATTTTCTCCTTATTTTATGTTGTTTGGCAGAGACGTGGTCCTGCCTGTGGATAACCTATTGAAGCCCCGAAGAAAGTATATGGGAGAAGATCATCATCAGCTGTTGCTGGAACAACAACATAAAATATTTGTACAGGCCAGAAGAGGAATAAAGAGGGCCCAGAAGAAAAATGAGAGAGTGAATGCTGAAAGAAAGGTAGTAGAATTGAAGGTTGGAGACTCTGTCTACTATAAAATCCACCAGAGAGAAGGAAAGCTGGACCAAAGATGGGAACCGTACTACCGGATAGTAGAGCAGACGGGTACAATAACATATGTAATATGGGATCAAGTGGCAGGACGAGCAAGGAGGGTCCATGCCAATGATCTAAAGAAGGCTGAAATAGCTAACCTGGAAATGAGCGAGCCGAGGCCTAAGAAGACAAGGACAAGGAAGGTAACTCTGGTTGAGCCGGAAGAAATGGAGACGGAGGAAGATTCCGAGGAAAATGAGGAGATAGATCGACTCGGCCAGATAGACGAAACGATCCAAATGACAGAGTTGGAACCCTCGGCGGGGATCAGCGGCGTTCAGTCGTCAACTGTATCGGTGTAGAGAAGACCCTGTGAGGTCGCCATCACACCCCCATGTCCAAAGAAAAGGAAGAGAAAGACGAGGAGATCCAATCAAGCAGTCAAGGCCTCTAAAAAGCGGCACCCTGAACAGGACGAAGAGGCCAGAGAGTGGGAGGAAGAGGATCAAATACCCCTTTCCCAGCTCAAGGAAAAGCTAAGAAACAGGAGAGATCCAGACATAGAGTCAAGAGGTATTAAAGACGTCCAGGGCGAGGGCTCTAAACAGAAGGAAGAATCAGAGGATGAAGAAGAGGACAAAACACATTCTGGACGGGAATTAAACACAGAGGGAAGGTTAGAGGTTGAGTATGGACTACCTCGGAAGATGAGATCAAGAAGGGTGAAGAACCCCAAATCTCAGTAGAACAAAGAAGGCTGTGCAGAATAGAAGCATTGGGTGTCGACAGATAACGGCACTGGCTCATCCAAAAACCTGCTGGCTGACTTTGGTGGATGTGGATGGAGGGGATGGAGTCGCGACCTGCGCTTCACGAGGGACGGAAGAAGATTATTGGCATTGCTAACTGGCCATCAGTGGTGTCATGAAGTACGACCTTTGGAGTGGGCGCCACGCACACCTGTCCGGACCATTCTATCTGCTAGAAGTTAGTTAGAGGAAGGAGGAGCTGAACTTAGTAAGAAATTATGAAATAAATGAGTAATGAATTGAGCAAGACTGAATGGTTATGAAGAATAACATCAAGAGAATTTTGTTACCTTGCAGGAATGATCAAAATGAAAGGGTTGATGATGATGATGATGATGGTAGCCACACTGATGGTGACGATGGCGGAAGCTGGGAAGCACAGCCGAAATACCATTTTAAAAAGACGAGTGAAATTCATAATAACCAGATCTAAATGGTTGATCACATTCGTGATAGATTTGAAACCATACGAGTCGCTACTAAATAAGCTAAGAAATGAGCTAACGGAGCTGGATGCAGCCCGGTTGAAGGTAGGGCAAGATTATCCCAAGGAGAAAGGGTATCTTAGTTTATTACACTCCCTAGGATCAGAGGCCACTATGATAGAGGCTCAATGGAGGGACATGCAAAATTACCTGAAGGGAATCGAGTTACTGCAGACGCGGGAAAAGAGATCAGTAGTTCCGATTGTGGGAAAAGCGTTAAATGCCCTGTTTGGAACAGTGACTGAAGATGACGTTAAATTCATAAGAAGGAAACTGGGAGAAGTGGAAGTAAACCAGAGGACGCTTGCTCAGGTGGCAAGGGAGAGTGTGACAATATTAAATGTGACAAGGTTAGAAGTGGCCAAAAATAGAGCCAGAATCAATTGGTTAATAGATAACCTGGCAGGGTTGAGACAAGAGGTAATTAATGATACAGAAACTGTAATGATCGAATTACAGGAAATGAGCGGATTCATGCAAAAATATTTCCAACTGATGACAATTACGAATAAGGTACGACAAACTAGTCAGTCCTTGACGACCTTGCTGGAACATGTGAGAGCGCAATTAGATATGCTGTCATTGGGACACCTCTCCCCAAGCATAGTAAACCCGAGTCACCTAAGAGAAGCGCTACTCGGAATACAGGCCGTGTTAACCCCACCATTTAAGGCTGCCAGTGGACCCCACCAAAGAATTGTGGAAATATTATAAGGCACTGGGATGTGTGACCTTGTTGGAAAATAGACGACTATTGGTTGTGATATCTGTTCCGTTGTTAGATAGAGAGAGTATATTCGAGATATACCAGGTTATAAATTTACCCATTCCCTACCCCAGAAGAAATGAAGGTTTGGGAATGATAGCAAGGTACAAGGTGGAAAAAGAATACGTAGCTTTAAATTCGGGGAGAACGAAATTCATGTTGCTAACAGCTGAAGAAGCTAGAAAGTGTAGAAATGATGCTCTAGGGACTTGTACCTCGTTAAGCCCTATCTATATAGCTAGTAACCGCAAAATGTGCATACTAGAACTGTTTGAAGGGAAGAGAGGGAATTAAGAGAACTTGCCAAGTGGAGGTATTAGCAAACACGGCATTACCACAAGCAATCAGTGTTTCAGACGGGGTGTGGGCAGTGGCCACACAGAAACCTATCAGCTTGTCTAGGGTATGTGGGGGAGTGTCCACAAGGACTTTAAGAGTAAGGCCACGATTATCCCTGTTAAAGTTACCCATGGGATGTTCGGCATTTAGGATATCTATTTCCTTACCCCCTATTACCAGGAAGAAGAAAAATATGAAGAGAAAGATTCAATCATAGAAATGATTGGCAGAGGCATAGTCAATTGTACAGAATTGTGGGAGCCAATAGTGAAGGGATTCTCCAATGTTACCTTGAATAAAATGCCAGTACTGATGAAGCCGATAGAAAAGATCGATATGGATCAATTGAGGGACAAATTAAGTGCGTTGGGAAACGAAGGTGTGGCTTGGGAAGACGATGAGCAGATCGCGATAAGTTGGTCAATAGTGATGGGTACATTCATAGTTATAGCCATCGGGGGTATAGTCATATGGAAGATTAAGAGTAAGAGGAGATTAACGAACAATAATCAAATGAGCATGCAGCAACTCGAGAGGGAGATGCCGAGCAGTGTTCCTTACTCATACAGAATCGGCGAAGAGATTGCAGGAAGACCGGCGGAGGAGTTTGGCATGAGACCGACACGTGCGGCGGAAAAACCTCCACAGCGGAGAGGAAAACATTGACCAAGAAGAACAAAATAAAATGACATCTGCACCCACAGGCACACGCACACATTACATTGCATGTAGAACAGAAGAACTTGAAAAAGAACATTACATTTGCATGTAGAACAGAAGAACTTGAAAAAGAACATTACACTTGTATGTAGAACAGAAGAAGATGAAAAAGAACATTACATTGCATGTAGAACAGAAGAACTTGAAAAAGAACATTACATTGCAAGTAGAACAGAAGATGAAAAGAACATTACATTGCATGTAGAACAGAAGAAGTTGAAAAAGAACATTACATTGCATGTAGAAAAGTAATATAGAATTGCATGGGACAGATGCATGATGCATGCTAAATGGTGTATTTGGGTTTAGGTGTCATTTACGAGTAAATGGCAAATAGGTTAGGGGAGGATTGTGGCACCATTTACCAGGGAAAAAAGAAAGGAAAAATAGAAAGGAAAGAAAGGAAAAGAGAGGCGAGACCCAATCGTGGATGTCATTACGATGGCAGAAGGATTCTAGGTGGAGGGGGGAATCGCTTGTGTACTGACAAAGAACAGGTGAAATACAGGGCTTTGGATAGATAAGAGCAGCTCAATGCGGAAAACATCTAATTAGCAAACCACAGACCGACTAGCCAAGAAAAACTCCACTTGAAAATGTTATTTTGATAATTGACAAAGAACAGGCTAAATACAGGGCTTTGGATAGATAAGAGCAACTCAATGCGGAAAACATCTAATTAGCAAACCACAGACCGACTAGCCAAGAAAAACTCCAATTGCAAATGTTATTTTGATAATTGACAAAGAACAGGTGAAATACAGGGCTTTGGATAGATATGAAAAATTAACTGTGTCGTCTGGCAAGCCGCACACGAAGTAACGTCTGACCGTTTTTTTTTTTTGACAAGACATCTTTGGCTGCGATAACAGAACTATGTTATCAGAAATTGGCACCAAGAATGAAAATACGGCTAGGACAATGGAACTTTTCTTTTTTCTTCGAGACGACGGTCGACTGTGTTTCGCTAGGTCACCCATTCTGATAATTAGCGATAAGATGATTGACGAAGTCCAGGTGAGAACAAGAGTTATGACCACCACCGGTCGCATTGTTCTATTTGCGGCCAGAGAAAATGAGAACTGCGATTAAAAGAAAGAAAAGGAAAAGAAAAATATATATTTTTTTTTTTTGTTAATCAAGATATATTTTTTTTTTCCTGAAACAAAGCCCGCGGGATCGCACACGTCCGGCTGGACATCATTGGCCGAGTGATGATCACATGACGCAAGGAGGAAGCTGTCGCCGCCCATCTAGAGGATGGGTATGAGAGGTTGCTACGAAGAAGTGGGGAGGGCAGTTCACGCCCTCTGAAGTATGGTGAGAAGGTGGGAGTAAGAGAAGGCTCCCCAAAATGGAAAGAAGTGGAAAATTCCTAACCAAAAATAAGAGAAGTGGATATGTATTTAGAATTATCGAGGAACCCCTGGCACCGACAAACCCACCCCGGTTTTGGTCGGCGTTCATATAAGCAAAGTCGCAGCGAGCAGAAATCAGTTCCAGCTCGGGAGAGACAGTTCCAGAAAGTCCCAGAGTCAGTCTCCAGTGCTCAGTTGAAGCAGGCCTCACATCGGCTGGCCAAGATTCGCGCAATTTCCGGACTCATCTTCAATCCAAGAACAATTATTTTGAAGAGCGACTTAGATCCAGACCACCAAATAAGTTTTTTCGACTTTCGTCCGAAGACACACCGAAAAAAACAATTTCTTAAAGAGCAAACAACTTGAAGTGTTAAAACTCGCCTCACGGAAAACGTGTCACAATCCATAGAACGGGTCGGGAGATAGACGCAGTCCTATGTATCCAACAACTAGACATAAAGTTTGTTATCCTTTTTTTCTGATACCTTGAACTTTTGAGTTATCATTTTATACGTATTTGTGCGATACCACCACCACTTGGACCCAACTTGCATTACGGCCCTGACGACTGATTGATTTCGTCTGCCTAATATCAATTCACAACGTGGGTAGGCAGACTGGAGATCAACGCAGTTACTTTGGTAACTAGGCGTTGGAAGCTAATTGGGAACGACGAGGCTGATATCGAATCTAACCAGATTCCCATCCGAGTCACCCAAAAGGTTAGAACGTCACATTTGGGTGCCGCGACCGATACCAAGCCAGTTGGTCGTCACAGGACGAGACAACACGACTGACGCGAGAGGCGGACGTCACGTTTGGAGCGGCGACACCCGAACGGAGCAGCGAGGAGCGAGTGAAGGCTGTGTTTAGGGACGTCACAAGTTTCTTAAGTTATTTGACGAATTTATTTGACTAGATGGAACCATATTACATTTATTTAATCCATTTTCCCCAAACAAGCCATTAAATTTGATAAGACGCAAAAGTTTACTGGGTGAGAAAATATGACAAAAAGAAAAACATTATTCAGGTTAGAAAGCAATAAAGAACAGAAATTAAAAAGAAGGAAGGTAACGATTGATAATTCATTTAAATTTTGAAGATTGTAGTAAACTGGAAATCAAGAAGCCAGAATGGAGTTCCACAAGCGAGAAATTTGAGAGAAGAAATTGTCAGCATACAACTTTCGGTTACATTTAGCAATTTAAACTGTAAAAGGATGAGACCTATCCGCCAATCTAGTATATATTTTTAAAATAATGAAAATATTCAAACAACAATATGCTTTTTAAAAGCCAGTGAAATATGTTATGTATAATTTCAGTCACAAATAAAAAAAATGTATGTTGTATGTCATATAATAGTTACACATGTTAAAATGTATACATTTTCTTCTTAATGTGTAAAAGAACAATGAGATTGAAATATAATAGCAAAAATATTATTTGGTATAAAGTTATAGATATTTTAGAATGGGTCATAATATTCAAAGTTGATTTCTATATCAGGATATGCTTTATAGCAAAATCTATTCTGATTTTTCAATATTGCAAGGAACTACATTTCTACAGGTGTATATGCAGATATAACGTTCATGGATGTGTATTCATATATATATATATATATATATATATATATATATATATATATATATATATATATATATATTAAAAAAACAGATCCAACTCAATGCATAAGAAGCTTGGCACACTAGAGAAGAGTTTCTGCCATGAGAGTCCAAAGAGTAGTGAAAAATGACTTGATAATGAAATCGTACGTGATACCTGTGAGGCAACTTGTTACTCCAGGAGAGAAAGAAAGATAGAGAGGGTGAAGATCATCTTGAATAAGTTTGAAAATGATCATGGAATTATATATATATATATGTATGTGTGTGTGTGTGTGTGTGTGTGTGTGTGTGTGTGTGTGTGGGGGTGTATGCATATGTATATATATTTAAATTTAATTTGAATGCTCATTGTCTATCGATCCTTTGCTATGATTAATTAATGATAAACATGTAATTTTTCGCTTATGATCGAGTTACATCTATTAGCTTAGAAAGTAATTGTACATTGTTATAGTTCAAATTTGAATACACTGGTGCTATAAAAATCTCGGAGAACTCCAGTAATATATCTTTAATCATTTCAACTGTTCAGAACGCAATCTAAAAAATTGTACAATTATGCTGTTACACCCGGTATATATATATATGTGATAAAAATATAATTTTAAGATATAGTATATTTGTAGATAAAAGTGTATCACCCACGGCGCATAACTGACTGAGTGATTGTAGATAACTATTCATATTATCACATTAGAGTTCGGCATGTTCTTTAGTTAATTTTTTAGTTAGTTAGCACGTACACTACGTCCTGCCATTATCTCATTAGAAATGGACTATTCGAAAGAGCCATATCAGAGAACTTGTTTAGTTTCGGTGACAAATAGAGTGTAAATTAATGAACATGAAACAAACCTGTTCAGATAAAATTTACAGAGGTTAAGTAATCAATTAGATGTTAGAATTAAAAATTGAATAAGATTCAAAAAAATTCCACGTGGTTATCATCTCGAAAAGTGGGAGTGTCATACTGTATTAATATTTCACTTTCGAACAAATACTTTGGTAAAGGGATAAACCCATTTCTTCTATGACTGTAGGGGCAAACTGAGCTCACAACTTTTGATAATACAGAAAAGATATTGGCCCGTCTACGAACCCTTCCCTGAAAATTTTGACGATCGAATATCTGTCATGGCACAGTGGATAAAGGCGTCAGTTAGATCCACTGACAGGAGCCAAAGAGTGTGAGTTCAATACACGGCTAATTCAGTGTAGAACTTTCACAGGGAAATTAACAAGAGATAACTGACATCCATTAAACATGGCACGTGGAACTAGAACAGTCTATCCCAGTGAGCGAAATAAAGGGTTCTGTTCGACATTCCAACGGAGCCTACAACGACTGAAATGTTGTAATAAATATGGCAACAAAGATGAGGACAGTTGTCCGAATAATGTTAATAATGTCTGATGATTGATTTTATAGGGCATCAAATACATATTCACACGCCGCATACATATACATATATAACATTGATATAAAACGTATATACATGTTATTTTGCCAATTTTAGAACTAGATTATTGTGATTTAATTTGCCGCAACCGTTGTACAAATGATATCATTTTGAAATGATTTGTAGCCCAGCGTTTCAAGAATAAATTTCCAGAATGTAGCGCATAAAAATTTCAAGATGTATCTAATAGTTCGATTAATTTATAGACAATTTTGATGCTGGTGTACATCATATACATATTGAAAACGCATACTTACAGACAGACACACACGCTTACAAATATTCATATATATATATATATATATATAGCAATTTTTCTTTGATGCATGTTTCATTAAATAATATAGACTTCCCATACTTAATACTTCTCGTTTTCACTCTCGCCTGGTCTTGTGTGACGTCACGAGCTGCGACGCGATTTTCGCTTCCGCGTCTCGTATACACGATTTTATCGTTGCTTTGTAATTTTTCATGCAACAAAAACAGACTATCATTATTATTTCGCCCGTGTATTGTTTGATACATTGAAATGTCATTGTCATCTTTGATGTCTTATGTCAGCCGAAAGCTTAGATTGGATTTAAACATGTATCAATATGGTGATTTCCTTTCAGCTTTCAATGATAATGTTATTAAACTTATCAGACAATATGAAAGGAACTTAGTTAAAGAAATAGACAAATCTTATCTATATTATTTAATGAAACATGCATCAATATATATATATATATGTGACGGTTACACACCTCCCAGGGTCCTGGGTTACCAAACGTGACGTCGCTCCTCCTGGTCGCTCCAACCCCTTGGTTGGATGATCACCAGCCTCGCCTTTCCCGACTCGCTTCCAATACCTGGTCACTAAAGCAACTGTACCGATCTCCGGTCTGTCTACCCACGCTGTGTTTAGATCTTAGACAGACGGGACCAGCAGGGATTGGGGCCGATACAAGTTGAGTCCGACGGGGGTGGCAAAACACAAATAAAAGAGAAAATAAACTCACGAGACAAAAAGATTGCTGATGAAAAAAAATGGGTAACAACCTTTTATATCTTAATGTCCGTTACATAAAAACAAAATTGTTCTCATTTCCCAACCCGCTCTGTGGACTATGGCACCAAGCTTCTATCACACAACCTAAAGATTTCGAATTGCCTACTCTTTAGAATTGTGTATGTCGGAGTGTGGTTTGGTTCGACACTGGGGCTAATTTCTATCGATCATTCGCAGTTGATTCTTCTCTTCGACTTGAGTTGTATTTCTTCTTCTTCGTCGACTTAGGCTGGAAGTTCTCTTGTCTTCGACTTAGGCTGGAAGTTCTCTTGTCTTCGACTTGGGTTGTATTTCTTCTGGTCGACTTAGGCTGGAAGTTCTCTTGTCTTCGACTTGGGCTGAGGATCTCTTGCCGCAACTCAGCCGCAACTCTCTGTCGTCCGAGGTGATCTCTTCTCGCTGCCGTCCGGGGCTGAACTCTTCTGTCTTCGACTTGGGCTGGAAGGATTTCTTGTCTGAGGATTCTTTTGCCCGCAAAGGGGCGAGTGAATCGGGCCCGATGCCCGCGTTCAGGCTCTTTCCCTGCCCGCGGTCCAGCTGCAACTCCACTCCAACTGATTTCTGTCGACTGGGGTCCTGCTTTTTATTGACGCCGCAACAAACTGGGGTGGGTCTGTCGGCGTCAGGGTTTTCTCGATAATTCCAAAAGTCGCATTATTTTTGATTTCCCATTATCGCTATTGTTTTCACCCCTACTTCCTCACAGTGCCCTTTGGTGGGGAGGTGCACACCATCTCTCTTAGTCTCTCGTATGTCAGGTGACCGTTTTTCGACCAATGGTTCCTGATCGGGCATTTCTTTCTCTTCTTTTCTGCAGATCACGTGACCGTTTCCGACCAATTGTTATTGATCGAGCATCCTTTCTCCTCCTTTCGGGCGTGGTTACATCGTTCTTGTTTTTTTTAAAAAAAAACCCAATTTTGCCCTTTCTGCACGTACGAAAAATGACAATCTTGGCTTTCTCTCACCTGGGCTCTGTCAAACAGCCCGCCGCTAATTAGATGTGACTTCAGGGAAGAATATTGGCGCTATCTGTGAACTGAGACAATCGTCCCCTTCACCTCCCGTCTTTGTCAGACCCGACAGTCAGAAAATCTTAATTATCTACATTGAAAATGTTCCCACTTTATTATCGTAGGTTTCTAATTCTTAATAGGTCAGGAACTGTATATAGTTCCACCGGTCACTCCCCTCAACCCAAAAAACACTTTTTCTCTGATTAAGATTTCGTTTCTCTTGTTCTTAAAATTTCCCTTTACTCCAAATTGATAATGAGTCTTTCTACGCAAAAGTAGGTCAGATGTTTTGACCGATATCTGGTTTTCATCAAGCGGCCCGTTTTGATATCATGTCTTTTCCCTTTCTTTCTTCTTATTATTTCTAATTCTATTCTTCCAATTGTCTTTAAAAAAATTCGGCCAACATGCAGGCCAAGATATCTTTCTGACACTTATCTTTGCTTATGACTGGGTCATGCATCATCCAACCTCTCTTTTTTTTTTTCTTTTCTTTTCTTCTTCCCTTAGGATCGTCTAAGTACAATCTTAGTGAATTATTTTCAACTCAATTATTTTCCGTTTTAAAAAAAAAATCAACAACCTGTTTAGTAAACCGAGTAAGAAAAAATTAAATCATATTTCTATGAATATTTCTAATAATGCAAGGTGCCACAATCCTCCCCTAACCGATTTGTCATTTACCCGTAAATGACACCTAAACCCAATTACATCATTTAACATGCACCATGCATTTGTCTCATGCAATTCTATTCTACTTTCTAACATGCAAGGGTAATGTTCTTTCCATTTTCTTTTGTTCTACATGCAATGAAATGTTCTTTTCATTTTCTTTTGTTCTACATGCAATGAAATGTTCTTTTCATTTTCTTTTTGTTCTACAGGCAATGTAATGTTCTTTTCATTTTCTTTGTTCTACATGCAATGAAATGTTCTTTTCATTTTCTTTTGTTCAATGAAAATGTTCTTTTCATTTTCTTTTGTTCTATTTGTTCTTTTCATTTTCTTCTTGTTCTACATGCAATGAAATGTTCTTTTTTTTTCTTTTTTCTTTGCAATGAAATGTTTTTTCATTTTCTTTTTTTTTACATGCAAGGTAATGTGTGCGTGTGTTTGTAGGTGCAGATGTGTTCACTAGGGTTTGTTCTTCTTGGTCAATGTTTTCCTCTCTGCCGTGGGAGGTTTTTCCGCCGCACGTGGTGGTCTCACGCCAGCCTCCTCCATTGGTCTTTCAGCAATTTCTTCGCCAGTCCTGTCTGAGTAAGGAACACTGCTCGGCATCTCCCTCTCGAGTTGCTGCATGCTCACTAGACTGTCGTTCGCCAATCTTCTCTTACTCTTAATCTTCCATATTATTACACCCCCGATGGCTATAACTAGGAATGTACCCATCACTATTGACCAACTTATCGCGATCTGCTCATCGTCTTCCCAAGCTACACCTTCGTCTCCCAACGCACTTAACTTATCCCTTAAGTGATCCATATCGATCTTTTCTATTGGCTTCATTAATACTGGCATCTTATTTAAGGTAACATTAGAGAATCTCTTCACTATCGGCTCCCATAATTCTGTACAATTGACTAAGCCTCTACCAATCATCTCTATGAGTGAATCTTTTTCTTCATACCTTTCTTCCATCTGGTAATAGGGGGCAAGGAGATGGACACCCCAACCGCCGAACATCCCATGGGTAGCGTCACCAGGGATAACGGTGGCCTTATTCTTAATGTCCTTGTGGACTCTCCCCCACATACCCTAGACAGGCTGATATGTTTCTGTGTGGCTACTGCCCACACCCCGTCTGAAACACTGATAGCTTGTGGTAATGCCGAGTTTGTTAATACCTCTACTTGGCAGATTCTTTTGATTCCTTCCCCCCTCCCTTCAAACAATTCTAGTATGCACAGTCTGCGGTTACCAGTTTTATAGATAGGGCTCAACGAGGTACAAGTCCCCAGGGTATCATCTCTACACCTTCTAGCTTCTTCAGCTGATAGCAACATGAATTTCGTTCTCCCCGAATTTAATGCTATGTAGTCTGCTTCCACCTTGTACCTTGCTATCATTCCCAAACCTTGATCTCTTCTGGGGTAGGGAATGGGTAAGTTTATAACCTGGTATATCTCGAATATACTCTCGCTATCTAGTAACGGGACAGATATCACTACCAATAATCGCCTATTTTCTAACAAGGTCACACATCCAAGGGCATTATAGTACTTCCACAATTCTTTAGTGGGGTCCACTGGTAGCCTTAAATGGCGGGGTAATTCGGCCTGTATGCCAAGTAGTGCTTCCTTTAGGTGACCCGGGTTTACTATACTTGGGGAGAGGTGTCCTAATGACAGCATGTCTAATTGTGCTCTCACGTGTTCCAGCAAGGTCGTCAACGACTGACTAGTTTGTCGTACTTTATTCGTAATCGTCATTAGCTGGAAATATTTTTGCATGAATCTGCTTATTTCCTGTAATTCAACCATTACAGTTTCTGTATTATTAATTACCTCTTGTCTCAATTTCGCCAGGTTGTCTATTAACCAATTGATTCTGGCTCTATTTTTGGATACTTCTAACCTTGTCACATTTAATATTGTCACACTCTCTCTTGCCACCTGGGCAAGCGTCCTCTGGTTTACTTCCACTTGTCCCAGTTTCCTTCTTATGAATTTAACGTCATCTTCAGTTACTGTTCCAAACAAGACACTCAATGCCTTTCCCACAATCGGAAGTACGGATCTCCGTTCCCGCGTCTGCAGTAACTCTATTCCCTGCAGGTAGTTTTGCATGTCTTTCCATTGAGCCTCTATCATAGTGGCTTCTGATTCTAGGGAGTGCAATAAACTAAGATACCCTTTGTGCTTGGGATAATCTTGTCCTACTTTCAATCGGGCTGCATCCAGCTGCGTCAGCTCGTTTCCTAACTTATCTAATAGCGACTCATACGGGTTCAAATCTATCACGAATGTGACCAACCACTTAGACCTGGTTATTATTACTTGGCTCGTTTTTTTTAAAAATGGTGTTTCGGCTGCGTTTCCCGGCTTCCGCCATCGTCACCACCAGCGTGGCTATCACCATCATCGTCATCACCAACCCTTTCATCTTGATCATTCCTGAAAGGTAACAAATTCTCTTGTTGTTATTCTTCACAATCACTTAGTCTCGCTCGACTCATCACTCAATCATTTCATAACTTTTTTCTTAGTTCGGCTCTTCCCTCCCCAACTAACCTCTAGCAGACAGAATGGTCCGGTCAGGTGTGCGTGGCGCCCACTCTAAAGGTCGTACTTCATGACACCACTGGTGGCCAATCAATAATGCCAATGATCTTCTTCCGTCCCTTGTGAGGTGCAGCCCGCGACTCCATCCCTCCACTCACATCTACCATAGTCAGCCAATAGGATTTTGGATGAGCCAGTGTCGTTATCTGTCGACACTAAATGCTTCTATTCTGCACAGCCCTTTTGTTCTACTGAGATTTGGGGTTCTTCTCCTCCCTGATCTCATCTTCTGAGGTGATTCCTGTTCAACCTCCAACCTTCCTTCTGTGTTTAACTCCCGTCCAGGAGGTTTTTTTTTGTCCTCTTCTTCATCCCCTGATTCTTCTTTCTGTTTAGAGTCTTCGCCTTGAATGTCTTCAATACCTCTCGACTCTATGTCTAAACTTCTCCTGTTCCTTATCCTTTCCTTAAGCTGGGAAAGGGGTATTTGATCCTCCTCCTCCCACTCGCTGGGCCCTTCGTCCTGTTCAGGGTGCCTCTTTTAGAGCCTTCGACTGCTTGATTGGACCTCTTCGTCTTTTTTCTTCCTTTTCTTCGGACATGGGGGTGTGATGGCGATCTCACGGGGTCTTCTCTGCACTGATTCAGTCGACGACTGAACATCGCTAATCCCCGCTGAGGGTTCCAACTCTGTCACTCGGACTGCTTCGTTTATCTGGTCAAGTCGACCTATCTCCTCATCTTCTTCGGAGTCTTCCTCCGTCTCCATTCCTTCCGGTTCAACCAGAGTTACCTTCCTTTTCCTTGTCTTCTTAGGCCTCGGCTCGCTCATTTCCAGGTTAGCTATTTCAGCCTTCTTCAGATCATTGGCATGAACCCTCCTCGCTCGTCCTGCCACTTGATCCCATATTACATATGATACTGGGCCCGTCTGCTCCACTATCCGGTAGTACGGTTCCCATCTCTGGTCCAGTTTTCCTTCTCTCTGGTGGATTTTATAGTAGACAGGGTCTCCAACCTTCAATTCTACCACCTTTCTTTCAGCATTCACCCTCTCATTTCTTTTCTTCTGGGCCCTCTTTATTCTTCTTCTGGCCTGTACGAATATCTTATGTTGCTGTTCCAGCAATAGTTGATGATGATCTTCTCCCATATACCTTCTTCGGGGCTTCAGTAGGTTATCTACAGGCAGGACCACGTCTCTGCCAAACAACAAAAAATAAGGAGAAAATCTGGAGGTTTCGTTTATCGTAAACCTCACGGCCGCCAGAGCCTGCGTCAAATACAAGTCCCAATTTCCAATGTTTTCTCTGACCAACTTGGCCAATACATCTCCCAAGGTTCTATGAAACCTTTCCACTTTAGCATTTCCCTGGGGTGATATGGGGATGTTTTTATGTGCTCTACATTCAAACCTGTCAAAACTTCTCTCATGATGCTGTTCACATTCTCCGTGCCATTATCTGTTACCAATTGCACAGGGGCACCATACCTAGGGAAGATTTCACTTATTATCAACCCGGCCACAGTTCTGGCCTTCTTGTCTGGTACTGCAAATGCTTCAGGCCAATTTGTTAGCCAATCGACAAAACTCACTATATAGTTGTTTCCTTGTGCAGTTTCCCCATATGGTCCTGATACATCCATACTCACTTTCTCGAAGGGAAGTTTGGTACGTCTGTTTCCTCCAAGGGTGCCATTTCCTGCCTTCTGCTCTGCGACTGGCACACTACACAACTTCGAACATAGTTAGTGACTTCTCCGTACAGTTTGGGCCAATAGTACTTTCTTCCTATGAGATCACATGTCCTATCAATTCCCATGTGACCCAACCTTTCGTGGCACTGTTCCAATATCTCTGGTCTTAAACTTTTGGGCACATACAACTTGGGTTTGACTTCTTCATCCCTTCCTGAGAGATAATACAGCCTTTCCTCTATTATGGCATACTTGGTGGTCTCTCCTGCCTTTACCTTCTCTCTCAGAGCAGCTATTTCACTGTCTGCTTGCTCCTTTTCAATTCCTTCTGTCCAGTAGGGATCGGTTATTATCTGGGCGTCCCCTTCTTCGTCCGATTCTAATATAGGGCGATCTTTTTAGCTTATTAGAGTTAATTACTCCTATTCTATAGGCTTTATCATCTACTCCCTGTTCTACCTTTACAGATCTTTCTTCCAGTTGCTTCGGTATTCTTGAGAGTAAATCTGCGCACGTGTTTTCCTTTCCTGCCAAATACTCTATCTTACAGTGGTAGCCACTTAACTTAAGTGCCCACTGTTGAATTTTTTTTTATTATTTGTCCACTCTGCCTGCAATAGGTACTGCAGAGGCTTGTGGTCTGTCTTTATAGTGAAGACCGCACCATTTAAATAGTAGTCCAGTTTTTGGAGAGCATACATGATAGCATATGCTTCCCTCTCTATTACTGGCCACCTCTGTTGTGTCTCTGAGAGCTTATGGGAGAGGAAGTATATCGGTACTTCCTCTGGTATGCCTGGCACTGGTCCTTCCTTATCAGGACACGGCTGGGTAAGTACTGCTCCTACACACTGCTCACTGGCATCCGTGTATAATATCATGGGCTTGCTGAGGTCTGGGTACGTCAGCAGTGGGACGGTTGTCAACTGTTCCTTTAGCGAATCAAATGCTCGTTGACAGTCCTCTGTCCACTTGAACCTAGCGTATTTCTTCGTCAGGGCCACTAGCGGTATGGCAATTCTTGAAAATGCCGGGACGAAGCGTCGGTAGTAGCCTATAGCTCCTATAAAACCTCTTACCTGCCTCACTGTCTTAGGCTCTGGCATTTCCCTTATGACCTTTACCTTATCCATGTCGGGTTTAATACCGTCTCCGTTTATGACGAAGCCTAAATACCTAGTTTCTTCCCTCAGAAACTGACACTTTGACAATTTCAATTTTAATCCGTGTTTCCTCAACCTTCCCAACACCTGTCTTAAATGAAAAAAAAGTGTTGTTCCACTGTCTCCGAAAATATCAAGATATCGTCTAAATACGCCATGGCAAAGCTCTCGTATCCTCCTAACACTATTGACATTAGCTGTTGGAAGACTCCCGGGGCATTAGCTAAACCGAATGGCATCACTCTGAACTGAAACAGTCCCAGGTGACACGCGAATGCGGCCTTCTCCTTGTCAGCCTCATCCAGGGCTACCTGCCAATACCCGGACCTCAAGTCCAACGTAGAGAAGTACTTTGCCTTCCCTAATAATGCCAAAATGTCGTCTATCAATGGCAATGGCACCGCCAACGGCTTCGATATAGAATTCAGCTTTCTAAAATCTACACAGAAACGGTGGCCGCCATCTTTCTTACCTACTATTACTATTGGGAAGCTCCAAGGAGAGATCGATCTTTCGATCATCCCAGCTTCCAACATTTCCTCTACTGCCTCTTCTACAAGGGGTCTTTTTATGTATAGGTGTTCGGTAGGGTTTTAATTTCACAGGGGGTGGTCTCCGGTGTCGATTTTCATTTCGACTGTGTGGGTCTGACCTAGCTCCTTGTCTGACTGGGCCACCACATCTCGATTGTTCCTTAACAGACCCCCCCTCTGGTTCTAAATTGATCCGGTGCTAATATATCCTCATCTAAGATTCCTTTTGTTTGCTCTACTAGCTTCCTTCGTTCCTCCTCGAATCTCACCCGATTCAGAGTTCGTAGGGGAAGTGCTCTCCCTATCTTCTCCCCTCTCCCTAACCTTTATAGTCTTTTGGGCCTGGTTCACCATCATTATGGGCACCAACTCGGCTGCCTCCACTACCGTTTCGCACAGGGTTACCTCGTTATCTTCTAGGCCCTTTCCTTCTACAGGGACCAACTGCAGAGGTCCTCTCCGTACCTTTTTTTCTGACATTAGCCTACCCTTTCCCGACACTGCGGTCCTAGGAGGTAACTTTACATCTTCCTCCACCACTATGGTTATCTCTTCCTCTGGTGGGCATCCCAATGGCGTTCTCTCGCCGTTCACCACCAACACAGTAGGATTAAACTCGATCTGGGCCTTCTGGCTCCGGAGCCAATCTTCTCCCAAGATTGCCTCTGTACACAGGTCGGGGGTTACGTAAAAATTTTGGGTGCTTTTCACCCTCCCAATCCTCACCGGGAGCCTCACCATCCCTTTTATCTCCAGGGGGCCCCATCTGCTTGTGTGATCTCTATGTCCGCTTCCCGTAACCTTCTCTTCCGTTTCACCCGCCTGTATGTCTCCTCTCTCATCAATGACACAGATGCTCCTGTGTCCACCAAAGCCCTCATCTCTCTACCACCTATCTCTGCTCTACAGGATAGTTCTCTCTCTTGCGTTAGCGAAGAGAACACCTGAGCTTTCTTCTTCCTGGGTCCCCCACCTTTGGGTTAACCCAGCCATAGGCGCCGGTAGTAATAAATCACCTTCATTTTTTTTATGAGGTGGAGTTCTGCGCCCCCTGCACCTGGCCGTTTCTAAAAATACAGTTTCTTTTCAGGTGTCCTGGCCTCCTGCAAAACCAGCACCTTCTTGCTGGACAGCTTGCCGCAAAGTGGCCCGCCCGACCACATGTCCAACATTTTGCTCTTTCCCTTTTTAACTGGGTTGGCCTTGTGTCTATCCTCGGGGGAACCCGTCCTCTATTCAAGCGGTTCGCCCACCCACTGGTCCAAGCTTTTATTTCTCTCCTTTTTAACTGGGCCACCCTCCCTCTTAATTCTGGGGTGGCCCACTGGCTTTTCCCTGGGCCGGTCTCTTGGGCTCAGCCTTCTTTGTTAATATCGGTGGGGCACCCTTCCTCAGCCCGCACCACTTGGCCAGGTGTCCTTTCTTACCACACCTGGTGCATCTGTCCTGATTGAAGTCTGGGGGCAACCCCCACTTCGTCGGACATTCCGCCGCCCTGTGGTCCTCGTACCCACAGGTCCAGCAGACCAGCCCGTATCGACCCGGCGTGGGCTTATAAAAGCCATGCCTGGTCGACCATGCCCTTCTATTGGGGTCCTCCTCCCATAATTCTGCCCGATCCACCTCTTCCTTAACCCTCTGATTCCACACGGGGTTCTTCCGCCTACCCCCCCTTCTTCCAGCCTCCTGACTTGGTATCTGCTTCTTCCCACACCTCTTCACTTTATCCCACACCCCTGGCTCTCCCTGGCCAGCTCTATCGCTGCCGACAGTCTGAGCGGTCCTTCTTTCAATACGTCGTGACGAACACGCTCGTCGCTCAGCGCCTCTACATACAGGTCCGCCAGTTGAGCCTGCATAACCGCATTATCCCTGACCACTTCGGGGAATGCCAATGACGATAGCTTCCCCGCTCGGGCCCCCTAATTCTCCCGGGGTTTCATCCCGCAGCTGTGTTAGTTTTAAAAGGGCCCTCATGGCCTCTATGGCCGTACCTTCGTCAGCGAATTCTTTGGTCAGTAGTCTTTTATTTCTTCCCAAGCCAAGCGGGGTTGGTTCTCCAAGAGCCCCCTCACGAACTCAGACGCTTTTCCCTTTGTGGCATCGTATGCCAAATACAGGGTTTCTTGGTCCGAGAGCTCGTAGATGGTTCGGCTCTTCTCGAGGATTGCCAGCCAGTTTTAAACTCCTTCCCACTGCCATCAAATACTGGGACCCTCGGTCCACCCAACAGCTTCCTTAAATCCACTGACAACCCCCGCCCTACTTCTTCTTCACCCCCCACTGCTCTATCCGAATCATAATCTGACATGTCTACAGAGAAAGACAGTCTATACAGCAACAATCGAGGTTGGGAAACAAAACAAGGTGTCCTACCTTACAGACGATTCTGTTCTTTCTTTTCCTTTGGTCCCGGGTCGTTCTGAGTTCTGTCCGAACCCTCAGCAACGGCGGTCGATCGTGGTCTTCTCAGGGCTGAAATCCCTCGGTCACTGCACCACTTGTGACGTGGTTGTCTCAGGGTTGATCCGTTGGTCACGGCACCACATGTGACGGTTACACACCTGGCCCAGGGTCGGATCCTTTGGTTACGGCGCCAACGGTGACGTCGCTCCTCCTGGTCGCTCCTCCTGGGTCCAAGCGTGCCGCTCCAACCCCTTGGTCAGATGATCACCAGCCTCGCCTTTCCCGACTCGCTTCCAATACCTGGTCACTAAAGCAACTGTACCGATCTCCGGTCTGTCTACCCACGCTGTGTTTAGATCTTAGACAGACGGGACCAGCAGGGATTGGGGCCGATACAAGTTGAGTCCGACGGGGGTGGCAAAACACAAATAAAAGAGAAAATAAACTCACGAGACAAAAAGATTGCTGATGAAAAAAAAATGGGTAACAACCTTTTATATCTTAATGTCCGTTACATAAAAACAAAATTGTTCTCATTTCCCAACCCGCTCTGTGGACTATGGCACCAAGCTTCTATCACACAACCTAAAGATTTCGAATTGCCTACTCTTTAGAATTGTGTATGTCGGAGTGTGGTTTGGTTCGACACTGGGGCTAATTTCTATCGATCATTCGCAGTTGATTCTTCTCTTCGACTTGAGTTGTATTTCTTCTTCTTCGTCGACTTAGGCTGGAAGTTCTCTTGTCTTCGACTTGGGTTGTATTTCTTCTTCTTCGTCGACTTAGGCTGGAAGTTCTCTTGTCTTCGACTTGGGTTGGATTTCTTCTTCTTCGTCGACTTAGGCTGGAAGTTCTCTTGTCTTCGACTTGGGCTGGAAACTCAGCCGCAACTCAACTCTCTGTCGTCCGTCCGAGGTGATCTCTTCTCGCTGCCGTCCGGGGCTGAACTCTTCTGTCTTCGACTTGGGCTGGAAGGATTTCTTGTCTGAGTATTCTTTTGCCCGCAAAGGGGCGAGTGAATCGGGCCCGATGCCCGCGTTCAGGCTCTTTCCCTGCCCGCGGTCCAGCTGCAACTCCAACTCCAACTGATTTCTGTCGACTGGGGTCCTGCTTTTATTGACGCCGCAACAAACTGGGGTGGGTCTGTCGGCGTCAGGGTTTTCTCGATAACTCCAAAAGTCGCATTATTTTTTGATTTCCCATTATCGCTATTGTTTTCACCCCTACTTCCTCACAGTGCCCTTTTGTGGGGAGGTGCACCCCATCTCTCTTAGTCTCTCGTATGTCAGGTGACCGTTTTTCGACCAATGGTTCCTGATCGGGCATTTCTTTCTCTTCTTTTCTGCAGATCACGTGACCGTTTCCGACCAATTGTTATTGATCGAGCATCCTTTCTCCTCCTTTCGGGCGGGGTTACATCGTTCTTGTTTTTAAAAAACAAAATCCAATTTTGCCCTTTTCTGCACGTACGAAAAATGACAATCTTGGCTTTCTCTCACCTGGGCTCTGTCAAACAGCCCGCCGCTAATTAGATGTGACTTCAGGGAAGAATATTGGCGCTATCTGTGAACTGAGACAATCGTCCCTTCACCTCCCGTCTTTGTCAGACCCGACAGTCAGAAAATCTTAATTATCTACATTGAAAATGTTCCCACTTTATTATCGTAGGTTTCTAATTCTTAATAGGTCAGGATCTGTATATAGTTCCACCGGTCACTCCCCTCAACCCCAAAACACCTTTTCTCTGATTAAGCTCTTAAAATTTCGTTTACTCAAATTGATAATGAGTCTTTCTAAAAAGTTCCCGATATCTGGTTTTCAAATTTTGATAATGAGTCTTTCTACTTCCAATTTTTCCGCTTTAAAAAATAGGTCAGATGTTTTTCTGACCGATATCTGGTTTTCATCAAGCTCTTTCTTTCTTTTCTTTCCTCTTCTTCCCTTAGGATCGTCTAAGTTTTGATTATTTTCATGTCTTTTCCAACCTGTTTTTCATTTTCTTCTTTTCTAATAATGCATTTATATATATATTCTATTCTTCATTAATTACTGATATTGTGTATCTTTCCGGCAAATGGTGTATATTTGACTAAGAGTGCGAACAAGCTAGAATGCCAGCTAAGCAAAAGAAATTCTCTTTGGACTGAAGGAGAAAAGCAATGTTTATTGTCCAGCTGCCAATCATCTGAGACGTTTTCTTTCATTTGGCTTGAGCCCGGACTAAGGTAAGTTTAATAAATATATTGAGTCGTAAATCTACTAAAATCGCTCCTCTCTACGACCCTTGCTCTATCATTTCAATGGAAGTAAGAAACTACGAATATCAACCATTCTCCTGACTAGTTAATTCTGCAAATCGATTTTTTCATTTTCAGAAGGGAAAAATCAATCACTTTCCTTTCATCTTCACTTAGGTTTTCTTATCCTTTTTCTTTCTTTTTTTTTTATCTCAACTGGTATTAAGGGGTTCACTTCTGCAGTTAGAAACGTTTTCTTTAATCTTGATCTCCTAAAATACCTTTTGAAGGTTAAGGCGTTAAATGAATGTTCTTTCCAAGTAAGCTTAGATATTTTTTCTGTGCAATAAATTCAATTAAAAAAGAAATCTGACATTGCATAAATGGCCATTGCATCGAAATATCATACGTAAGGGTTTTAGAAAAATCTCTTCGCTTACGTCTGTAATAATTTATATAGAAAAAAGCTTTTCCCTACTTTTAGCTTTCTAATTTGTTTTATTTCTGGCTCCTTTCTTTCTTCCATTCTTTCTTTCTTTTTTCTTTCTTTCTCCATGTCTGTTTAATTTCCATGGTTGATAGATAGATATATAGATAGATAGATAGATAGAGGGCTGGTTCTTGC
>CAHIKZ030000163.1:692500-742500 GCA_903632075.3 Acanthosepion pharaonis | reverse complement strand
CGGCTTGCGGTTAGGTGTGTGGGAGGTCTTCCAGGGTCCATCAGTTGAACTGACGGTCCCATCCTCATTCTTGGAATGTTGTTTGGGCCGGATCTCCAGCTGGAGAAAAATTGGCCGGGGTCACTGGCAAATGTATGAGCTGTCTGCTCCGTGTACATATTTCCCCACATCATTTACTGAAATTGGATACTCCGTCCCGGTAAGGGTTATTTGGAGGCGTTCGAGCACATGTTCTCCTCCCTCTCGTGGGGGAGGAAAACATATGATCAGCAGAGCTGTCTCTCCGGTGTCCGTGTCATGGGGTTTTGGAATGCCACTCGTATTCATCGATACGCCTCGAGGTTGATTTTTCTACACCGCGCGTTGACAGAAGATCCGCTGTGGGCGAGGAGTTTTAGGGACGCCTTCTCAAACCTCACCATTACTCCTTTCCCCTCCAGGGCTGAGCGTCGTCATAAGCCCCGGAATCAGTCGGAATTCCTTACAGAGTGTTGCAAGACCTTGCGTGTTACTCCACGGTCAAGTGACCTGTCACTGCCTAGGTGGACATTGTATTGGGGATTAGTGGAGGGGTGGCATCGGACCCACACTGTGGGAAGCTGAGTTACACTCTTTCTGTTACTGCGCGTCATTTCTCTCACTAACCTCGCTATTGATCCAGAACACAATGTTTCTCAATGACGAGGCTTTCATAGCGGGCTTGACAGATATTGCCGGATTGTCACAGGTGTGATCGTAGTTTAGAAGAAACGATTGATCCCGTTTTCTTACACTGTCTGCTGGTACGCCCATTGTGGAATCATGTCGGCGAGTTGATGGTTCGTATCTCTCCTGAATATCTCGTGTCCATCGATCTCGCACACGTGTAAGATAATGTATCAACCCCGTAGTCTGGGTAAAACGGTTGACGTTTCTTACGCTGCTAGCCGTGGCAAGAATGGGGATGTGAGTAACGAGAAGAGAGGGAATTTTACGGGACGAACTTTATTCTCATTGGATACTTTGGATATCAGGTCAAAATGAAGCTCTGGACTGATAGAGAGTTGAGTGAAAGTTGCTGGCTCGTGTGAATCGGGGTAATCTTGATTTCCTTTTTTAGTCCCTTCAAGACACAACGGGACACATTACTAAAAGAACCCCTCCCTGCTTAAGCTAAACTCTTTTTGTTTACTAAGTTAATGTGAATGACCGCGGCTCCCGGCGTTCTCGTTTGTTACGGTTCTTGTCAAGATTCCCTAGTTTGCTTTTAACCTTTATTATCTTGTCTAGATCAGCGTTTCTTATTACACTTTCCTAAATTTATTTTGCCCCCATCGTTTCTAGCTAACGAGCTTCTTGTTTCTGCTTATCAGCAACTTCTCAACTTTTTGTGAGTTGGACGTGTCTTACTAACAAATTTTACTTTCGTTGAAATGTTTTGTTTATTTTATTTTCGTTATTGGGTTCATCCCCTCCCCTGCATTACATATATGCATATATTTTTCTAAGAATATTGGGTGGAAAATATATGAAAAAAAGAGATTTGTAGATATTCAGAAATTTTTACACCAATGGAATTTTAGTAGGTACTCGGCGAATATTCGACGTTGTGTTATATTTTGGATTGAATGGAGAAGAATGAGTTTTTGTGGTGATTCAGAGAATAGTTAGAATGTATGGGTCGTGAATCGGATTAGCTAGGTGTATGATAGACAGGGATGATCAGGCTCTTTCCACTTCCCCTCTAGACTTGTAAAAGTTTGCAAAATAAACATTCCCAATGTTGGGTCTAAGAGTTACAAAATTCTTCCATGATGTTTACAAAATCGGTTGGTGAAAGATCTGAAAGAGCAGAATAGAGCACAATTATTTGTAAAATATATTTTAAATTAACTTTATTCAAGTCGACTTTGGTAAAAGTTCAGAAAAATTCAAGCTCGAAACACTTCACTAAAACTAATCCAAAAATGCGGTGGTTTTGTCCGAAATTTAAAAAGGATTTTGAACGTTCGATAAGTTGTATGTTCGAATGATTATGAAATTTGAAAATGAATTGGGTAAAAATATGTATCCTTTGTATTTTTAAAAAAAATTTATTTGAAAGATGTATTCTAGGCTTGTATGATATGGTCCACTTGATTGGTTATGTCTGAGTATTGTTCGGCCGTCGATGATTTCAGTGTTTGTTTTGCTGTATTAACAACCTTTACGAATTTTAAAATCTATTTATTAAAAAGTTGAATTTGTTTTTTGACGAGAATTCTTCGGACCATTTAAGTGTTTATATTTTTGTAAGATGCTCGATCATGCAATTTAAACTCTTTTCAAGGCGATTATAATTAAAAGAACAAATATTTTGTGTCGATTACTTTTAATGATCGACTTTTCAAAATTGTGAATAATCCTTCTCAGACAATGAGGAAATTCCTTTAGAAATTAATCAAGGATTATGGTCCAAGATTTCGATTTTCTTAAGTCATTATTACGGAAGGTAGAGACAATTGGTGAGCTTCGTAGAACTAGTAATTTTTATGACATAGGCAATATGTATCAGGTGTTCTTGCTTTAAGCGTTCCACTGGGCAATCAATACCACATTTCTTTACGCAAGTTTTCATTCTGTCCGTCACCATTCCAACAACAAGGTCAAGTGGTATGGTTGTGACATTGAACTTCTAAAATCTTCCACGCTGAAATTTCAGTGGGACATAATCGCTTACATTCTCTTCTGCATTTTGTCATATGCTTGTAGCAAAAGGAAACGACTGATAAATGTTTCATCATTTTTCATTTTATCTTTCACCAATATATCACGAGATTTGTGGTACTACAGTTTCTCAACTATTTGTATTAAAAATCCCAACAAAACCATACATGATAAAGACTTTCTCAGGTTTATGGTTGTACCATTTATTTTCTCTCTGAAAATACCATTTCACGTTATTATTATTATTATTTCCTATGGTTTCTGTTGTGTATATATATATATATATATATATATATATATATTTAAGTTACGAAGAACTTGGTAAACCGAATGGGTAATTCCAAGGAGGATGAAATCCTGAGAGCTCACTGAGAATACAGAGCTAATATTTAATGAAAAACAGACCACTTTAAGGTACCATTACAATAATTTATTTCACCAAAATCCTTTTTAAAGGACTCCGGATCATCGGGTAACACTTCCAACAACGAAATGAAAGGAAAATGGGATTAGAAATTGATGGGTAGTGTAATTTTTGTAATTTAACAGAGGGGGTGAGAGTTTTAGTTAAAGAGACAAGGTAGAGCATAAGGAGGGGTTAATTTCATATCTCTCTTAAGCATGCTTTATATTGGGGTAGGAGGAGTGACCGAACCTTATATATATATAATTATTTATCTAAGAATATGATTCCTTCGCTACATAAGCAGACGAGTTCTTTCCTATTTTCTATATATTTTCACACACACACACACACACACACACACACACACACACACACACACATATATATATCTTTTCGGATCCGATCTAGAAAGGTCAGAAATAACATCATGGCATTTTCCACTGAGAATTTTTTGAGAAACAAATAATAATAAAAAAAACAATATCCCAAACGTATTTTCCATAGATAAAGCCGTTCGTAAGGCGTGGGTTGTACTCCTGAGTACAATTATCTTTTATTTCTTCATGTGCAACATTTTTTGAGATTTCGATTTCAAGATCCTTGTATTTTGATAGGTTTTCGAAGTTGTTGGATTTTTCTAATTCATTTTTCTTGGTTATATTTTTTCCATTCTTGTAGATCTTTATCTGTTATTCTTTCTTTTTCTCGTTTGATCCATTCTGAATTGGAATTATTTTCCTTTTGGTTGCTCCAAATAATCTCCAAGAATTTTTGCATTTCTTCAAAAGATGTTGGGGTTTTGATATCTGTAACTATATTTCCATTATCACTGTAAAAATTATTATTATTATTATTATTATTATTATTATTATCATTATTATTATTATTATTATTATTATCCACATAAAATTCTTAACTATTGCATTGAGGTAAGTCAAACATGACTATTAAGCATAAAATGTTTTTTGTTTTTTTAAAAAAATAACTACTTCTCTAGCGTTACTGTATTTTCTATTATACTTGTGTTTAAAAAAAAAAGAAACAAAAAAAAAACTTCCCGACAATAATTGGTTTTCAGGTAAATTATTAGTAGTATAGTACTTATACATAACATCACTTATATTATCGACATTTTTTTTTTCAAACGGAGTTTTTTCGTTTTCATTTTCATCCTCTATTTCCAATGTGATTTACTGATGCAAAAATGTCTATTTTATAGTCACCATTAATTAAGTCTTGACACCTGACTCATTGGGGACGATGTGTCTATGTTTCGAAATCCCAGAGCAGCTGGATTTTCACATTCGCTGGCAGTGATTCTTCTATGTGCCTGTCTGGAGAATCATGTTCGCCTTCGTCATTCCCAGTTTGGTATTGCTCTGTAGAAACATTTTCCTTTCTCACTGTATTTCTACATTAATTTTTTTTCTCAGCAATAATCGTTAATATTCCTTCAGCACACTGAGCTACTTTTGCTTATTTTTATTTCATTTTTTCAGTTCATATTTGCATTTTTACATCAGCGGTGGCTGATTTTGGTCCCTGGTGATCGTATGAAACCGAGGCCATATCATATTCCTCGATGTTTTTAGTCAACATTGGAACCGATGTACAGTAAAACATGTGCCTCAAATCTACTCTTTTCCTGGTCCGATTCAGGAGTTTTAGGATGGGTTCCGTTGTGTTAATAATTATTGGTACAATAACCCTAAAAAATGTTAATAATTATCTGATTAATTGTTTTATTGTATTTTCAAACATCTATTTCCACAGCCATGTCTCTGTCATTTGGTGACTATTATTTCCATCTTCACAAGATATAAATCCATTCTACTTTCTTTTATGATTCGGTTGGTTTGGATGCCAAAATCTGCTACAATTTAATTTATTTTCTAGGACATTTTATGGAGTGTTTAAATGTTGCAAGCTGGAACATTTGCACAGTATTCATTGTTTTCTGTTTGTATTTCGTTTCACTCAGATTATTGCGAGCAATTATGGTGTGCTTTCTTCTTCTTCTGCTCCTTCTTCTTCTTCATTATTATTATTATTATGAATAATTTTTGAGTATTCGCGTCAGTATCATCTGGTGGCTTTACTTCGAGGCTAAGTAAAGCAAGTATTTTCAATACCCCAGTAATCATTGCAGAGTTCTTTGTATTTTCTTTCAATATTTTAGTTGGCGTAGCCATTTCTGGAATTATTATTGTTAGTAGTAGTAGTAGTAGTAGTAGTAGTAGTAATATCATACTATATACGACGTGCATTCAAAAAGTATCCAATTTTATTTTACCCGACAAAACATATGCCGCGTAGGCAAAATCCTTTGGATTGAAGTTCGTGGCAGTATTCCAGCTCGGCCAGTTCTGTCATCTTGTGTGAAAACGAAACTCCGACGAGCGCACATAACACGTGTGTACTCTAGGCATAACAGCCCGGAACTGACGCAGCCTAACGGCGCTACATTTTCACGAGGAGCGACCTCATCTAAAAGGAATTTGGATACTTTTTGTACTTTTTGTATATATATATATATATATATATATATATATATATATATATATATATAGAGAGAGAGAGAGAGAGAGAGAGAAAAGCAATCGAGATTAAATTATAGCAATTTGCTTCAAATATCCTAAACAACAAAAATGATCAGTTGAATATATAAGGAAGCTATTTCTGATTGTAGAACTCTGGTTGGAACCTGGAAAGAAATTCTATACAATAAAAATCAAAGGAACTACTACTACTACTACTACTACTAATAATAATAATAATAATAATAATGATAATAATAATATGTCTGAAAATGCATTATCGATTAAAGAATAATCATAAGTTTCTGTTTTTTTTTGTTTTTTTTTGGTGGTGGTGGGGTTCTTGAGTGATGCCCATTCTTGGAGGACAACTCTGAATTGAGAGTTGTTTAAAAAGTAACCGGAAACCGTATAATTCCCTTTCGCCAGACGTCATGGTAATTCAGAAAGTCATCTCTCGATAGCAATGATCGTCTACGTCCTGAAAGAACATGTCATTTCAAGAAATTAATACCAACAGTAATTTTGTTACTCCTCCTGTATATAAATAGTATTACTATTTTTTCACTGGTTTACCTATTATATTCCGTTCTGTTTATATTTGTCTTTTTTATTAATCTACTCATTATTGTTATTATGTCAATTGTTACTGTTATTATTAATCTGTCATCTTAAAATTGATATTTGTTTATGTCAATGCGGCAGATTGTTATTCTTTTTGGTCTCGCTTTGTTTTTCTAACTTGAGACTTTGTTTGTGATTTCTAACTTTCTTTCTATTACTCTTCCTTCATAGTCTTGATTCCGCTATATTTATTCTTACCATTCTTTTCCTTCTTAATATTATTACTTACATTATTTGCCTTACTTTCCTATTCACCCCAATCTACATGTCATTTTTCGTCATTTTGTTTTTACTTCTTTAGTTCTGCCACGAAGTGTATTCTATTTTTCCATCTGTTGTTTATTTGGTACAGCGTTTGAGGTAATTGCAGTTGGTGGAAGCAAAGACAGAAGCGATCAGCTCGCCGAGAAAAATGGCGACATTGCGTCTGGACGATGGTAGGCCCTATGGCGGGAACTAGCATCGGAGTGAATGGTTCTGTTTGTAATCAGTTAAAAACAGGAGAAAATAGCAGGCCTGATTCGGTGGAGCGCGGATATTTAGTGAATAAAGGACGTATATATGTAAATATATATGTGCGTATATAGCCGTTCTTCTGTATAGAACTTTACATTGAAATTAATTGTATATTTAAGCCTCCCGTCTATATATTCATATGTGTACAAAAGCATACATAAAACTGACATTATTTCATACGGTAACAAACAGATTGTATTTTATTTAGACGTCGCTATCTGCTTCATAAATATTTGGATGCTAAACATTTATAGGTATTTTCTTCAAAAACATAGGCTTCGGAAGCCGTTCTCTGTCTAGAGCAGAACTCAGGGAATTCACAAAAAGTGATGAGTGTCGCCTTAACACCGGCCACGATAAATTTGGAAATCAGTTTTCGTTTAAATTTAATTATTTTTTTACGTGTAAAAAAACAAAACAAAATAAACTGCTACCGAAATATATTTGGTACTTAATTCACGCACAACACTTGCCCCAAATTAGCTTCACGATGATTCAGACATCAGGTCAATAAAGTAATGATATGGACAATATATCACATTATATACGTGGGTTACTACAACAAACATACATAAATGAAGCGCTAATGTAAATTTTATGCCCATGGATAGAATAGATTCAAGATATTTTTTACTTTTGTGTGGGGTAAATCAACACAGATTGTCAACTTCAAAAATTTACAAATATGACGTCAATAGGGATATTGGAAAATATGATTTCGAATATTTCTGTCGTTTTTTCCATGGTAAAATTCCCTGAATTTGGATAGTATTTCATTATATTTGGTATTAGTAATATAGTACTAATACTATTGGTATCATTACTACAAATACACACACACACATGTACACATACACACACATGTACACACACACACACACACATAATAAAAGAAATAAATTAAAATTACTGTTTGTTAGCAAGTAGCGTCCGTCGCGAGACGCGGACGTCACGTGATATGGAACGTCAATGTTCGGATATCACGTGACGTCCGCGTCTCACGACAGACTTACTACTAACTAAACAAAATTTTAATTGTTTTATAAAACAGTTATTTCTGATGAAAGGTTGAGGGCAATCTGAAATAACAAATATATATAAAATAAATAAATACTTTCATAAAATAAAACATTATTATTTTTTTTTAATTTGCAAATTTATATATATATATATATATATATATATATATATATATATATATATATATATATATATATATATATAAGTGCATACAAATACTTGAGGAGGCGCTCCATTTATTTATATTTTGAATATTTGAAAAAATTATTACATGAAAATACGTGCTCTCAGTCTGTGGGGTTAACAAATAAAAAGCCATGACCTTAGAAAAAACATGCTGAACAGGAAGACTAGAGTAACCCCACGTTATATGCTTAAATACATTCTAAATGACGGCTCTGCTGCGCTGTCTGTAATTTTGGTAAACGTGATATTTAAGATTAGCTTGCTTACAGAAGTTGCCATAAAGAGGTCAGTCTTAACATGCAACCACCTTAGGAACTGCACTCTATTTGGATATAGTCCGATGGCGCCTTTCACGTTTGAATATGGTTGCACGTATTCAGCAAGAATATACTCAAAACATTTTACTTACATCGATGGACTGGGTTGGTATATTGAATTATTTGTTACATTTTTCCAGTTTGCGTGTCACGAATTCTGTTCAGATTTAAGAAAAAAAGTTTCCATAGTTCTAAATTAATTATTATAATTCGAGTACGATCGATCAGCTTGTGTTATTTTCGATGAATTTAAAATTATAAGTTACAGTAAATTTCATACTAAATCCATGGAAAAAATAAAAACTAACTTTTACAGAGAAAATACGCAATAGGAATCTTAATAAATATTCGACCAACAATAAATACCATCAAACACACTTATTCATATCACCAATATTCTTGAAAACTATAGATAAAGAATATAAAATAGAATCATTTGTAGATGATGGAATCAAGTCCACTTTGACAATGTCAATGTTCAGTTAAAATATATTATAAACATTTTTTCAAAGAAACTTAAATTCATTATTTGAGGAAAACACAAGACTATATAATAAAATTTCTTACATATATAATATCGTCATAAAATGAAGAGGTAACACCTAGAAAAAGAATTATAGCAAACTATAGAATTATCTATCTACATATATATATATATATATATATATATATATATATATATATATATATATATAATTATTTATATATTTATATATATATATATATATATATATATATATATATATATATATGCATGCATATAATGCTCTGTAAATTTACGTTGAGCACTATTTTGTAAAAATAAAAATATCTATAAGAACACCGGATTATATATCTTACTGTTCTCTTTTATATATATATATATATATATATATATATATATATATATATATATATATATATATATATATATATATATATATATATATAAAAAATATAGTTTTAATGCGTGCTATATTTATGGGATAAAGTACTCAATATCAGAGATAGAGCGTATGCAATTATAAATATAAAAGTGAATACTGAAGCCAGCACTCAGAGGCGACAGGCTGTTTCCTGTTAGACGTTATTGTTACATGTTCATAAGACAATATATGCATACATATATACAAAATTATACAAGTGTAAGTTTAAGAATAGCGTATTATGAGGTCATTCATGTACAACAGCCTGCTAAAAAAGTTCTCAGAGCAACCCACTTCTCAAAATTAATGTATTGATGAATGATTTCTAAAATATTAAAAACTTTTGGAAATAATCATATACATATATTTTTGGAAAAGCTATATCAAAGTGGAAGAAAAACTTTGTTGTGTGTAACGCGGTTAGTCCTTTAATCAATTCTGTCAAATCTACAATGAAAAAGAACATATATTTTTAAAATTACACAATAAGACTTATTTAATACAAGCCAATATAATAATAAGCTAAAACTTGAAGGTGAAATATAATCTATCACCTGTAGTAATTGTCACAAGGAATACATAGGAAAACCAGCAAGGAATTTAAATAAATGATTATATGAACACAGATTGCATCATTTATAAAACATTACACTTAGTGCATTAGTTATTCACCATAATGAGTCTGACAATAATTTTGTTTAAAAAAGACTACTTTAATTAAAAGCGAAAGTGCTTTAATAACACGATCATTTAAAATTTAAATATTTTAAGCATTCTAATATTTTATTGAATTTTAAGAATGCTAGCTGTATAGTCTTCTAACAAAAACACTTTTTGAAGGACTGTTAGAAAATTACCAGTAAATATTTAATTTATTATATTTACCGAGCTTATTTTTCTGAGAATGTCTTCTATGCACGCCCTCATTTACAAATATCGCCACGTTTATAACCGTAGACAAAATTTCAAAATTATTTGCAAAATATTGTTAGACAATGAATTATACTAAAATCATCTACTTTTGACTAGTAAATTTATATTTTATTTAATAACAATAGTACTTGATACAAATAAATGCAGAATTCTAAAATGTATAAAAGTTTATAAATTATTCTATTTAAATTAATAAAAATGAAAACAATTATTTAAAATTTTATTATTCATCGAATTTTTTTTCTTATTAAAATAATATCCATAATATATCATAAAAAATTCAAAGCATTTCTGATTAAATATCTTAGTTTTATTTTGCATTTTTATTGTACGATTCAGAGCCGAATTTCTATAATTGGGGGCCTTGTCTGACCAAAATTTTTTAAGATTTAATTATTCCTAGGACTTATTCTTATAACTAATATAAACATAAAACGCAAGAAAAAATTCTTGAAATTTCATAAAATTAAATATGGTATAGGTAACAAATGTAAAGAAAATTAAATTTACCTAGATTTTCTAAAAAAAAGAAATGTTTCTAAAATAGTTTAATTCCTTTGTAAATAAATCGTGAAGGTTTCATTGAAACCCAGTAATTATCTGTTTTTTGCAAGAATTTCCAAATCAATGTGTCTCACTGCAAAAACATACTAAACTTTATCATACAAATTTATGGCCAACACGCTTACGACAGAAAAAAAAACAAGATTCTATTCAATATTTCGAAGGTTCCAAAAATATTTTTTACATAAAACTTATTTGGTCTTTCCGCTAAGATATACCGTAAAGAATTTGCCGCTAAACAATTTTTGGGAATTTCTGAAATTGGGGTGCAGAAGGTAATACCAATCAGTAAGTGACAAAATTTATATTTGTATTATATATATATATATATATATATATATATATATATATATATATATATATATATATATATATATATGTGTGTGTGTGTGTGTGTGTGTGTGTGTGTGTGTGTGTGTGTGTGGTGTGTGTGTGTGTGTGCGCGCGCGTCTGTGTTTCTCTGTGTGTGTGTGTGTGTGCGCGCGTCTGTGTTTCTCTGTGTGTGTGTGTGTGTGCGCGCGTCTGTGTTTCTCTGTGTGTGTGTGTGTGTGTGTGTGTGTGTGTGCGTCACATATATTCTCGATATTAATAAAGCAGTGCTTAATCTAACACAGCAGAGATATTATATTAATAAATATGCATATCACGACTCAGTGTTTCATGCACAACGCAATTTTCACGTGCTGAGTATTCATTAATATATTTGTCTCTTTCTCTCTCTCTTTATCTATCTATCTATATATATATATATATATATATATATATATATACATATATATATATAAATTGACATGGTAAACTTGGTTAAAAATCTAGAAATAAAGTATAAAATAGTCAGTATCTCTTTTAGCAATTCCATTTATCTCTGATGTTTCTGTTGGTTTCTTTGTTGCCATAATCTGCCTACTTCCGCCCGGTTGGTCTAATATATCCACCTCTGTTGTTCACTGACTGCAATTATAGTCACTTGAACGTAACTCCCGTTTTCCCCAATCAACCTGCATAGTTTACTTGTAAGCAGATATGGCATGTGTGGAACATTTACCATGCTGAATGTGTTATATCTAGTGTGAAAGTAAACAGTCACAGTATATCATAACTTGTCTTTGTCAAATTATCATCGTTTAAATTTAATCAAAACTCGCACATGTTCATTCATTTATTCTTTAGTTGATCAGTTTTGGATGATTGTTTTTTGTCTCTTTGTTCTGGAAAAGTCATTGAAATCTTGTTGAAATAAATGTTTAAATGTAGGTACCTCCACTAGGTCGCGTAAAAAAAGCAGCATAGCGTGATGAAAAAAGGCCTATAACTCAACGAAAATAAAGTTTTGTCATCAAAATTTTTATGCTATTATTAAGAGGAAAAAAACAAAGTATATTTTTATTATTTTTTGAAATTTTTTACTCCTTTCTAGCAGGTTCAAAATTTTCCTTAAAAATCTTGTTTTTTACGACAGCGGTCGAAATAGAAAGAAAAAAGATTCGTTTTATTTTGCGCTTTTCCCTAGGAAAACACTTATTGATTTGGAAATTCTTGTGAAATTCAAATAATTGTCGGATTTTAATGAACTTTTTAGAAAATATTCAGAAAGGAATAAAATTAGTTTTGAATTTTGTTTTTTACAAAATCTTGGTAAATCTTTTTTTTTTACATGTTTCCACCCCTCTTACATATTTTCATGAAATTTGGAGAAAGAGTGGGATTTTTTTATTAGTTAAAAGAGACCTCTTTAGTGAAAGTAAATCATTGGTGTTTTTGAAAAAAGTTACCTGTTTCATCGAAAATCTGCTCTGAATTGTAAAAAAAATGTAAAAAAAAATCTATGACATTATCTAATTTGAAAAGCTTTTATTGCTTTTGTAAATAAGTTCTATTAAGGGCATTATCCTCTGAAGAAATAAAACATTTTGATGAAAAATGTATTTTTACAAGAATTTTTCATTATTTTAAAAAATATAATTATAATAATATAATAGTCCAAAAATTGTTTAAAAATTCTTCATTGCTTTCAAACATGCAATTTGATGATATCGTTAAGTGAAAAGTAAATTTTCGAATCGAAATTTGAAAATCTCATAACAGTCGTTTGAACCCGAATATTTTAAAAATAATTTTAAAAATAAATTTTAAGTGACAAAAACGTTTCTAATTTATATGTATGGGAATCTATACATTACGTAATCCTTAAAAACGTCAGTGATTTAAGTCGTCTGCCGCACTGCAATTATTTCTCTTCAATGTTCAGTTCTGTTTCACATCGTTAACGTGTTTGCAAAAAGTCTTTTCAAAATTTCAAAGTAAGTTTTAATTTTGTTAATGTCTTTTTTACTGAATATTACATAATTGCTGAATAAATGTTAATATTTAAAAATTACTAGTTACAAACCAAAAAAAAAATGCATTCGCTTACATTTCGTAAAATTATATCAATTTTGGTCATCCATAGTAGCTGCCATCACCTTGTAACTTCTCAATAATATCTTTAATGTCATGAGAAAATTCAGACACATCGTTAAGAATTGTTTCGATACAATTTTTTTTGCTATAAGTAATGTTTGTTTCAAATCAGATTAATTTAACTTTAAATTTTCTAATTTTGCTCAAATAACGTGTCAAAATATATCATTTATTTTAGGAAGAAGTTTAAGATCGAATTTTTTTTTTATTTACACATTTCTTAACATTTATGAATATGGCCTCGTTTAAGAAAATTAAAAAAAATCGAGCATATAATTGACAATCCAATCTATATAATTTCTATCTGTAATACACCATAATATTTTACTTACTGGAAACAACACATTTACTCCTTTAGCTTTCAATTAAAGCTAAAATAAAATCTTTAAGAATGATTTTTCATTTTTAAAAATTCATTTAAACCTTAGGTATCGAAAAATTGCCGGATGTACCTATATAAATGGCAGAAAATTATAACTTGACATTCTTTTTAAAAATGATTAAGTGGATTTTGGGTCCTGATATCACAAATTAAATTAACACAGTTGTTTTTATATTTTCTTACTAAAACCCCCAAATTTAAATAACGCTAAAAAAAGCAATTGAGACCAAAATCTTTCTTCATTTTGGTGTAAATTTCCAAATATTGTAACGATTTAAATCCACAATTTTTTTTTTTAAATACATTCATAATATAAATTGATGACTACTCTTTTTTGGCATCATTTAATATGAGTAGATAGGTTCACCTATCATCCAGTTCAAGCTCATCCCATGTTTCTTGAACAAGAGTAGAATTTTATTCGTTGTTACCTGTTTAGGACTGGGTTTCCGGTTCATTAAAAAGTCTGCTCATTCCCTTTTGTAACCAGTAAAGCCCTTGAGTCTTAGTGGCATTTTTGCACTGCTTATATAATTATTGATAATATAAAACTTGTTATCCTGAGAGCAAAAGAACGGAGTTTCAAAAAAATAAGTTATTTTCAAATCTTTGGTTAAACATTTGCTGGTATGGAATCCAAGTCAATCAATTCCGGTTGATATTTCAGTATTCTTCAGTCGACGATTTTTATACTTATATTTAGTTACTTTATTATTTATTTATTGTATACGATATTTTTTTAGGCGTTTCAACCCAAGCAAGGTGGGAAGCCACTAGCACGCAAGGGGTTACAGAGAGTTGGGCAAGAGCAAAGAGGAGTGATAGAGGAAAGGATGAAGAGAAGGATAGGGGATAGATCAAGGCATCTGGAGACGTCGATTGACATTACATTTGAATGATTTCATTTTTCAAGGTTTCTGTCTTTTCGATTTTTTGTACATCAAGTTGATCATGATTGGTTTCAAATTTCATCTCATCATGTGTGTAAAGAAACAATTATGTACTTTATTTGATTACAGTTTATTGCTTTAATAAATTCTTCAAGCATTACAAGATTATCGGTATCATTGCCAGTCAAAATACTTTCATCAGTGATTGCGAAATTCGGAAACGTACTTGGAAAGAGTATACAATAATCGTGCATGTATCAAATTATACAAACCATAGCAAGTGGAAAACAGGTACAGATTCCTGTTCAACCATTATATATAACGGCACTGTTGAGACGCAGATCGAGTTATCGTTCAACTATCAAACTAATGTGACGTCACCCCGGGGTCGCTGCGCCAAATGTGACGTCTGCCTGGCCGCGCCTGCCGTGCTGTCCTAATCGCGGCGCCAATTGTGACGTCACCCCGACTGTCTCCGTCGCTGTCTTATCCTGTCCTGTGACGACCAATGTGACTTGGTATTGGTCGCGGAACCAAATGTGACGTTCTAACCTTTTGCTGATTCGGATGGGAATCTGGTTAGATTCGGCATCAGCCTTGTTGTTCCCAGATCGCCTCCAACGTCTAGTTAGCGAAGTAACTGTTTTGACTTCTAGTCTAACCTACCCACGTTGTGATTTGATCTTAGGTAGACGAAATCAATCAGTCGCCGGGCCGTAATGCAAGTCGAGTCTGAACAAAGGTAATACCGCACAAGTATATGTAAAAGAAAATAAAGTAATAACTCGAAAAGTTCAAATGTGTTAAAAAGGAATAACAATATTTTATATCTGGTTTCTGAATACAGGACTGCTTCTTCCTTCCAACCCGCATATATGGATTCGTGACACTTTGTGTTTGTTAGGCGAGACTTAAGATCTTAAATTGTTCTTTTAAGAAACTGGTTTTGGTGTATCTTCAGGCGATATTCGTAAAACTTGTTTTGGTGGTGTGAGTCTAAGTCGTTCTTCAAAAATAAATTGTTCTTGGTTAGAAGTTGAGGTCGAGAATGCGTGGGTCTTAAGTCAGCTTTCTGCGAGGCGGTTCTTCAGAGCTCTCAGCTCAACTGAAAACTTCAACTGCTTGCCTGTCTGCCTCCAACCCCAACTGCCGTCCACTCGCTGCGACTCCGCTTATATGGACGACGACCCAAACCGGGGTGGGCTTGTCGGAGTTTGAGGTTCCTTGATAATTCTAAATCCGCATTAAGAATTTTCTTTGTTTTTGGTCAGGATAACCCATCACTTTCCATTTTTGGAAAAATTTTACTTTCTACTTTAAGGGAATGGTCCTCCCAATTTCTTCCTTTCTTATATGGGTATCTCACCCAATCCCTTCAGGGGGCGTCAACAGGACTCCCCTCCTTCTTCATAGTTTACCTTCGCCTACCGCTCACGCCACCCTTCAGCCAATGAACGCTCAGCGGCGTAGGTGTTTGCTAATTATCGCTCAAAGAAAAAAAAAGTATCTTCTTTCTTTTCTTCTTTTCTTTTCTTTTCTTCTTCCCGACAACAAATCCTTAGACTCTCATCTTAACCGAATCCCATCTGGAGTTCATCAATCGAGACTTTTCGCCAGCGTCAAGTGGGTGGTTTAACTGGACGTATTTGCATTCTGTCGCTAATTAACTGTTCCGATAAAATAGATTGTTTTTTTTATCATGGCCAGTTCTTGACATGAAACAGGTGACTTTTCCAAACGACATCTCTGCAGATAGCTAATGGGTCAGTCTTTCTTTCTTTGTAACTTGGGTGGCCCAACGGACATTTTGTTTTTCGGTCAGTGCGTGCTTAATTAATATTATCTCTTAGCACTCTGTCCCGTAGGCCACTCGACTAATTTGAAATTTTCATTATCGCCATGGGTAGGCGACTGTCTTTTATTCGGTGCGTCGTTATAAATTAAATCCAGTATCTTACTTTCTTCGCTAATGAAAATAAAATCTTTACCATTTTTCTTTGTTAGAAAAAATAGCACCTCTCAGTGTCTTTTCGTGATAGCTTCTTACCACCTAATTTAATTCTCGCCTCTTTTCTTTTCACACAACCCTAAATAACCCTAAATAGTGTCATATATAATTTAATATATATATATATATATATATATATATATATATATATATATATGTGTGTGTGTGTGACATATTTTTGTTTATACATTCTTTTTATAGATAAAATATTTAAGTAAATGCTCTGTTTATAATAAACACTATTGACAACATTTACCGGCTTGAATGTTCGAGAAATTGTCATAGATAATATGCGTCCTCCGAGACGAATCGAACCTGTATCCTATACGGAACCGTCATATAGCCTGGCGTGCTTTTACCGATTTCGCCACTTTCAGTTAGCAAGGTCGATTTTACTATTTTTGAACTACAATCTTCCATGATTCTCTCACGTACATTCGAATCTCCTCAATGCGTATCCCAGTGTAAACAAATGATGTCACACAGTATAAAATGGACAAAGTCCGACAATTATTTTTAAGACAATTTTATGTTTATACATAAAAATGTCTTAAAATAAAAATGGAAGTTAGTTTTATTGGTTGCTGCGAATGGGAAGTGTGTGTTAATTGAATGTTATCTTTTAGTTCATAGGGAGTATATATATATATATATATATATATATATATATATATATATATATATATATATATATATTCACTTTAGGAAAAACGTCAAGTGTTATTAAATATAACCGGTTTCAAAAGAGATGACGCCCTTGATTTACCCTCGGAAGAGACAACATGCCTTGATCAGATTGCCTTAATTCCTCTTGGCCATCACGTTCATGATAGCATTCAAAATGTCTTTTTTTATTGTGGAGGCGTTGTTTGATCGCTCTTATCAACAACGCTATAGGTATGGCCTGAAGTTGTATATGAGTTGATTGTGAAAATTCTCGTTCAACCTCACCTGGATCACGTAGGCAAAATCTTAGGTAGCAGACTTTACCGGAAACAAATTCCATAAATCACTCAAAACTAGAACACTGTATCCAGAATCTTGATGTTGTTAGAAGTAGTGTATGTGTGGTTCATAAGGAAGAATGGAATCAAACGTGAACTTGATAGACGTTGTTCAAGTAGAACTGTCTGTCCATCTTCTTGCCATGAACGAAGCTGTACTATTTCTGGTCTCTATTAATGCTTGACCATGTCCACGAAGATCTTTGACATTTTTTCCTTAAGATCATCGTACATGAACTGATCTCCCCTCCTTACGTACGATTTTAACATTTTGTTCACTTGTCTGGTGATGGCCTCATGGCCTGCTTAAACTTCGGAATGATGATATCTCGAAAAAGCTAGAAGAAAGTTACCTTAATTGATCACAAAGGACACACAATAGCAGATACCTTCAGCTCATTCATAAGAAGTTCACTATGTCAATTTGTTTAACCGCACGAACAGGTTGAGTCTTTCCTTTTCCTACGTTAGTTAGGAAGCAGCCATGATAATTCTTTCGATGCGAAAAATTATAAGAAATTTCATATATTAATACATACAAATTTTCTACAATATTAATTTAAACTCGGCATTTATTACCAAATACAAAAAAAACTCCTGTGATCCTGACCGCTATCAACAATAAAAGAAAGTATCAAATCTTCAAGAAATCATTGTGGATATGCATTCGATTGCCCGCTTGGAGAATGTTTCTTTAATCATAATTCATAATTCAAACAACGCATATATTGATTAAACAACTAATACACTATCGCGTCATTTAACGTGCCATTTATCTGATAGGCGTTCATTTAAATCACATATTAACAAGCTGCAGAAAGCAAAACGAATAAATTGTCCGATAAATATTATCTATAATACATGAATGCTATAACAAATAAAATGCAAAAATATGGCTACAAATAATAGAATATTAAGCATAATCTAACAAACCAACATCAGCAAATTACCAAATTTAGGGAGAAATATGCAAATGTTATTAACATCTTTATGCGAAGTACGAATTTTCTATGAGCGCATACACACGCATATATATAACCTGCTATATTTATATTAATAAACTTGAGTGCCTATAGCCATTCTTGTTAGCAGAATTTGTCAGATATAATCAAGTCGTGTCTTCGTTTCTACATTAAGACTCGCATTGCTGGCAAAAAAGGACTTCGATAACGTTTCAATAAAGAAATTTCATAAATAAATAAAATGCCGCCAAAGGAAAAGCCAAAGAAGAAAGCTTTCTGAAACTTCGGAGAGACGTTTGATATTTTGTGATCCGAGTCAACATCTGAGACTTGTCCAGCAATACATACGCATCGTCACACCTCGGCAGCGAAATAACTTCTTTTTTTTTTAGTTCTTTCTTTCTTTATTTCTTTTATTTATGCACCCACTCTAACTTATCTATCTTTCTCTCCTCCTTCAATATTTATTCATTTTTTTTTATTTTATTTTGGTAATCAATTTATTCACTGAATTATTTTTCCATATTTTACTCGGGTTTGTAATTTGAATTAAACAATCGACGACACTTGTGAGACCAAGTCACCACGCGTAGAATCCGATAATTGAATTGTATGAAAACAGTCAGCAGTTCAGGATATGACTCAGGTATAGGTCGATTTCAGATTTTCAAAACATTCCAACAAAATATACGAATATATTAGAATAGCAAATAAAATATACCAGATTTCAAGTAAATATTTAATATTCTTACACACAGCGAAATTGTCTCAAGTTGTGATGAAGTCATTGATATTTATTAATTATTACATTTAGGTCATAAACAAGCAAATCTATAACAAAAATATCTTACATCGCCATATAAATCTATGAAATCTTTTTCGTAAGGTTATGTTATCAAATTACATCTTCTTAACTAGTAAATGCCTCAAAAGTAATCGATGTATCTATATAAAAGTAATGATTGCATATAAATTTTCTAGTAACGCAAGTATTCTCTTCCCCCGCCTCTCTCTCTCTCTCTCTATATATATATATATATATATATATATATATATATATAGGTTTTGCTTGGTTGGTTTTACGGCTTATCAAACTCAGTGGGTTATTCAAAGCCAACAATTAATTATTTTTTTTCAAAAATATATTGATGGTAATACTTTTTTTAAATGTATTGTTGGTAATAATGTATTAATGGTAGGAATTTTTTCTTCAAAAATATATTTTCTCCAGAATGTATTGATGGTATTGAAACCATATTTTTATGACTTCATAGTTTTTTGACCCATTTGTAGTTAAGTAATTAAACTAAGTAAATTAAAATAATTTAAATAAAAAATCTAAATCAATAATTAACTTATCAAATTAAGTAATAATCAGCTAATTAAGAAACAACAAATGCGTATCTAAGAACAAATAAATGTTATAAGAAAGTAATCCATAACAAATAATGAGTATAAAGTTAACAAACAACACAATAAATTAACTGCATATGGGTCCACAATTTTTTCAGCCTCTAGAATAATAAGAATAATAACCGTTACGCCCACCCATCTACGTACAAAGAACTTAATAATGTTAAACAAACACTAATCAACCTAACCTAACCACCTTATAGACCACCAAATTAGACTATTTCTCCCCAAAGCAAGTAATCACGATAGTGAACACACAGCCAAAAATCACATACACATTTATCACAAAAACCAAATTCATATTAATTACAAACAAGGCTAATCTTCTCTAAGGGATATTTAAAGGAATATACAACTCCAATTAACCCGAATAAAAAAAAATCAAATTAATTATCTATTATAAAAAAATTAAGACAGGTAACCTTATCCTCAAAAATAACAACAAACCAGCTAAGTAAAAATTACAAAGAACGAACATTATCTATAACTTCAAATGACCCTTAAGGAAATGTGTTCATGATCAAACCGGACTCTTAAATAATTACATCGGTTACAAAACCACATGCTTATCCAGACGTCTTATGCTACACCTATCTGATCACAGCTCCATCAGAACACATTTAAACACACACTCAGATTTACCCGACACCATTAGGAACATACTAGTAGAAAACACAAATATATTAACTGCATCCACCTGCAAAAAAGTTTAAAAGTAATGGAAGCTTTAATAATAAAAAAAGAAAAAGCCAACTCTTAACAATATTAACTACGAACAAAGCCACTATGTGCTAACCGTATACGGAAATTAAACATCCCTACCACACACTAAGACATACACAGAACGCACACACTCAATTAAGCTGAAAAATCGAATCATCCTTGATAATGGCTAAAGGTATAGCCGAAAGCGCTCGGAAATATAAAACATTCGGACAGTTCTTACACACCCTTTGTCCAGAAAAGAAAGCTCTTTTTCAAACACAAGAAAAATTAAATAAAAAGCTTAACCGTAGTACCTTCTATGTCGTTTTTAATGAAACATGCATATATATATATATATATATATATATATATATATATATATATATATATATATATATATATATATATATGTGTGTGTGTGTGTGTACTTATTTTAGCCAATTTATTTTTGGGATCAATCTAGATTTTCAAAGATAACTTGCACGTTAACGGTGTACGTTTTTGTATGTAGTTGCTGTGAATAAATGTATCATGATATATGGTGATATTGCATGACTAAAGAATAAAAAAAATATGACATGATATTTATTTTCTCTATAATTAAAATATATAAAATAAAATAAGAACGCCTTTATCCTTTTGCTTCTTCTCTGAATTTGATATTTAAATTATTAACACGCTCACGCATTTAAACATCACCACATACATATTATCTCTCAATTCGTTCGGGTTTCTTTGTTTGAATATAAGAACATTAAAGTTCCATCTTTTCTACCTGTGCCTGATAGGGTATCTAGTGCAACTAAAGTTACTTAAAAAAATTGTAACGCAAAATACTAAAAGCTTCATGTAATTATAAGCCGCAAACATCTACTAAGGACATCGCTTCTCTGACATCGACCAATTACGTTTTCATAAAATTGAAAATTACTCTTCGGCGTCGAACTTTTCATCTTTATCCTTTCATTATTTTCTCAGTGGCTATTTTATTCATGTTTGTTCCGATTCGTTATGCACATGGTGAATTTTTTTGTAAGCCTTTAATGTAAAAAGAAACATTCTTTTTATTATTCAAAGTGCTTTTCGATTGTTTCGCCATTAAATTCGCTACTCTAAGAAGAAAAAATCCCAATTAGATTTTCTTTCATGAGTTTAGTTGTAGTCATTGCTAAAGTTAATGAATATTAATGTGAATTTTATTAGTTGGCATATGATAAAAATCATCGAGCCTATAAAAGAATACAGTAAGATAATTGTTAGAATTTAAATCAAAAAGGAGTGAAGAAATTTGTACTTAATTCTAAGATTCGCGACACATAATAAATTAAGGGGAGGGGTTATTTTAGAGTTGACAATATTATTGGTCCGATGTCGCACTCATCTGAAGTTGAATTTATACGACATAATCATCTCTTGTGAAGTTATTAGAGAACTTTTGATGTAATACTTTTCAAGTCAATCCTCACCTATAAATGGTGACATCTGTTAATAGTAATTCCTACTTTTAATTATTAATTAGAGGCGGTAAACAAGTTATAAAATGTCAGCATCGAATTAAAAGAGGATTTATTTACTTTAGAATAACTTTTTTTTATCACTGACATCATCAATAAACGTTAGAGATTTGAGTGCTAATCAGAATATGAGAGAATGTTTAGTTCAACGACTGAAAGTTTAGGGTTGAATTGAAGTACATGACAAAATATATTACGTTGAAGAATATAAGTGTTGTGTAACATAAAGGTCTTTTTTTTCATTCATGATTATGCTACGGATATTTAAAATGCCTAAGTATATAAAAAGAAGTAATGGAATTTTTACTTATTAATCTGGCAAATTTGATCTCTTTAAAAGGTATTTTTAATTGATCGCCTTATCTGAACAGACGCAGAAGTTATTTATTAAACAGTATATTTATTTATTTTCGCCTATCCGCATGAATATTCGACAAAACTTCTTAAAGAATTATATGCGCTCTCCGTCTAGTTAAATTTGGTTATCTACTAAAGTGAGAAATATCACCAACCCACACATACACATACACACACACATATATTCAGTATAGTGGATTCCGAACTTGCTGCTGTATAGTAAATAAATAATTATCGCTCTACAATCGGTATCGAGCCCTCCTTTGGATTAATGCTTTGAACGTTGGAATTTATATATTACTTTCGTTCTCATCGCATCGGATATATATATATATATATATATATATATATATATATATATATATATATATATATATATATATATATATATATATATGTGTGTGTGTGTGTATGTCATAAACTTTCTTAGGTAAAATAAACTTTCAAATAGAGCGGTTTCACACTATTCGCTGTGCTATAATTTCCATATGCTTTGTATTTTGATGATTTTAAATTACTCTGGCAACTTTTTATTAGTATGACATTTTTTGCAAATGATTAATGTGGATAAACTTACGATAAAAAATAAATTTATAATTTCCCAGCATGCTTCGTTCGTGCGCACGTATATTCGCACCAAGATAACAAATTTAATCGGATGAAGTCCTAAAGGACGAAACGCCTCAAAAGAAAACTTTTTTTCACTTTATCATATCCTTCCCCCGCAAATATTGTTGCTGATATATAAACAATTATATATCGTTATCTCATAACAAGTTATTTCAAACAATATAATTATTTATACTTTTAGAAATAAACCATATATATTTCGATGTTTCTCTAAGTACCATGCTAAATATAACAAAGAATAACTTTAACATTCTTTGATTCTTCCATTTTCCGTTATCCTTTCCGGGATGTACGAGAAATATATTAACTGAGAGTAATATATTGTTTCCAAATCTTATTCCAACTATTGCGAAGTTCTTTCAAAATCAAATTATTTTCATCCATCCCTAACTTCTAATCAATGTACTTATTCCACACAAAGCAAAGAATTCAGATACTAATGATTAGTACATCGAAGTACTTCCATTGAGAATGAAAAATATTTGAATAGCATAAATTATGGTTCGATTATGTATGAATAATGACGATAGATTTTCATTCATTCAATGATTTTAAAATTAACAATGGATCCTATGAGGTGTTAGTGTTTTGTTATTAGCTTACAGCAACATGTGCAGTAAAAGTGAAAATTTAAAATATTTTTTATTAAAGTTTTAATCACCTTTTGCAATCAGTCAACTTCATGTATTAGGGAAAATTTTGAATAGAAGAAAATTAATTTTACATGAAATTCTAAGTAAATTCTGAACATGAAATTCTAAGTAAATTCTTAACATGGTTCAACGTTGACATATTTGGCTTCATCTTTTTGCTTAACAGACAAAAACATTAATTTAAGAAAAAATAAAAACAAAAACAGTCACAGATGATGAAAGTATTTTTAATCCCAAAATTAAAAACAAATGAAAAACTTTTCTAACTCCAAGACAGTCTGTAATATTTCAATCTTTATAATACTGATGTTGAAAAAAATATATTGTATTTTTTATACTCAAGACTGTTATTCCATTGGATGAAGCATGGATAATTCATACATATGTGTGCTTACAACAAAACACAGAGGAATACTGACGAGACTTTTAAATATATAGATAAATGGCAAAATTAAAAAAGTTCCTATTGAGAAAGAAAATTTATAACACACCCACAGTAATCTGACTAATATGGTAAACGTAAGAGTAATATTATCCGCTTCATTGACCGAGAAGCCAATGTTGATATCAGTTGAAATTTATAAGATCATTTTATTTTAAAATGAAACTTTTGTTCGAATTAGTGTGGAATGTCGAAATCTTGATTATGTCATTATTTTCTCTTTGAGCGTCATGTGATGTCTATTTTATTTGTCGTTGCTGTTGAATGTCCTTAAATGATGTGGTTTCTGTTATTTGTTACAGTTCCTTGCTTCTGATTCTGTAGTGCCAGACCAGAAGATTCCAAGAAGAATTCTACTCGCTAAAACCTAAAATATTCTTTGGCTCGAAGCCATTTTAAACTATTGATCTGAGAATGCGATTGCATGCAGTTTAGTTATTTAACTAGTGACAAGTGGAAAAATATTATTTCTGAAATGATAGGAGATCATGGCAAGCTGTGAATTTACAGGCAATCGGATCATTAGTATTGTGGTTTCCCGTTGATTTTTCTATGCTTTGAAGTCAATATTATCCTAACATACTGACCAGCACAGGGCATGTCAACCATTGGGGAATTCCCCCCTATACATACTGATAGGGAAAGAAATGAAAATTTTCAATAATATTTGCATATTATTTGTAATGCACTATTTGAATCAGACAATTTTGTAAAGAGGTGGAATGTCATCCTGATTTATGGTGAAAACGATACATCGGGCAAAATAGCTTGAGAACTACTGGTCCAGCATCAAATGCGGAAATTCAAACTTGTTTCTTCGATTTTATTTTCTGCGTCGATGACATTACTTATTGAGAATAGAGAGGGGGAGAGGGAGAGTGAGGGAAACGATTAGATTTAAAATATCAGGTAAAATTCATAGTGACTAGATAAAAAAAATAGTGTTTCAACTGATGTGGTTTCTGTCCTCTGGTACAGTTCTTTTTTGTGTTTCTGTAGCGTCAGTGAATATGCTTGGAAGGAGAATGGTATTCGCCAAGACCCACAGGCTTTACTCCCTCAGAGAAACTTCTGATCTTCGATCTTAGAAAACGGCTGTATGCAAGTGACAGTTTATATATTTCTGAACATGTTAGGCACCATACATGTTATCCATATGAACATCTCGATCTTGCTAGGGTATTTCATAACGTGAATATTCCCCGATAACGAAGAACTTTGAAACTGGAATTATATCCACGATAATTAAGGCAAAGTTGAAGAATTAGTATTATAGTGTCATGTCTGCGGGATTATCGAAATGATCGGGTATTCTTTGGTCAAAGCCACGAAAAAGAGCCTTAGTTTTTCATTTCATATTCTCAGAGAGAGCAAACTACTTTGCACGGATTTACAACAGTAACTCAGCGGGATTATCGAAAAGATCGGGTATTCTTTAGCAAAAGACACGAAAAGGAGCCTTAGTTTTTAATTTCATATTCTCATGGAGAGTAAACTACTTTGCGCGAATTGACAACAGTAACTCAGCGGGTAGTTGTAATGATAAATGAATTTTCTATGGCTTTTCTGTAGTTATTCCCTAATTGTATATGCAAGCTAAATACCGTCTTAACCAATGGGATGCATTCCTATAAAGAAAAATGAACGAAATAAACGATAAAGATCACATACCAACTTTACAAGAAAAATGTTTGATACACATTTGTATGTATAACATGCATTCGTTCCTGCCCATTGATAGTCACTTTTTCCATGATTTTCGATTTATTTCTAATATAGTTAAATCATTTTTAATGTAATTCCCCAGTAAAATTATTAGTGAATTGTTTGAATTTACACAATATCATAAAATTTTGTGTGGGCAACATTTACATTAATTTCCTGACATAAACACTTTCATAGCTAAATCTATGAACTAAATGTTTAAACTTGATAAAACTGTCCATGCAAAACACGTAAAATGATTTTACGGCATATCTACCTTCTGCAGATTGTTTGAAAGCCAGGAAATATTTTTTAGATTGTAAGCATTATTTGGAGATGATAATAATAATAATAATAAACTGATACACGTCATACGTATTAACCCATAGTTGGGGAGAGAAGAGGTGGGTTTATACCTTTCCTCAAAGGTATTTGCGCGTAATAGAATAGAACGTGTCAACCTGCAATTGAAACTCGGCTCTCCCATTTTCAATTTTGAGCCTTTCTCCATTACACTAACCACACTTACAAGCTTACAAGCAATTGGTATTCTCAAATAGTCACCCGTCTAGGTACTGACTAAGCTCGACATTGCTTAAATTCGGTGATCGTACGCGAATCTATGTTTCTGTTTCAATATCATATGGCCATAAGCTGCCATTAAGTTTTATTATGGTAGCAGTAAACGTATAGAGACGTGCTAAATAAGGGCAATAATTTTACTTTCAAATGCGTTTGGCTTAAAAGTTTATCATTTCCAGACAGAATATTCTATGTTAACAAATAGGAGAAATGCTAAAGACTGCTAATATTCAATAAATATTCCTTCTGGCGTCCCGAATTTTAAAAGAGATTATTTAAAATTGAAACGACTCCATCCGTTTTCAAAAAGGAAATTTCCTCATAAATTAATTAAGTTTAACAAGCATTGGCTGCTTTAAATCGAAAGTACTTCAGCACATTTATTTGCGGCTTTGTTGGCTTCAACTTCATTTCTTAGCTGCCAAATCTACAAATACACATTTTTTAAATAATAATTCTAAAGCTCAAAATAATGTTGCTGGTAATTTTGATACGTCAAAGAAAAGCGGTAATATGTTATTTTAAGTTAAAAAAAAGAAATCCATCAAGTTGTTTATGAAATAAATAATGTGCTAAGATTTATGGAAAGTGCGAGATTACGGTCAGGATTTCATAACGAATGTTATGAAACAACCAAGAAAATAATGAGAATTCCTCATCTAATATATATATATATTATAATTATATATATATATATATATATATATATATATATATATATATATATATATATATATATATATAAGGGAAACCCAATCCTAAACAAAATATTTCTGTGTGTATGTGTGTGTGTTTGTGTGTGCATAATAGTAACAAGAATAAAGGTGGAGAGGATGAGACAAAGTAGAAATCTTACAAACATCGCGTTTCGCCGACAATTTTTGATTTCGGCATGTCAAGATCGGAATGAAAGAGACAAAATTGTCTAAGAAAAATGTGATTTTTTAATATAAAAGAGGCAATAAATTATATTACCTCATCAAATCCGACGGCTAGAAACCAAAATTTTTTGTTTCTTTCACACAGATTTCTGTGTGATTCCTAATATATATATATATATATATATATATATATATATATATATATATATATATATATATATTGAACGTTTATCCTTGGAGCGGGTAGAATGGAGATCAACGTGTTTTAGTGGGCTCCCGCAGTTTTCAATCCGCATGTCTTAATTATCTTCAAGAAGCGAGAGTAAGATCTAAAAGATCGGCTAATCTAACAGTGATCTTATCTCACAATCCTCACACGTGATCCATATGTGGCTTCCTTTGTAAATCACTAGGGGGTCTTAAATGTCAATTAAGATTATCGCACAAAATTTCATAACTGAATGAACTAAGCTTTCAGATCCTCATACATGGAAACCGATGGGAGATTCCATTATTATATATATATATATATATATATATATATATATATATATATATACATATACATATATATATATATATATATATATATATATATATATATATATATATATATATATATATACAAAAATGTGTAAGAGATGAGGTATTATTATGCATATTTATTTATATATATTTGATAGTTCTCTTATATATTGAGTCCTTTGTTTTATTAACAATCACACTCTATGTTCGATATATTATAATTATATATTTATATATATATTTTTTTACTTTTTGGTATGGATTAAATCAGATATTTTACATATATATATATATATATATATATATATATATATATATATATATATATATATATATATATATATGTATTTAACTAGTTTAGAGTAGAAAGACAATATTTATGAATAAAAATGACAATAGGAAAACTGGTAATTGCTGACAAAGTCCACATTGGACGAAACGCGTCAGCAATTACCAGTTTTCCTGTTGGTTTTTATTCATATATATATATATATATATATATATATATATATATATATATATATATATATATATACATTTTTTCCTGGTGAATCATTTTCTCTTCTAATGAAATTACTATTTACTAATTCAAAATTATCATCAGATGTATTACCTAAACCGCCAGTGTGTTTGGAGTGTTTTCCTGCATTATATCTCTGAAATGTTTATTTTAAGTTTCACCAATGTACATCGTTGGCCATTTTGAACAACATATTCTGTATATTACTGCTTGTGTTCTGCTGTTGTTGCTATGCATTTTAGATGTTAAACCAATTTTTTTATCACTGTCATCTCAGATTAAATGCTATACATTCTACGAAGTACTGAAAAGATTCCAAAATCTGACCAAATGAAAAAAAAACATCAGATTTCTTTTGTTAGGATTTTCTGTAATGATGCTTTACGATGTGCAAGCCAGTACTGCTGTAGTGAGGTCGATACTTATACGGGACTTTACACTCGTAGCCTTATGTCATGATAATCTTAGCTTAGTAAAAATTTATAAAAAATGTTGTTTTACCGAAAGCTGAACATTATTTCTTGCGCAATGACCAATGATTATTTGAAGAAATCTGAACAAGACGAGATTTTTAACACAATTGTGCTTTCTAAAGCTGAAGGGAAAACCTGTTTTATAGCTTAAAGGTACAAACAAATATATATATATATACATGCATACATACATATATATATGTGAAAAGAGGGAGGGGGAGAGTGCATGTGCGTGTGTTTGCACATGCACTCTCTCTCTTTCCCTCACACACATATATATGTATGTATGTATATATATATATATATATATATATATATATATATATATATATATATATATATATATGTATGTATGTATATATTACAAAAAAAAAACAGAAATTAACTCAACCTACTATACTCTATTTCGAGCTATTCTGTACACGACTATTATCAGCCCCTAAGTGTCTGTCTCGGAGGATTGTTTGAAATTTATTTTCAATGTCAGCCCTACTCTAGTAGACGTTAATAAAAATAGCTTTGTGTTAACGATTGTTGTGGGCGTAAGGTAATCAGTTTTAATATTAATTATAACTAGGATCCACCCGGATTTTATACCAACGGATAAATTACCTGTATATATATATATATATATATATATATATATATATATATATATATATATATATATATATATATATATACAGATAGTAATTATTAGGAGGATTTGATAATTATATTTAATTAATTCATCGAGTCTGATAGAAACAGAATGCAGAAAGTACTGGACGGCCGTTTCGTCGATATATATATATATATATATATATATATATATATATATATATATAATATATATATATACAATACACACACACACACACATATATATATATATATATATATATATATATATATATATATATATATATATATATATATACTTATGTAAATGGTGAAATGGAAATATCTCTCAGAAGAAATATATATATATAATACACACAAACGCACAAACACACATATGTATATATATATATGTGTGTATATATATATATATATATATATATATATATATATATATATATATATATATATATGTGTGTGTGTGTGTGTGTGTGTGTGTAAATGGTGAAATGGAAATATCTCTCAGAAGAAAAAAGATTACCAGCATAGTGACAAAGGCGGCGAACAAAAAACCTATTCCAAGACCAAGCTGAATCAAGTCAAAGATATCTGAACAAAGAAGAGAAGCAATATGGCTTCTCTAGTTCAACTGCTGATGTGTTAAAAATTATTGTGAAAAGATTTTAGAAAATTTTAGATAAGAATGTTAAATCTCGAGTTTTGACAGGTTTTGACATACAGGTCTTCACAAGTTGAAATGTTATCGTATTTCTGGACAAATTTTTCAACTGATTCGGTCTTTCTTATCAAATCGTGAAATGAAATTTTTTGAATGGTCACTTTGCAGTTGTTTCTCAGGACTCCATCCATTCACGTATGTTCTTTTTTTCTAATTTTCATAAATGACATTGCTGATGTCATCAGTTCTCGACTCAGTACCTATACTGATGACACAATTATCTACTACTGTCTAAATATTAAGTCGTTTCGACAAAGTCAAATTTGAGCCTGATCTCTAAAATTGATCTACAATCTGTTATTAAATGGGACAAAAAGTGTCCTGTTAATCATAACATCTCAAAAACTAATTTACACTGTTTGAATCAGCTGTGAGAACCTTTTTCACCTTTCATAAGCATGACTGATGCTAGCCTCAAAGAGTGTCACTCACTGCCCCTTTTCTGGATAACGTTTTCCACTGAAATGATGTGGAAAGGGTATATTGAGTCAATTGTTAAACTGGCAGCTAAGAAAAATGGTTCACTATGTAGAGATAGACAAATTTTCTCGCCAGAATAATAATTATATATTTATAAGCCAACTATTCGTCCTTACTTTCAATACTTTTGCCTTATATGGCCTGGTGTTCCTGCTATATATTTAGAGGTCGTTGTCAAAAGCCAAAGAAAAATCTGCAATGTTATTAGTCCTGAGTAGGTATCTCGGCTTCAGTTCATTTTTCCACCACCATAACATAGCTTCCCTGTGCCGTTTTTAAAATAAATACTTTGATGATAATTATTCTGATGAACTTTCATCTTTGGTACTTAGGCTTCATGAATTTAAGTGCAGTACTACATTGGCGGAAAGGCCTCATCATTTTAGACGTAACCGTAAGTTCTATGCTAAGAGTTTCTTTTGTCCCACTTCTCGCTTGTCGAACACTTTTCCAGCTTCTTGCTTTCCAGTCAACTTTGAACTTCAAAGATTTAAATACAATGTCATTCTTTATCTTCTGTTTTCTTAATTCTTGTTCTTGTGTTCTTGTATTGTCCACTCAATTTAAGAGTTGGTTTTCTCATATTCTCTTTCACTAACATTAACACTCAGTAATCCCTTGCATTGTAGTGACTTTATTACCTTGCTCGGGGTGAAATCATTAGATTATCTAAGAATAGGAGGAATAAAGGAACACATTAATTAAATGGTTCATTTTGCGCGGGAAATAATTTTGTCTAAATACAGATAAATATTCTATTTGTATAAACTGTTAAAAGTACCAAGTGAAGTAATCACTCATAAACTTACTTATTTAAGTAGATTTAACTCCCTTCCCACAACAGATAAGGCAGGAAATATATAAATAAATACGCTTTGATAAATGTTATATTGTTTAATAATTTAACACTAACTCATCATTACTGGACAATAAAGGACTACAAATAATTCTTAAAAAATTGATACATATAAAAATATCCATATGAATGTTAAATGAAAATGAATTGTTTTTTGCTGTATGATCTGTTAATATTATCCCAATTACATACACGAAAATCACAAATGAGTAAATACTTCACATTTAGGATTCGTAGATTGTACAGATTTGGATACCAACGAAGATCATTTCGATAATTTTGAGTATTTTTCAACCCAAGAGGTTACTCATTTCATACTTTAACAACTAACTTTATCTATAGCAAAAGCTACTCCCTGAGGATCGATTTCCCTACACAGTGGAAATGATAAACAAAACTATGAACGTATACTGTTTGATCACCCTAATACTGTTTGATCCATTTGTCACATGTTACAATAATGGGACAATTAGTAAATATCCAACCTAATATTTAGTATTTATAACAGGCGAGGCTATAATGCTTACCCTAAAATAAATACTAGGTTTCTCGTTTGTTGTTACAATAATGTTTCGGGTGATCAATTCCTAAAGATGTTCTTGGTGTATAACGCTTTAAGTAAAAGAAAAGGCATTACAACTGATAAAATGCATATTGCATATACAAAAAAATCCTTGATAAATAATATAGTTAAAATGAATAATCTATTTAATTTAGGTTAATTTATAGGTATATACTGTAAGTATGACGATAACACTATAACGATTCATTAATATACATACGTGGGAACAATAATAATATAATAATATTATTTTTTGTATGATTCTGTGTGAATTGGGCGTGCATACATGCAAAAACACTGACTGATATAAAGTTAACGTATTTGATTGCATATAAGACGCACTTTTTCCAACAGTGGCTAAAAAATCGCACAAACTCATATATGCCGAGTCAAGGTTTATGCATTTGTTTTATAAACACATGCCGGTTTATAACCAGTGACCTGGAGAAAGCAAAGGACTTGATGTGTTTTTTTTCTACTTAATTAAACAAAGCAGCTATTTACAAAAACTTGAATGTACAAAGCTCTCCCCAGGATATGAGTTTTGCTTGTTCGAAATATTTTTGGATTTCCTGGAAATATGGTGCACTAGAAAAATTGTTGACATGTAATTGAGTTCCTTTCCTTATCTATCAGACCTAAAACTTTGTTATTATTATTATTATTATTATTATTAATAATAATAATAATAGTAGTAGTAGTAGTAGCAGCAGCAACAACAGTAGCAGTAGTAGTAGTAGTAGTAGTAGTAGTAGTAGTACTGTAGGAAGAATAACAAAGTAATGATGGTACGAATAGATCCATTTAGCTAAATATCCCTAAGTACAATCATATCAATAACATGTTGGAAACTACAAAACATGAATTAAATTTTAATATAGCAAAAGATGTGATTTGCAATGAATTCGTTTTGTAAGAAAATATACAAAAAGTAACATTTATTCCATTTCTATCGATTGCATGTGTTCAGTAACTATGATGCTAACCGCATAGCGATTGTTATCAACATAATCTCGTCCACACGTATTGCGGCACGCAGTAAATAATTAAAATTCATAATTATATGATGGATGCGTGAATGGTGTAACTGTTATCGACACGGAAAAATGTCGTAATCACTTCCATTAATTCCCGCCATGTCTCTTGTGATCGCTTAGAACTTACACGATACACTCGACACAAACTTGCTAACCATTACACCAAGTAGAAGTGCCCTCGTGAGAGGTGTGGTGATCAGTTTCTTTACTTTTAATAGAGGCTCGCAATATGCACAGGTAATTTTTTGAAGAGATTAAAAATTAGGTCATTTTTTTCTGGAGGCGTTAAAATTTATACCAAAAAATTCAGGGGATGCATTTATTCATGAAATCGCCTTATGCACTTGATATCCAGAGAAAGGCATGGACCCATCTCTTCTTGTCTCTTCACATTGGGTCTGTGTTTAAAATAGTGTAGTAGATATGGATATTAGCCTTAGGAGAGTAACCAATCAAGAGAGGAGAATTCTGAATTCAAAACCGTAGAGCGACAGCAAAAAACAACCCAACCATATACTAAATACGGCCGGGTTTCCTTTTGCAAACCCTCTAGTCACTGAATAGTCCTTGGCCGGATATTAGGCCGACAAACATTTGGCCGAGAGACGTTTGGCTGAACGGACAACTGGCCGACGGATATTTCACCTAAAAAGTACAAGTAAAAATAGTAACTAGTATTTTAATTATCAGTATTATGAGGTAGAATATGACTAACAATTACCACTGAATTTCAAGTGATTAAATTACTAAATCTAAATTTAAAGTTAAAAAATTTTCTTTTATTTCAATGTTTGTTTATTGAAATTAATATTTTTAAAAGTTTACTTGGGTAGAAAGTTGACCCTAATTGTTTGAATTCAGATTAAACAGTAAGATAATATCTAGTTCATCTCTTTAAGATAATTATCATTAAAAGCAAAATTGAAAGATCTTTCATATCGTAAAAGCTTAAGATTTTTGCTGTAGTAAAATATGATTATTCTCAAATTACTTATCAACTTACAGTAAGAGTTGAAGTAAAATGTAATATACAGTAGCGTCCAAAACTAAGGGACAAAATTTTAAAACCTAATATTTGTAAGAAATAACAACTGTGAAAAGCTGAAATTTTGACAACTGGTAGTCGTTATCATCCATAATAACATACTAAAATTTGAATCATTTGCAAAGGATAGAAAAAGAATTATAACAATTATTTTTTTATTTTCAAAATAGGATCGTCCAAAAGTAAGGGACAAAATTGAGAAACACAATGTCAACAGTATGCTATATTCAAATTTTTTGATTTCCTCTAAAGAATAAGTCTTACTTAGTCATTTGTAAACGTTGCATCAGCTGGCACCATGGCGAAACACCAAAAACTTGATTACTCTGTGAGACAAGCTATTGTGAAGCTACACAAGGAAAAGCACACCATTAGAGAGATTTCAGAGAAAGTGAAACGTTCCGAGAGTGTTGTAGGCAGGGTTGTTAAATCCTATAATGATACTGGCAAAATAGTTAGTGCTCTTAAAACCGGCAGACCCCGCAAAACATCGGCAAGAGAAGATCGAATAATGCAGCGTATGTCATTAAAGGAGCGTTTATGTCTTGCACAGAAATTAAAAGGGTTATGAATAGTACCTCATGTGTTAATGTGTCAAGACAGACTGTTTGTAGACGACTGCAAGAAATAGGGCTGTTTAATCGAACCCCAGGGAAGAAACCACTTGTTAGTTCGAAGAATAAGAAGAAGAGATTAGAGTTTGCAAACAGGTATGTAATTTGGACATATGAAAATTGGGCAAAAGTATTTTTCAGTGATGAAAGCAAGTTTAATTTATTTGGAAATGATGGAAAAAACAATGTAAAGAGACGTATTGGTGAAAGATTAAGTGCAAAGTGTACTAAGAAAACTGTCAAGGTATTTGGAATGTTTTCTAGCCAAGGTACAACGCCTCTTGTCCGGTTACAAACTCGTGTAAACGCGCAGATCTATAAAGACATTGTTCAAGATCATGTTGTGCCAATCATACAGAATTCAGGTTTCGATAGGGCTACCTTTATGCAAGATAATGCCCCATGTCACAAGGCAAAGGTGGTAATGATTTACCTTAGCGAGCAAGATTTGGAAATTATGGATTGGCCACCGCAAAGTCCTGACTTAAATCCAATAGAAAATCTTTGGAAGACATTAGGAGTGAAAATTATGGAAAGAAATCCCACTAACACGGAGGATTTGTGGGTGAAGCTTCAAGAACAATGGTCTGAAATTAGTATCGAGGATTGTCCAGAACTGATTCGTTCTTGTAGTCGAAGATGTGCAGCTGTCATTGAGAGCAAGGGCTCATTTATTAAATATTGATTGTACATGTATTTTTATTGTTTTTTTGCCGTTTACATTGTTTTTCTCAATTTTGTCCCTTACTTTTGGACGTTCCAAATTTGAAAATAAATAAATAATTGTTATAATTCTTTTTCTATCCTTTGCAAATGATTCAAATTTTAGTATGTTATTATGGATGATAACGACTACCAGTTGTCAAAATTTCAGCTTTTCACAGTTGTTATTTCTTACAAATATTAGGTTTTAAAATTTTGTCCCTTAGTTTTGGACGCTACTGTATATAGAATAGACTTTTAAAAAAAGCCTATAAAAAATAACGAAAAATTATAAATTAATACAGTAAATAAATATAAACATATATCGTACATGGTGATAAAGAGTGGGACATGTAACATGTGACATGTAAGTACGCCACTACATTTTCGGCTAAATGTCCATTCGTTTAAATGTCTGTCGGCCAAATGTCCGAGTAATGATGTACGAGCTTTTTTTTTCATTATTGTCTTTTAGCATTGTAATATTTGTGAAGCAAAAAACAAGAAGGAATCTACTGTTTAGAAAACGGTGTTAACTCGATATTAGAAAAAGAAAATATATTCCATGGCCGAAATATTTAAACATTTAAGCACTTAAGATCAGGTAAATTACCCACGTAAATATTAAAGTTGACACTGAGGTCAACGTCGAGTGGCGAGAGTGTTTCATTCTTGAACGTCATCTTCAGTTCAAGTGTGCATTCAAATATGAAACAGACTGTCAACACCCTGTATTTACCTCTGTGTCTTCATGGGTGTAGCGTAATAACCATGGTTGGTAAATTGCGGATCAGTGAGTGTATTTAATCTATCGTTGAAGACACAACAATTCAGTTGTTCTTCTGCTACATCAGTTGCTACCAAGGCAATGATTCTTATTTATGGGTTATAACGGAAAGCAGCTGATGGAAAGTCATGAGTAACGCTTGTTTGCCTTGTTATAATGATTTACTTAAAAGAAGTAATGATCTATAATTATCACAAATCTGCTTCATGCGTAGTTTAAGATCAATATTATGACTCACTAGTCTTTGCCATTTTATATTATCTTATATTTTATCTAATTATATTTTTGTAATGTTGGCATCATTTTTATAGGTTTTTTTGGACGATTTCGCCTGAAACTTCATTACCATTCATTTGTTTTCTCTGAGATTTGAGAGTTTATCATACGATTAAGGATTTTCCTGAAATTCATATATATTCATTAGTTGGATATTCATTAATTTTTTTTTTTTTTGCATTTTTTACAGAAATAAATTTGAAGGAATCAATGCTGAACAGAAACGGTTAAGGCCATTGGAATAGTTCTGAGGATTTTGTAATGATATTAATGAATGAAAAGAGATGAAATACATTCATTTAAACAAAACATAATAAATTGGTCATTATCAAAACGAAGAACTAAATTTCTAATTTGGTAAATTTATAATAGGCTGAGTTATAAATAATTTCCGTTTTTGTTTATCACATTTATTTAAGAAAAAATAAGTATAATTACCGTAATTTCCCATGTATAATACGCCTTCATCCATAATACGCACCCCTAATATTGTGCTGAATGCGTGAGAAAACGCTTCTACTCACGTATAATATGCACCACTTCAAACCCTATAAATTGTACCTCTCCAATTTCATTGTGGTCAGTCATTATGTTCCCTACTCTTATTAAGAAATAGTTTTAAACTTAGAATATTATTATTTTAATTTAGTTTTATGATAATTCTTATTTTATGTTAAATATATAAGTAGCGTCAGAGCTATGCCGCCCGGAACTTCGTTCCTGGTAGGGCCACCCAAGGCGGACAGGTCTGACACACACGCCGGCTAACAAGGGCTCTGGTGAAAATCCAAGGAGCGTCTGCATCGGTAACCGGCGGCTTCTGGTCGTTCCTGTCTCTGCGTCTGTGGGAACCCCGCGGCAAGCAAGAACGTTATCCGAGGAGGCCTGGGTACCCTACTTCTGTAATTTATCCCAAGAATATACTTCTCATAACAGGAAGAAGCCGGCTCAATCCGCCCAGGGTGATGCCGCAGTACAGTAGTAGTAGTACATATGAATATGCCTGCTGGGAAGAGCAGAAAAGATTGAAGCAAAAAAAAATGTAGTTCTATAGAAGGATACTGAGAATACTGTGGAATAACGAAGAAGTTTTAAAGGAAGTAAAAAGCAAAAGAACACTAATAGTTAGAATCTGAAAGAGGCAGTTAAAATGTCTAGGAAACTTAATGGCATAAGCGGCTTTGAAAAGGTGACAGAGTACATGAAGTATGCAAGAAGGAAAGAGGGAAACTGCGTGTAACCTGTCTAATAGCGTGTAAAAGGATGGCACAACAGAAAGTGGGAGTGATGGTGAAAACACAAAACATTCTAACAAACCCAACAGATAGGAAGTTGTGGAGATCAATAATCGCCAACATCCTGAAAGGGCACGACATATAGAATGATAGTATCCTTTTTCACTGTAATCAGAGATATTTACTATTGCATATATACCATTGAACAGATTACGATATATTATTAAATACTTATGGAAGCTGTTGATGCAATACAACAAGGGATGTAGTCTAAATGAATGTGACCGGTGTTATCCAATAATGGCTCATTGCTGTTTCGTATGGACAAAAGGTCTATCATGACTGTTAGGAAAGTTGTCTAACATATTGCAATGTTGAATAGCAGTGATGCCGTGTGATTATCTTGTATTCACAGGACATCGTATTCATTCCGTCAAAATAGAAGTGGAATTTGTTGAACCTCATTTTGAACGTACATGGTTGAGTTCAAATTTCCCGTCAAAACTTCCAAAAGTGGGCGTGAGTTTTTGTGATTGGGATTATGGATGAATACACTCAGCAATATAGTTCTTCCCTCTTCTACGTTGCACAGGCACACCACCATCACTTAAATGAACGCAGAGATTTTTTTTGTTTACTGTTGTTCACGTAATACAAGGCTCAAGAATCACTTACGTTTGAGGGTTACTAAATGAAGTTGTTTAAAGGGCATATAGAGAAGGAGAAAAGGGGGCATATTATGAAGATATGTAGGATATATAACTGTTGATGAAAAACATAAATGTGTTATGAAGTAGAGACTGAGGATGAATCTTTCAATATATATATATATATATATATATATATATATATATATATATATTTGCATTGGGGACAAACTGTCGAAATTTCGCTCAAACTTTTGTAATGAAAGTAGATTTAGAGAAGCGAGATTCTAGCAACCTATCGTTTAGCTAAAGGAGATGTCTGGTGGAAAATTATCCTTCAATCTCAAGGCGACGCAGACGTGTTTGAACAATGTCCAGGCGAGGAAGTGATGACAGATCAGTTGTGGCAACAATACTCCATTGTCTGACCTTGTTCTTGTAAAAATAAGGCATCCCAGAAGGAATCAGATACTTTCTAGAATGGTAAAAAGAACCGATAATTTCCTCAGCCTCATTAGCGATTTATCGTCTGTATGTGTTCCAAGAGATTGATTCCCAACTGAAGTTTCAGGCCAGGAACTTCAATGAAAATACAACCGTCCATCATGGCTGGAGAAAACTCAGGGTCTGCTCTGTTGTTATGAAATATTACTCGTTTGGTTTTCTAGGTATTGAATATTACACACCAGTTCCTGACCCATTGAACTGTGAGAGCTAAGTCAGATAAGAACCGTTCTCATTACTGGAAAACACTGAAAAAACGCAATCCAATTTTTCTAGCAATTCTCTCAAGACACCAGCGGACGGGATTGTGGCGTAAATAGAAGTCAGAATACTCGTGCAAGTAGTTCAACCACCATGTGCTGACAATCCGAGACCGCATTTACTTGTTTCGGTATTGTTGACTCTGTACGATTTGTTACCATTAAAATTCCTTCAGCTCTGTGAGCCTTTTGGCTATGTTCCGATCTAGATCCTGGTCTATGATTTGGTAATCTTATTCTGTCTTATGTCCAACATACATAGCAATTCTCCGAAATGCCCTTCTAGCTTATTGAACACCAACAGCACGAATCCTCGTCAAAATGGTTCTAAACTAAACAAAGTGTCAACAAGAATAACAATAACTATATTAGTAGTCGTAATAATAATAATAATAATAATAACGCCTAAGAAAACATTTGTTCTAGAAACTAAATTTAGATTAAGACGTTTAAAGGCGAGTCGATATTTTTTAAAGTGCTCACTGGAGATATTAATATCAAAATTAGCCGTGTTTTGTCAAGAATCTTTCGGAACACACTGGCCGAACAGCCAGTGGTAATTTCGTTAGAAATTCATAAAATCCTCCTATTAATTAATTTTTTCTCCAAAATTGGTTTCTACTCCTCATCTTCTATTATTTCTCTTTCCTTCCAAACTCTTTGTTTGCGGGATTGTGGAACCTTAACATCTATAACAACAACAATTAATGGATAAACCTTTTTGAACTTTTCTTTCTATTAATAAAATGAACATATTTAGGATTCTGTGACTTGTCCCTTGCTTTGAATATTTCTCCACGCTTAATCATATCGCAGCCTGTATCAGTGTGTAAAGTTCTGACAGATTACGCTGTTAAAATGTTACTACGTTAAAATATGACCGAAGTAAATTTTCCACAAGAAAATATTATTATGTTTGAGTATTTGGTCAGATTTAGAATGTGGGTTGTGATGAGAACTTATTACCAATTTCACGTCTATATCTTGATAAAAATCTATGTATATATATTTCCGTGTGGTTATTTTTCATCTCTGTATCTTAGGGACTAGATCGTAGACCCCCCTCAGAATAAAATTTTAAATTTGATAAGTCATTGTTATTAAAAACTTTCATGACACGGCTTGCACCAACTTTATTAGGGCGATATTTTTCAACAAAACTTTGCACTTCACTCCATTTTAAACAAATGCTCTTATTCATTGAAGACACATTCTCTTCTATTTTCTGCTCTGAAGCAATTTCCTCAGCTGCCGTTTGTTGATGCTCCAGCTGAAGGTCTCTGGGTTCTTCATTGGTCATCTCTTCCATGTGGTTCTCCGCCAACGCCTCTTCATCCTGTTCACTCTCAATTAAAACAAGTGTCTTCTCCAAAGAGATCTTTGGACACAGGAATTAGAAAAAACACTAAACTTATACGAAAAATTTCGGCTGGGAATGGGGATGCTCACTTAGTGAGAAACAAAGGTAGACTGTGTCACGTACACACGTGATGCTTTGTATGGGAGCTTAACGTGAAGAATTTACGCGGCAGCAAGCGAACAGGAAGGTACCGGTTCGTAACTGACGGATTTCCTTGCTCGATAGTCGAGGAGATGTACAGTTTCCGAGACATATTTCCGGCGATAAAAGTGAAGGAAAACCGAATTCTACGATAACAAAGTTTCCACTAGAATGCAAAAAAATTTGATAAATAATAAAAATAATTTAATATTGGAAACTTATTCTATAGGAAAACATGTTATATAATTTTTTATATACCCGAACAATGTCAGGAAAATGGATGACAAAGTGGAAAATATTTTTGTGTGACGCCGTCAGATGTGATTTGCAACGACACAAAAATGGGTTCGCTGAAATTGTATGAATTTATTCTTTAGATGTGTTAATTTTAATGTGCTTAGGTATATTTCAATGTGTTTAGGTATATTTTGATGTGTTTACGTTTATAGGCGATCAAATTTCGTTAGGTCTGTTTTTGTTTATATCTTTATCAATTTTGCTATTAAGTATGGAAAATGATAATTATGATACGGGACATCTTTCCTCCTTTATGGCAGCGAATGTTGGACGGTCTCCTCAAAGACGAAGAAGAGACTTGCGGCAAAGGATGTATGGTTCTACAGAAGGATGCTAAGGATATCATGGATTGTGAGTGTGAGCAACGATGAAGATTTGGAGAGGATGCAAAGGAGGAAGCCTATGCTTAACATCAGGAAGAGTCAGATGAAATTTCTGAGATACGTAATAAGAAAGGAGAGCCTCAAGAATTTGATACTCACAGGTCGAATAGAGGGTAATAGAAACAATGGAAAGCAATGCATGACATACCTGGCGGGCTTAAGCTGACTGAATGTGGTCTGGAATAGGTAGAAGAGGGATGAAAATTATTGAGAGATACAAGGGATAGGGGGAAGTGTAAAGTTATGATCACCCATGTCCTGAAGGGACACGTCACATAAAAAGAAAGACACATTATTTCCCTGATAACAGGCGTATTGCTTCTACAATAATTTTCTTGATAAAAAAAATGGCTAAAATAAGAATCCTTTTAAATTTGGTTATTCTATAGATTTATACATTGAGTATGATGATAACACTATAACGATTCATTAATATACATACGTGGGAACAATAATAATATAATAATATTCTTTTCTGTATGATTCTGTGTGGGTTGGGCGTGCATAGACGCAAAAACTCACATAGAAAACACTGACTGATATAAAGTTAACGTATTTGATTGCATATAAGACGCACTTTTTCCAACAGTGGCTAAAAAATCGCACAAACTCATATATGCCGAGTCAAGGTTTATGCATTTGTTTTATAAACACATGCCGGGTTATAACCAGTGACCTGGAGAAAGCAAAGGACTTGATGTGTTTTTTTTCTACTTAATTAAACAAAGCAGCTATTAACAAAAACTTGAATGTACAAAGCTCTCCCCAGGATATGAGTTTTGCTTGTTCGAAATATTTTTGGATTTCCTGGAAACATGGTGCACTAGAAAAATTGTTGATTTGTAATCGAGTTCCTTTTTTTTTATCTATCAGAGCTAAAACTTTGTCATTATAATTATTATTATTAATAGTAGTAGTAACAGCAGCAGTAGTAGTATTACCAGTAGTAGTAGTAGTACTGATGCAAGATGGTACGTATAGATCTATTTAGCTAAATATCCCTAAGTACAATCATATCAATAACATGTTGGAAACTACAAAACATGAATTAAATTTTAACAATATAGCAAAGATGTGTTTTGCAATGAAATCGTTTTGTAAGAAAAAAATACAAAAAGTAACATTTATTCCATTTCTATCGATTGTATGTGTTCAATAACAATGATGCTAACCGCATAGCGATAGTTATCAACATAATCTCATCCACACGTATTGCGGCACGCAGTAAATAATTAAAATTCATAATTATATGATGGATGCGTGAATGGTGTAACTGTCATCGACACAGAAAAATGGAATCATCACTTCCATTAATTTCGCTTTGAACTTACCGTATACACTCGAGTATTGTGCGAGGTTTTATGGTGATTTTCTAAGCGAACCTTATATGTGGCACAAGGCTGAAATTATGGGGCATCCAGCGATGATCGAACTAATAATGATTTTCTAAGCGTAGCATAGATGTGCGACAAGTTGCACCAGGTTACTTTTTTGAAGAGTTTAAAAATGATGCATTTTCGCTGACTGCTTGCATTATTCACAGGTCATTTTTTCTAGAGGGGTTAAAATTGATAACAAAGAATTAAGAGGTGGCACTTATACATGAAATTAATTTCAGTTCATCCTCAGATTCGAATTCGCTAATCTTTTTGCAAATTTCCCGAGATTGTTCTAAGCGTGTTGCACACACTTTTGCTAGATATTCAGTAAATGCTTTCATCAAGGGTTTGAATTCTCTAACTATATAATAATATTATATTTATAACAGCAAATGAAATGTATTCTGCTATAAAAATATGTAATAGTTAGTTATTTCATAAATAAAACAAGTTACAATTATTTCACACCATTTTTATTACTGTTATGGTCCAGGTTAGGACCAAGGAAGAACAACACGAGCACAAGAGTAGAAATAACGAAGGTATATTACACGAAATAATAATACAATATGTGGAAGTTGTTAGTATGACTGTCAGTCTAGTTTGAAGTGAACTACTATCGGCTCGACAGGATTCGGTATCTAACCACCCGCCCCACGAGGCTTGCATGTGGCACAAGGCGGAGTTTAACGTGGGTTTCTCGAACTCGTAGGCTCGGCCAAAAAAATACCCGTAGAACCCGTATAAACGGGATCGGGTTGATAAACCTCCCCGAACGAGATTCTGCCCTTCGGCGGAGCCTCGTCCAGGTTCCCCTCTGCTCAGAGGCAGAGAGTTCGACCGTCAAGCCGAGAAGCTCGGCTTGAATCGATATCTAGAACGAGGGTTGCATGTGACACAAGGCCGAATTTAATGTGAGTTTCCCCAGCCCGTAGGCTCGGGCAAAAAATGCCCGTAGAACCCGTATAAACGGGATTGGGTTGGTCAACCTCCCCGAACGAGACTCTGCCCTTCGGCGGAGCCTCGTCCAGGTTCCCCTCTGCTCAGAGGCAGAGAGTTCGACCGTCAAGCCGAGAAGCTCGACTTGAATCGACCCTCTCTCTTGAGGCGGAATATACATAATGTTAGGAAGTGGTCATTCTGTAGTTATAGGTAAGGACCTATGACAATTACGCTTATTTTTTATCATAAATCTTTCTTCCAAAAAATCTAAACTTTAAAAAAAATCTTTAGAATTTAAAGTAAATTTAAACTCTGTTACCCGATTCCAATTTACGTTTCGGAATCCGTAATATTTTCCAGCTATAGTTCTAAGTTCGAATTTCAAATCTCGGAGATTTATTATTGTTCCAAGTGCTCCACATATCAAGTGCTCGACCCAAACCTTCAAAATGCGCAATTTTTATCGTTCAAAGTCCTGATATTTCACAGTTTTTCGTCTTCGTTGATTTTCTTCCTCTATAATCTCAAATCTAAAATATTTCCCTACTTATTCGCCGTGATCTGAATGTCTCTCAAGCCTGAACCTATATCGCCGACATTACTAGTAGCACTAGTAGAAGTAGTAGATTTATTGTAGGAACAACTATTAATAACGATAGAAATTAAATTCGGAAAAGGAAGCACATAGAATAACAAATGTAGCCATACATAGACAGTAACGCTCTCACACATATTTTCATTCATGCACACACTGTCACACACAGACACGCCAGTGAGTGAGAGAGAGAAATGGAGAAAAATGCTATAATTGAAAACTGAATCTGATGCCTATTTTTATTGCAGTTTAAAATATAATTATTTTTCAGCGATATGTAAGATTTGTTTGCTTTTGCCTAGAAAGAGAAAGTTTTATCTAAAATAGCCATCAATAGGAACAATAAAGAGTGGGTTCATTTTGTGTAAGTGGAAAGAAATCAAAGTAAAATAAAATAAATAAATTTCCCGCCGAAATCTTAAAAAGGAATATCGTTTAGGCTTACGTTCGGTTTGAATTATACTGTTTACTGTTGAAAGTATAAAATCTTGTTCGTCATAAAATAATTAAACTAAACCTCAACGACGGAAGATAACTGCAAGAGAAAGGCCGACGCAAAAATATCAAAGAATTTGCATGTGGCATTGAAAGCAAGGAATTATAATATCTTTTGCTCAAATGTAAATTTTTGCCAACGGAATGTAGATTGTTAAATATTATTTTTTTTTTTACATATGAAAAATGAAAATATTTTAAAGTAAATATTACGTATTTCATTTTGATAAAGCCAATGAATTAAAATTTATTCTACTTACTAACAATGAACTAAAATCCGCTGTTAAATGAAACAATGTAAAATGTAGAATAATACAAAAAATAATAATCTACAACATGAATGAGGAATTTATAGTATCACTTGTAATTATTGACATAAAGAATGCCAATGAGAAACCTCTCGGAATTTAAATAAGGGATTATATGAATAAAAAGCGTATTTTACAAAAAATGAACTCAAACCTTTAGTTACATGCCGTAATGAGTTTAACTATAATTTTGATTTAAGAAATGTCAATTTAAATAAAAAGACAATTATTTACTAAAACTATAGTAAGCATTGACCGAGCAGCTATTACTATTAGCGGTTGAAATTTATAATTTTTTTCTCCTTTTTACATTTTCAGAAAATAATCTAGTCAAGTAGCTCTTATCACTTTCCGTATTGATGGGAATTCAATTCTTGGCCTTTGGTCTGAAGTCGTGTGGAGCGTCAACATCTTGATTATGACATTATTTTCTGTTATGGTGTCGAACCATAGAAAGATAACACGGACTCGGATATAAGGTTAAATAGTATATTCTCGGAAACGTAGTACAAAGGTAAATGTGGACTGGAGAGTACTTTCTCTCACTGGTGTCTTGATTCACTCATTCACTCACTCGGTGTCTACTACTCGGTGACCCTTATTTAGTGACTCCATTTACTCAGAGCTGTCAACCATATTATGTAGGTGTGGAAGAGTCCATTTGTAGGTAGGTCCCCACGATATTTTCTCTGTGAGTTTCATGTTATACCCGTTTTAGCTCTTGCTGCTTTTGAAAGTCCTCAAGTGATGTCGTATTTTTCACCTGTTACAGTTATTATTTTGTGAATCTGTGGCGCAAGCCAGCGATAGTAGAAGATGTGTGTTCTTTGCCAAGACCGACAACCGTCACTCACTCAAAGCCATTTTTGATCATTGAAAGGAGTAAGCGGTTGAATAAAATTGTTTAAATATTTCTGAACGGGTTTGATGCCATACATGACATCCACATGAAAGTTTTGATCTGACTATTTAAGAACTCGAGGTTTCAGGTTTACGTTTTGGCTTTGAAGCAATTTGAGTGAAATTTTTTCTAGCGCTGCGTATTCTATATTCAATTTCCTTATCTCCTACACTGAATTTCTTATAACTGATCTATACATTCAGGGGATTGAAGTGTTTTGGTATTTATTGTGTCAATTTCTTATACATTTTTTATATCTTCTTAAGTACTAATTATTCAACAGATCTACCACCATCATATTTTTTTCTAAAGAACATTTCAGCGGCATTTTCAACTTTTAAAATAATTATTAAGTGGTGCTAAAAAATTCTACGTCGGAAAGAGTCAACAAAATCCAGTTCAGCATAATGACTGACATGGTCGAAAGTGCTTGAAAAACACTTGACTAAAAATTACCATTGAATGTTTATTCTGAATGTTTTTCTAATATACAATTTATGCGAACATATGAAACATACAATAAAAAATAAACAGGTCGATTTACAAAAGAATTTAAATGAATTTGTCTTGCCTAAAATAGATTTACTATATACATATATATATATATATATATATATATATAGATAGATAGATAGATAGATAGATAGATAGATAGATAGATAGATAATGAAAAGAAAAGTCAAAGGTCAATCTTTTTATACCAACGTGTTTCGTTCCTTGAGGATCTTTATCGCAAAGTATGAATACTTTTAATTTGAGGATGCTCCAAAAAGGTTGTAATGAAAGGTGTTTAAGGAAAGGTAAAATATGGGGGACGCGAAATGATATAATTCGTTGTCAAATCAATGAAACTAAGTAATTTTTTTTCTTATCGAATTAGTCTTTTATTTGTATTTCATTTGATTTATTTTGCAAAAGTTTGCTGAAATTATACCGAGAAGAATAACCTGATAAACTATTATTCTCGCCACAGTTTTTAGAATAAAATACCGAATAATTACAGGATTATATTTAAGGTCAATAAAGAAGCTATACATCCAAATATTTACCTGTAGAAGAAATATATTTTGAAAACAAATTTAAAAACCTTCAGTATCCTTACTATTTAATTCACAATATCCGCAACAACAAAAAAGTTAACAATAATAAAACAATGATATGTCTATATAAAAAAATAGACATAATATTACCTACCAACAACTGGGGAAAAATACAAGCAAGTATGAAACAGACAGATCTTGATCATTCAGATTCATAAATCTTGTTTAAATCAATTGATTCTAACAAAAAATACACTATATATATGTACATGTATGCGTGCACGGGCGCATCTGGGTTTAAGCCTGGAATATTTAAGTATATATGAGATTAACTTCAAATCTAAAACATCCTGGGTTTATTGATGAATTATATCAGATCAGGAACTGATATTGATTGTATATCAGTCGATACCGAACTTTCGACCCAATAACGCATTTTCTTTTGTTATTTAACAGATATCTGGAAAAATTGCGTCTGGCATGAAAGTTCATAAACAACACAGGTGCCGCAGTTAATAGGATCACCCACGACTCAGTAATATTCACCGTCGTTTGCTGAAAGTTTACGAATTCAAAACAGTGGACATGCGCACTAATAAACTGTTTGTTATGCATTTCCGCTGTGAGAACGATGTGAAAAAAATGAAGAGAGTCTGAAAAAATACAAACCAGAAGATGGACACTAAAATATATCATAAACGAAAGTTTGTTCTAATCAATGGCGTTATGGAATTCTCTCTCTCTCTCTCTTTCTCTCTCTCTCTCTCTCTCTCTCTCTCTCTCTCTCTGTTGTGGTTTCTGTGCAAACAGATAACAGGCATTAATGCTTGATTATGCATGTGTGTATCTGTTTTATATCTCTGAGCGTGTATATATATATATATATATATATATATATATATATATATATATAGAGAGAGAGAGAGAGAGAGAGAGAGAGAGAGAGAGAGGAGAGAGAGAGAGAGAGATAGATAAAAGTACCTCCGAAGATTCGTTAAAAATGAGCATACAAAATAAAAGAAAATGTCCACAAATTAAAACCAACATTTATGGTCAAAATGTTTCTGCTATTATTAAGAGGAATAACAAAAAGATATTTGATTATTATATTATAGTATAGTATATTATATTGTATATATATACATATATATATATATATATATATATAACTATAGATATTTTTTGCTTGCGTCCCCCGGGTGTTTATGATTTAGTATTAGATATTTTAGCATCTTTAATATTTTATATAGGTATCCTCCCCTAAATTAATGACTAAAGAATAAATGCATTTTAAAAATTAAAAATCATTCTTGAATCTTTTTATTTTAGTTTTTATTCCAGTCTAATTAACATTAAATTTAATATTTTCAATAAGCAAAATAATTTTCTATATTAGAAATTAAAAGTAAATTGGTTGGAATTAATTTTTTAACAAGGGGATGTAGATGTTTTTATGGATTGTTTTGTATTTATAAGCAATCTAGTGTTAGAGTTATTTATCTACGAAGGAAAAACCTAATAAAAGTACATGATGTATAAACGTATTTTTATATATATTTTTTTTTAACTAGGCGGTCGACTTAAAAATTTAAAACCTTTTAAGCATTCTACTTTGTCTTTATAATTTTACTTATAAAGACTCTTATTGAAAAAGCGAAAATTACCAGTGAATTTTGAATTTACTCTACCGCTCTTATTGACGAATATAAACGTCCAAATTTAAAAATTTGCACCTTTAAAGACACACAAAAACACTCTTTTAATTTAAAAAAATAATATTATTTAAAATTATTTTTTAAAATACTCATTGTCGCCGAATTGTGGTAAGCTTTTCCATTTATGATAAGTAAACATAGTTCTAATGTAATAATAATACCATATGAATGATATTAGTTAATACAGAAATTGAAAAAAGATTTATAATTTTATAAATTGCTCTAATTAAAATTAAAAAGAATGAAAACATTTCCCGTAAAAAATTGACGAAAAAAATTTTTTCCTAAGAAAATAGTGCCATGATATATATTCTTCATAAAAACAATTAAAATTATTTTTTTATTAAATAATGTCTTAGCTTAATGGCATTTGTTCAGATGTGATTTTCTGTGACTGGTAGTCCCATTTGAAAAAAAATATATAAATATTGATAATATAAATTCTTCGAGACTTTTCCTTAAAATTAATATATAATTAATAATACAAATTTCGTAGAATTAAATAAGTGAGATCTAACAAGTGTAACTTAGAAGATTTAACAATTCTTCAGAAAAGAAAGAAAAAAGTAATTTCATTCATTTGCGAATAAGTCCTGAAAATTTCATTAAAATCGAGCAAATATATAACTTTACAAGAATTGCCAAATCAATGTAATTTTAATTGCAAGCGGACGCTGAAAATTCTCGTTCTAATATCCCGGTATCCCGCTGAAAAAATTTGAATGTTATAAAAAGTATAAAAAGTCATGTTTGTCTCCGAAAAATACATATGTTGATGATAAATCGGTTTATATTATGTTATGGACATTTTTTTCATCATATATATTCATCATTAGTGAATCCTAAAAGTCGGATAAATAAAATTTATGAATTCTTTAGAAATATAGGCACATATGTGGGCGTATATATATATATATATATATATATATATATATATATATATATATGTGTGTGTGTGTGTGTGTGTGTGTGTGAGTGTTAGCTCTGTCACTCATATTGAGCGCTTTCAATAATATCATGCATATAATATATAAATAATATATAAATATATATATATATATATATATATATATATATATATATATATATATATATATTATACACACACACAATCACACACACACACACACATATATATATTTATATATATGATAACATTAATTGATCTGCATTACATATAAAATGAAAATTAAATTATATATTCAGACACGTGTATGTATATATATATATATATATATATATATATATATTTATATATATATATATATATATATATATATATATATATATATATATATATAT
>CAHIKZ030000163.1:592500-680000 GCA_903632075.3 Acanthosepion pharaonis | reverse complement strand
CACACACACACACACACATATATATATATATATATAGTCATCCACAGACAGACTGTTTCGTTGCATCACAGCTCATCAGTGTGGCTAGACATCCGACTGCCTCGAGACGGGATAGAAAGCCGACTGATTTGACATCAGTCGGAGATTTTACTTCTGGGCTATCAGCGCCAGGTAGAGAGGAACGCGAATTTTTGCGTATTTATTATTTGAATAAACACGTGACATACAGGGCCCAATTCAGAGATTATTTGGTTTATCAGCAGTAGTAGTAATTGTTTACAAATTCGCGCTTTCTCTCCAGAGTACTCGAGAGAAATTAATTTATCGGGGACGTATATATTATCATCCACAGTGAAACTTTTACCTTGTATCACAGCTCATCAGTGTGGCTACACATCCGATTGACCGATGTATATATATATATATATATATATATATATATATATATATATATATATATATGTGTGTGTGTGTGTGTGTGTGTGTGTGTGTGTCTGTGTGTGTGCGTGTGTTATAATTTTCGATTAAATTGTATATATAATTTATGTATGTATTTATTAATATATATATATATATATATATATATATATGACATCCCTAAACACAGCCTTCGCTCGTTCCTTGCTGCTTCGTTCGGGTGTCGCCGCTCCAAACGTGACGTCCGCCTGTTTGCATCAGTCGTGTTGTCCCGTCCTGTGACGACCAACTGGCTTGGTATCGGTCGCGGCACCCAAATGTGACGTTCTAACCTTTTGGTGATTCGGATGGGAATCTGGTTAGATTCGATATCAGCCTCGTCGTTCCCAACTCACTTTCAACGTCTGGTTACCAAAGTAACTGCGTTGATCTCCAGTCTGCCTGCCCACGTTGTGAATTGATCTTAGGCAGACGAAATCAATCAGTAGTTGGGGCCGTAATGCAAATCGAGTTCAACGAGGGTGACACCGCACAAATATGCATAAAAGAAAATAAAATGATAACTCAAAAGTTCAAAGTATCAAAAAAAATGGATAACAAAACTTTATGTCTAGTTGCTGGATACATAGGACTGCGTCTATCTCCCGACCCGCTATATGGATTGTGACACGTTGTTCTTTTGTTAGACGAGTTTTAACACTTTAAGTTGTCTCTTCTTCAAGAAATTGGTTCTTGGTGTGTCTTCAGTCGAAAGTCGAAAAAACTTATTTTGGTGGTCTGGATCTAAGTCGCTCTTCAAAATAATTGTTCTTGGATTGAAGATGAGTTCGGAAATTGCGCGAATCTTAGTCAGCTGCGAGGCCTGCTTCAACTGAGCACTCTCATCAACTCAACTCAACTCAACTCTACTGAACTCAACTGAACTGATTTTTGCTCGCTGCGACTTTGCTTATATGGACGCCGACGAAAACCGGGGTGGGTTTGTCGGCGTCGGAGGTTCCTCGATAATTCTAAATACATATCCACTTCTTTTGTTTTTGGTTAGGAATTTTCCACTTCTTTCCATTTTTGGGAGTCTTCTCTTACTCCCACCTTCTCACCATACTTCAAAGGGGCGTCAACTGTCCTCCCCACTTCTTCGTAGCAACCTCTCATACCCATCCTCTAGGTGGGCGGCGACAGCTTCTCTCCTTGCGTCACGTGATCACCACTCGGCCAATGATGTCCAGCCGGGCGTGTGCGGTCCAGCGGGCTTTGTTTCAGGTAAGAAAATATATCTTGCTCAAAAAAAAATTAACTTTTTCTTTTCCTTTTCTTTCCCTAATCGCAGCTCTCATTTTCTCTGGCCGCCAACAGAACAATGCGACCAGTGGTGTCATAACCCCTGTTCTCATCTGGGCTTCGTCAGTCAGATTTTCGCTAATTATCAGAATGGGTGGTCGACTAACACAACACAGTCGACCGTCGCCTCGAAAAAAACAGTTCCATTGTTCTAGTCATACTTTGGCGCAAATTTCTGATAACATAGTTCTGTTATCACAGCCAAAGTTGTCTTGTCAAAAAAAAAACGGTCAGCCGTTACTTAGTGTGCGGCTTAGCAGACGACACAGTTAATTTTTCATATCTATCCAAAGCCCTGTATTTCACCTGTTCTTTGTCAATTATCAAAATAACATTTTCAATTGGAGTTTTCTTGGCTAGTCGGTCTGTGATTTGCTAATTAGATGTTTTGCCCGCATTAAGCGGCTGTTATCTATCTCCGATAACATAAGTTCGTCGCCAGAACATAGTCGATTCCCTTATCCACTTAGAATTTTTCTGCCATGGTAATGACACTTTTCGCCATTTGCTACTTATCAAAATAACATTGTCAATTGTTTCTGGTCGTGGGTGTTTTTTTATCATCCACGCTTGGGTCTCGCCTCTCTTTTCCTTTCTTTTCTTTCTCTTTTTCCTTTCTTTTCTTTTTGCCCTGGTAAATGGTGCCACATATATAAAAATATATATCTGCGAGAATTTTCAGTTTATGTTATATTTTTATGAAAAATATAGATGTATTTTCAAGAAGATTTTTCTGAATTTGAATGTCTATATATATATATATATATATATATATATATATATATATATATACAGTATTGTAATATATTGGGATATCTTTTTCGTAGGCTTCTAAGATTCTATCTGATGGCCGAAATGTATTTTTATAAATTGACTTAGATTTTTTACATCTCAAGTTTTAAATAACTTCATGTAAATGTTTAATAATAATAATAATAATAGTAAATTGTATGGGCCTTGCTGAAGATAAATGTTAACTATTTTTATCTCCTGCCCCATTGTAGGGTCAATGCCGCACCACGAGTATTTCCTCTGTAAGTTTGGGTGTGTCTCGGGTATGCTCCCCGGAAGCCTATTCCTGTTCAGGCGCCTTTCGTATCCAGAAATTTAAATTCTAACATAAGTTTTGCTGCCTTTTATACGTTGTTCGATTCCCCACTGAGGAGGCGCGAATATCTTTTACACTTTAATTTCCGTTTGTATAATTAAAATAAATCAACAGATAAGCAATTGACAGTGCGTTCTTTTTAATGTCATCAAAGTGTAAAAATCTTCAACAGGCGAGTTTACTGATGGAATAAATATGATTTTCTAAGAAGACGATAGACGCCATCATGGCGCTTGCTTAAAGTTAATTCAGATTAAAGAAACCTAAATATAACCGTGAAGATCATTAATATGCGCCAGCGAAAAACAAAGAAGATAAATTAGCCAAGCAATATTAGGTACCTTTTTGAGTTATCGCTTTTAAAAATCCATATTGCAAATAGAAAATATAACACACAAAAAGGCAATCAGAATACATACGAATCTAAAATAATCACAAAGCCACTGCCCCGAGCGATAACGGATCTCTCATCACTGCTCTACATGATTGCCTTGCTTATTATTTTTATGACCTGATACACTGAGTACATGGGATTCTTGAATAAAAGGTGAGGTTGAAATATATGGGACGCAGATGATTTTTTTTATTTTTAAATTTAATGGGAAAATCTGATGTAAGGTAGGATTTTATTTGTTTAGCATAATTTGAATGAAAAGAGTATTGAATTTTTACGTGATATCTGTTCTCCTGTATGGCAGCGAATTCTGGACAATCTCCTCAAAGACGATGATGAGACTTGCAACAACAGAAATATGGTTCTACATAAAGATGCTGAGAATTCTATGGACCCAACAACGACGAGGTTTTGGAGAAAATGAAAGCAAAAATACTTAAAATCAGGAATATTTCTGGGCACGTAATGAGGAAGGACGGCTTGGAAAATCTGATACTCGCAGGACAGATTGAGGGAAAGAGGGAGAGAGGAAAGCAGTGTGTAATATACTTGAGCAAATGTATAGCAGAACAGTTTTTGGAAGAAATATCAAAAAGATGATACTTATTAAAAGCTAAAAGAGGCAGGAAGATGTGGAGGGCTATGATCGCTTACGTCATCAAGGGACACGGCACATAAAAAAGAAAGATGAATTTGGATTATAACCCCAAGATTATAAAAAAAATCGAAAGATTTCAAATTCATGTGAAGGTAAATATTTAGAAATATTAAACGACATTTAATAACTCCATCAAAATTGTGCAATTTGAAGTTACTATTTGAAAATGGCATGAATCTAACTAAAAATAAATGCACTCCCAATTCACTATTAAGATAGGCTTCTGTTACCCGTGAACATTTCATGGTTTAGCTATTTTAATTTCCTGATAAATCATAATTCTTAATTTAGTGATTGAATAAACCCTTGTGAGTTCTACAAATATAAATTAGCCGCGGACATTTGCCTGTTGCATCTTTAAATGTTTAAGCTTTACACATTTAACAAAATATGGCAGTTTTTTTGCAATAACAATGATAAATGTGAATAACTGTCATTATTTAAAGAAGAGGAAACAAATAAAATGTTTGCAAGTGATAGGTTTACCCTTTCACTGCAGCAATTATTAGACACCTGAGATCGTCATTGAGACTTCTATGTTCTTTCTTTCTTTCTTTCTTTCTTTCTTTCTGAAACCAAAAACACTCACTGATATATCTTTTCTGTTTTTCCTTGCGATCAAAACAACATAGTCCATTATACACGACGTACTGACAGGGCTAACAAGAAGAATTATGTGATACTTATTGAATTAAACTAGCAAACAATATTAATAACATATTACGTTGGAAGAATCGAACTCACTTTAATAATAAAAGGTCTATGGAGAGCTTCATGAAAACTGAGTTAATTTGTTGCCAATATTTAATGAATCACGTCTAATCCATCAGCCCACATCACTCAGAAAATCCCAGATATCTTTAAAAATTGTTCTATAATCCTTGGTCAATTCAAGCAGAAATATTGCCTTAACCTTTTCTAATGTCGCTTTGAAAAGAATATTGGCGTGGTAGCAGAAACCTTTCAGAATTTACCAAAGATGAAACAGCACAAACTGAGCAATATTTATGTAATTATAAACTTGGTGGTCCAGAAAGAATCTCACAACGACTAATTTCCCAAAATCAGTATTTCAGTGACAAAATATATAAATTTTGGTTTTAGGAAATGGCCGATAATATTTCCTTGTGCCTGTATATATACAGAACGGTAAATGTAATTAATACTGGTTAATTAAAACAGAGCATTTACTTAAGTAAATTGTATCTATAAAAAGTAACGGATAAAAGAAAATTATTCATATATATATATATATATATATATATATATATATATATATATATATATATATATATATTACTCGTTTACCAGACATTGATTTATGGCACATTGTATTCTCCACATGATTTGACTGACCTTTCAACCACCAGATGAGCATTCATTCTCAAAGTTAAAAGCCTTGATAAACTAGTGACATCCACACTTTTGTATATGAATATGTGCGACAAAATAAATCCCATATTTTACTTTATAAAATCTCTGAGAGGGCGAAACGCGCCGGCTAAATAGAGTTTTCCGCATGTCTTTATCCATATATCTATCTATATATATATATATATATATATATATATATATCAGAGAAAATATTAGTGACTTTGGAGAGAGAAAGTTGGGCAAGTAAAACACCGTGAGAATGCTGGTAGTTTAACGAATTATGCATGTAATCGCATCAAATTGGTGCAGGCATCAATAAAATCTCAAAGACACGACAAACAAAAAGATAAGTCATTCATTTCACTTTATATGGTAGTTTTAATTGTAGCCATTGTGGAAAAGAATATGCCGCAACTGGTGGACTAAACCGTCATATTAACGTTCAACGTATTTTATGAAACATCAACTTCAATATTCGGTTAAAGTTGTTCTATCTCTACAGGAGAATATAAGATACAAACGGGAATAAAAAGCCAACTTCTCGTCGGCCATATTTGTAGAAAAATTACGTGATGCCATTATTCTAAATCAAGTCACTGCCACCACACACACACACAAACAGATACATGTATATATATATATATATATATATATATATATATATATACACTGTGCTGTTCAATAAAAGTGATTCATCTGATTTTTTTTACTTAAAATTTTTTATCGCCTATAAGTTTTTGAGGTCAAACTAATTTTTAATCTTACTAATATAAAGACCCCTTCCCGACCACCTCGTAAAAAAGTTTACTCACCCTAAGGCATTCTAGTGATAATTATAATTTTGAATATAAATGTGCCAAAAAAGTGGCTCACTTATTTCCTGAAACTAGTAATCAATAGAGACATAACCGAACAGCTTTAAATAAAGAATAATAGAGGTATAATTTATTTATAATAGGTAATATAGTTCGAAATATTTAATAATCTATGGTTCCTCCTTTATTTTAAATAACTTTTTCAACCCTTTTTAGCATTGACTTGATTAGGTTCTGGCAAATCTCATCTCCAAGTATTGAATTCTATTCAGATAAGAAATTCACAATAAAATCCTCTTTGTTGCTCAACTGCTTTCTCGAGAGCCTGTATTTATAATGCTCCATAAGTTTTCTATGTGGTTGAGGTCAGGAGATTGGGGTGGCCATGTTATAACAATCACCTGCTTCTCGTCAAAGTATCCCTTCAACAATTTTGATTTGTGACAGGGAGCATTATCCGGCATAAAAATGAGCTTGGTGGGGTCGACTTGCGCCCTTTCAGCAGAAGGGAGCAGACAAGACTATAAAATTATCTTGTACTTCTCGCTCCTGAGGGTCTTTTCAACAGGTTTTAAGAAACCAGTTCCATGGAAAGAAAGGCATCCCCAGAACATTATACTGAACGGATGCTTGACACTACTTACTGCTAAATCCAAAGAGCTTTCAAAGCTTCTTCGGATTTCAGATCGCTTATCCTTTGAATTTAGTTCAACTTTCGTTTCATCGGAGAAGAGAACATTCTTCCAGTCTTCTACGGTGAAAATTTTGTAATAGTGAGCCCAGTCTAGTCTCTTGGCTTTGCTGGCTTTTCTTATTAGCTGCTTAAACCTTCGTGTACAAGATTTGTAGCCGTGTTCTAACAGCAACCGACGGGCTGTTGAAGAGGCAAGACTGACACCTTGCTCTTCGCTTAGACTGGCTGCAATTTCTTGGCTAGTTATAGTCCTATTCTTCACAACTTCTCTCTTGATTACCCTGCCAGTTCTATTATCAATCGTTTTATTTCGTCTCCTTGTTTCCTTCCTTGGAGCAGGAGTGGAATCATTATGTGCACTAAGCACTCAACAGGCAGATGATTGCGAGCTCATAGCAATTTCTGCAATTTCTCCCGTAGACTTGCCTGCTTTTGAGAGGGCAATAATAGATGCCTGAGTGGCAATTTCAAGCTGTTTTTTATACTGTATGAGGCTTTCTGGAATTTAATTTAAGCTGTTTTAGAATTCTCTAGAATATGGTTCTGAGTGTATTGTAAAATAGTTTTCAATATTTTATCAAAAGCTCTTTAAATTTACCAGTTTAATCATTAGAATGCGATATCTGAGTCACTTTTTTTGCACAGAGTTTTTTCCTGAATCTCATTTATGTCCAAATTTATAATTATTAATAGAATACCTTAGGGTGAACAAATTTTTTCCAACGTGGTCGGAAAGGGGTTTTTATATTAGTAAAATTAATGATTATTTTAACCCCAAAAACAATAGACAAAAATATTTTTGGTAAGAAAAAATCAGTGAGTCACTTTTATCGAACAGCACTGTATATATACAGTGAGGTGAAACAAGTATTTGGACCGTAAAAAAATGGATTTAGAATCATGTATTGAAAAAAAAATTGTCTAAAGCTCCCAATATATTCGTAAAACAATTATAAATGCAAATAAACAGCAAAAATAAATTATTTGACACGTATATATATATTATATACAAATTATTAAAACAGGTAGTGAAAAAAAGTATTTTTTTATATGCCTGTCTAGTAAGAGGTGTTCTATGTATGCATGTATGCAAGTGCATACATACATACATACATACATACATACATACATATATATATATATATATATATATATATATATATATATATATATATATATATATATATACATTAATATTAATATCTTTTCTCGGTGTTTTTCTAGTTTCCTCCCATCACTATTTGACGACATTTTATAGATGAAAACAGAATTATTATTGTCTACGAATTAAGTTGAATTTTAGCTTCTGGTTTGTTCAACGAAGTGAATGTCATCAGAGGTAAAAAGATGGCTGTTAAAAAGATCTTGATTAGGCGTGCTAAAGTAATTTCTTCTTTGTACGCATTATTTTATATAGAATTCAGCAGCATCTAATCAGTGCTAATTGACAGGAATTTAGAAAACCTTTTTGTCGACGAGCAAATCAAATCAATCTTAGAACCTCTTCAAGATAAAAAAAAGAAATAACTATATTAATGTTAGCAAAAATAAAAATATATTTAACTGATTCATTGGTAATCAGATTATGTTATCTATAAACTTGAAAATATAATTAGATATGATTCCGCGGTACTTATCCAGTTACTGCTAAAACATTAAAACATCTAACTTCATAATTGACAATAAATTGAAGCCACAGAAATTATCCTTATGTAAAAACAATATAGTTTATGAATTATCAAGTTCTTTAGGCAACTCTATCTCCAAAACTAAATTCTTACATTCGTCAGAAATTTACCACACTGCCACGTCGGGTAATAGAAGACATTTTATGTATTTTGTAGTAATCACCGCTTCACAAATAAACAAGATATAAGACGAATAATATTAGATAATGTAAAAAAGAATGTTCGAAAGTTACTTGTAGGCCTTTCCACTCAGCAATATGAAGAAATACATTTACTTCTTCATATCTCTGAGTTGACAAAGCCCACATGTAAGTCTTGTAGGTCGAAATAGCTATTCGAATGAGGCACCATTTAATATATATATATATATATATATATATATATATATATATATATATATATATATATATATATATATATATATACACTGTGCTGTTCAATAAAAGTGATTCATCTGATTTTTTTTAATTAAAATTTTTTATCGCCTATTGTTTTTGAGGTCAAACTAATTATTAATCTTACTAATATAAAGACCCCTTCCCGACCACCTAGTAAAAAAGTTTACTCACCCTGAGGCATTCTAGTGATAATTATAATTTTGAATATAAATGTGCCAAAAAAGTGGCTCACTTATTTCCTGAAACTAGTAATCAATAGAGACATAACCGAACAGCTTTAAATAATGAATAATAGAAGTATAATTTATTTATAATAGGTATATTATTTAATTTAATATATATATATATATATATATATATATATATATATATATATATATATATATAAAATATAAAACAAAGTATAATATTTTTTCTCAATAAATCCACATTACAACCAAAAACGTTTGCGGCACCCTCTTCTTTTTAATATACATACTTTTCTCTCGTTGGAACCACTACAACATATTTCCTTTATATATATATATATATATATAATTATTTATTTAGAAAATTTATAACAGAAACATGTTACAAAATCACTACAAAAATATCCATTTTGTTTCAACACTCCCGGTGTCTTATCAAGTGATGATGTTGAGTGTAAAATAAACGGTTTTAAAAGTTTCAAATTAATTAACAATCCTTCGCAAGGGGAAAACGTTGTTACAAAACTAGAATGACCAATCAAAACACAAGTATAGGAAAATTCAAAAAGCTTGACAACGAAGTCATGTTATAATAGCTATTCAGATCTTTAAAATACGGGTCATATTAAAAAAGAATTTATTCTAACCAATAATTATTAAATTATATGATAAAATTTGATACTAAAATTAAAAACTGCCAATTTTAAAATCCAAATTTGATCGCTATTAAGTTTAAAACTATAAAATTACTGATGAGAAAAGAAGAGATACATATGTTATTCAATTTATTTCTTCATTGAAATTACGTTAGAATAGACGCTAATATGACATCCGGTCGTCTGACAATATATGTATACATTTTAATCCCAAGTGTGTGAATGGGGTCCTAAATTCACGCGTAGAACAACACAAACACAATCATATTATAATACATAAGCACCCAGACATATTTACATATATATACACACAAAAAAGGTGACGAGACAGGGAATATCTCCACGGCCCTTTATAAAAAAAAGATATATATATGTGTGTGTGTGTGTTTAAAATTTCTCAGTGTCTCTATTCATATCGTGCGCATGCGTACTCGGATCAACATAAGCAACATAAAAAACATAAGCATAAAATTAGCCCGATGACCTCCAAAAGGGCGAAACAACATTTTGCATTTTGGCATAAATCTTTCGCCTAATATTGTTCCTGATATATAAAAAAAATAAGATATATCCTTATCCCAGAGTTTTAGGGGTGCGCCGGTATATCATCATATCATCGACAGAGATGTTTTCAAATGATCGGTATATATTCTTTGGTAGATCATATATGTAATTCAAAAAGAGGATTGTTCCGAGCAGTGACCCCTGGGAGACGCTTGCGTTATCCGCCAAATCCTCGGAGAACTGGTTCTTAAGAATTATCTCCAGGGATCTGCCTGTTAGAGTGGATTTTATAATAGAGAAAATTCTTATAATGTTTCCATAGCTGTAGAGTTGTGTAGAAAACATTTGTACCACAACTTGTCGCAGTCCTTTAGGATATGTAATGCTATTGCCCTTGCGGATATTGGGTCATCAAGGGCCTCATTAATTCTGTGTTTAATGGTAGTTAGGACGTCAGCAGTGGATCTGGCAGATCGAAACCTATACTGCTCGTCGCATAATAGGTTGTTCCTATCTAGGTGCTCAACTACCTTCTTATTTATTAAAACCCCAAATGCTTACCGATGATACTGAGGAGACAAAGGGAAGAGGGTCAGTCGCACGCATTCTTGTAGATCGGGTATGCGCTCGCTACTTGCCACATTTTTGGTAAAGATTTCTCTTTCAAATAGAGGTTAAATAACTTTGCTAGGATCGGGGATTATTCTGGGTTGATATTTTAAAGGACGTTCACTGGAAATTTTTCTGGGCCAGTGGACATTTGGGATCGAGTCTTTCGATAAATCTAGACATTTATCGTATTGTAATGACTATATTACTGAGATTGTACTCAATAAGATGTGTGAAGTTGGGGATGTGATGGCCTTTGTTAACTAACGTTGAGTTTGAGGCACAGATCGTGGTGAAGAGCTTTGCCTTTTATGTAGTGTAGGATATGACCAGGGGACATTTATGATAGTGGGCACAAACACATTGACTGTTTATAAATTGGTTTGTGATCTTCCAGAATTCACGAGCTCCAAATTGTTTATTTTCAAACTTGGCCTGGACAGATCGTACGTAGTTGCACTTTGCGTTTTCCAGAACTCTCTTACTGCGATTGCAGTTGGTACTGAAAGAAGTAAGGGCAAGATTACACCGCTCCTTGCGATAGAATTTGAAGTAGTGGTTCTGGTGAGCTATTGCTGGAATTTTTGTTGGAGAGTATAAAACACTCCATTCCACACACATTCATTCTATGGAACGGTAAATAATGGGATGTCATTGGTTTGGAATCAATCTGGCGAATTACTATGGAATGGTCTGACGTGCTAATGGCTAGTAAAAATTTTGCTGAGCATTTGTCAGGGCAGGATGTTAGAAAATAGATGTTCGCCTTTTTGTCTCGTCACATTCGGGACACGGGTGGGTTCATCAATGATCTGGGGTACTCGATAGTGGATGGAAAATTCTTCCTCATCAGGTGGACTAACCGTTCATTGTGGTGAACAGTGAAGTCACTGCATATTTGAAAGCTGGTCGAGGGAAATTTGGTGAGGATATTGTCAATCATTTCTTGATATTGGATCCTTGATTACTGACGTTTATTCTGAAGAGATTACAGAGCAAAGATGAAGATAGTACTCTGGATGAATGCTCCACTGAAGAAAATATACGGGAGATCAGACTCCTCGTTTTTTGTGTCCCTGCCAGAGAGAAACCCGTCCTTGATGCAGACACCGTGTCCGTGATAGTGGCGATTTAGGTGGCCGTATTTTGTTATAATTGGAGATTAGCCTGGGACTGTGAGCTCCTGAAATGGGGTTGAGATATTTATAACCGTTTTATACAGGAAGAGAAGGTCAAGTTTAGACTGAAGATGGAGTTCTACTTCTGGAAAGTTGAAACGTAGATCCCCTTACATTATTGTACCTGTGGCCTTTTTTTCTTTTCTTTTCATTTTTTTTTTTTTTTTGACGTTGGTTTTCATAGTTTTGTTCGTTTTCAATATGATTGATTTCTGTTTCTGTTTTGGTTGGTGGATGATTGGTAGGCAGTGAAACAGAAACACACTGGAGATGTACGCATAAATAATCTGGGTTGACTCACCAGGGAATACTGCTGTAACAGTAGCTATCATCATGGCATTGGGAGATTATTGCGCAGTAGTAGAATAGAATAATGAGGGGACAAATAAACCAGTAAAGTTTCAGGCGTTGTATGTGTCTCACCCCACTAGAGGTCAGGTCAACAGAACTCCTCCTTTGATCAGAAACATAGTAACGGTCAGAGATCTCGTGTACCAATGCAAGCATGCTCTTATACATCAGGACGAAAAAACATATCGGGAGAAGGAGGTAACGAAGGCTATGTGGTGTCTGTATGCATCCCCTACACCCATTTGAGCAGAGTCGATAGGATGACGGCAGTTATTTATGAGAAAGTTATTTATTCTATTTAAAAAAAAATGAGTTTAGACTTTAAGTATAATTACTCCAGACTCAGGCGCAATGTAAAAATTGACAGTTACTTTGCAAATTCATTAGAACCAGCTGACCAAGAGGACAGGGTAATGATTAAGGTTGTGCGTGATAGCTATGAAGTTTTAACATGATATAAGTCACAAGATCCCCTCTTTGGAAACGTAAAAATTTGATCACAAGCCAGTTGAACACGCCAGAAAAGCTTCCATTAAATATAATTTGAAAGACAGTTAACATTAATGTGCAGGTAAACAGTTTATATGTCCATAAGAATTATATATATATATATATATATATATATATATATATATATATATATATATATATATATATATATATATATATTATAAATTAACTGATATATTTATGCTCTGTAAATTTACATTAAGCACTGTTTTGTAAAAATAAAAATATCAATAAGAACACCGGATTATATATCTTACTATTCTTTCTTTTTTACAATAATATATATATATATATATATATATATATATATATATATATATATATATATATATATGGAGAAAGACAGAGATCTAGATAGATAGATAGATAGATATAGATTTATATTTAGATATATGTAAAAGGTGCGATGGATAAATTGTCGTCTAAATGACAGAGAAATGAAAATAATACTTTCGTCTTATCTTAACAGATATATTTACCAAAATTACACCAAAATATCTTGAAATGCTTAAGAGTAAATTTAATTGAATGAAATCACCAATGGCTTCAATCACAGCCTGTAAGCGACTTCGGGTTCTCAAGTATCTCTTCTGGACGGTCTCCTTGTTAAAGTTAGTGAATTCTGACATAAACTTTGCCTTCAGTTCATCTTTGCTGTTACAAGGAGATTTGTTGGTGTCTCGTTCAACTGTGCCCCACACATAGTAATAAAGGGGGTTTGCTGTCTGGGGCGTTTGGTGGTTAAATATAAGGGTGATGCCACAGAAATTGTTTGACATCAGTCATTGTGTTTTCTTGCTTGTGTGGCATGGTGCAGAGGCCTGTTGTCAGACATGGTCGTTACCCACTTGGCGCAAGAAAGAATTACCTGCTCAAGACCTCCATGTTGACTCTGTCGTTACGTGGGAAGATGATTGGAGGTATAAAATCGCCATCAGTAGTGATCACTCCAAACACATTCCTAATCACCATTAGCCTCATCCAACTCTTTCTGAATCATGTACACTGTTCTCAGATGGACACCCAAACACTCTGAAATGTTCGTATTTGGAGCTTCCAGTGCGGATGCCAATTAATACAGCATGCTGTTTCCAAATGAAGTGAGTCATTGTGCTCTTTTTTCTCATAGACAGTGCCCAACTGATCCTATTTTATTGGGCATTCGACAAAATCAAAAAAAAAAAAAAAACGAGCATTCTCGAAATTAAAAATATATAATGACGACAAATTATCCAACGCACCATATATATATATATATATATATATATATATATATATATATATATATAGATAGATATATATATATATATATAGAAAGAGAGATTAGAAATAATTAGGAGGATTTGAAAAAAATCATAATTAAGTAATTCATCGAGTTGAGAGGAAACCCCAACAGAATGCACTGGACGGACGTTTCTATCTTAATTTGAACTCATCAGCAGTGCGCATCTACTACTGCGAATTGAAACCCGAATAGTTATAATAGGAGACAAACGCCATGCCAATTGCACCAAGGGTTTTTTTGTATTTATTGTTCAATGACGACATTTGGATTTAATATGAAAAGATAAATATAAGATAAGAATTTTAGCTTTTAATTTCTAGTATTCATATTTAGATGTATTAAGCAGCTTAAGATATATCACCTTTTATATCAGATTCCCCCCATTTTTAGGTGACCAAAAGTAAAGTAACAGGTAGTCTTAAAGTAAATAACATTTAATATTTGGTGTCTGTCTATATTTCTGAGATGAGGTATTATTTACAATATTTAAATTATTCGGACTATTGTCCTCATCTTTGTCGCCATGTTTATCACAACGTTCCGGCCGTTGTACGCTCCGGACTTCTTCAGTTGGTTGGAATGTCGAACTGAACTCTTTTTTTCGTTCACACGGGTAGACTGTTCCACGTGCCATTTCTAATGGATGTCAGTTATCTCCTGTTAATTCCCGTCCGAAATTCTCCACTGCCTTAACCAGGAATTGAACTCACACTCGTTCTGTCCTGTCACTGATCTAACTAACGCCTTTATCCACTGTGCCATGTGCCCAAACACCTGAAGAAGGCCGAAGCGTACAAAGGTCGAAACCTTGTAATAAGTATGGCGACAATGATGAGGACAATAGTCCGAATAATGTAAATAGTGTATTTAATATAAGGTTGCATAAACCTTGCTTGCAATAATTGCATTATTCCTGCGACCACACTGTTACATTGTTCATTTCTTATGTTTTTTTAGACTTTAAATGCAGACTCATTTATTTCTTCTTTGTTTCCGACACTTTCTTCGTTCAGTCTCCTCTTCAAAAAACGAAATCCATGCTCTGTTGTGTCCGGTGATTGAAATGGCCAGTCTAAAATTATCCGTCTTTCCCCTAATGAAGTTCTTCGTTGTGTTGGTAGTATATTTTGGTTTATTGTCCTACTGCATGATAAACTTTCTCCAGATTAGTTTCGATACATTTCTCCGTAAATTGGTAGACCACATTTTTCTGTAGTCTTCTAAATTCATTCTTTTGCTACCATCATTATTTATATAATCAATAAATATGAATGTGTCTGTTCCAGAAGCAATCATGCAAACCCAAATTAAGACACCTTCTCCACCATGCTACACAGATGAGATTGTATCCTTTGGATCATAAGCTGATATTTTCTTTCTTAAGATTAATCTTGGTCTTATCAGTTCATAAAACTTTCTTGCAGAAATTTTGTCGCTCATCTCTGCACTTACTGGTAAATTCCAATCTGGCCTTCTAATTCTTACTGCTGATGAGTGAGTTGCAATTTCAGTATCTGTCTATATTTCTGAGATGAGGTATTATGTACACTATTTACATTTATTTACCTTTATTTATTGAGATGAGGTATTATGCACACTTTATCCACTGTTTCATGTGTCCTCAAGGACACAAGGCACAGTGGATAAAGGCCTTGGTTAGATCCAGTGAAATGCCCCAAAGAGTGTGAGTTCAATACACTGAGAACATGAAGAGGGGAATTAACAGGAGATAACTGATAAATGACATCCATTAAACATGGCACGTGGAACTAGAATAGTCTACGCCAGTGAGCGAAATATAGGGTTCAGTTCGACATTCCAACCACCTGAAGAAGGCCAGAACGTATAACGGCCGAAACGTTGTAATAAATAGAGTTGCACATTGTTGTATGGCATCTATATTCCTGCATTCGAAGTCTTCTTTGAACAGTGTATTGTGAAACCTTCATCTCTGCACTATGGAATATATTGGTTATGTCACTGATTGTTATTTGGGGGTGGGGTCCTCAAAGGTCTCAGAATGTTTCTGTCATCACCTGCTGCTGTTTTTCTTGGTCGACCAGTTCTATGTCTGTTGTTCAGTACATCAGTAGTTTCTTTACTTTTCAGGACATACCGAATTGCCATTTACATAGGAGCAAACTACTCATATTGCAAACATGCCCTCACTATTTCATCGGCAAGAAGCAAGTCCAACTTCTTCTTGCGAACCACTGTCCACTGAAACAGACTCCCTAGATGATATTTTCCCGAACGCTACAATCTTAACCTGTTCAAGTGTATCCTATATATCCTCATAATGTTCACTTCCACTTTCTTTTTCCTATCAAACAATAAATTCATCATAAACATTTAAACCGGAACCTTTTTCATTGAATGATTCTCAAAACTTATATTGTGTAAATATTAATATAAACCACTATTTCTAACTGCAAAAGAATAAATTTATGTATACTGCTACTAGATGTCCACAATAAATATATGTATATTAAAAGTAGATAATGAAGAATATATATATATATATATATATATATATATATATATATATATATATATATATATAATTTAAATGACATCTATTTGTTGGCTTCTGTAGCTTAATCGGTAATACGCTGTTCCAGACAGATAGGCTCCCACTAATTCTTTATTTCCTATTTATATATTGCTTGCTTAACAGTCGTATAATATAAAATGTTAAGAACGATGCCATAAAAATAAAGCAACAAAATTCGATGAACGAAAAACTTGTCAAAACTTATATTATAGGAAAACCGTCAAGACAACTCAGACAGACCAATTTCCATTCAGTGAGTTCTGCGAAACAGTCATAATGTCATTTCTTTTCGTTGAAGTTGGCATCAGTCAGGGCGTATATGTATGAAGTGTCGCCATAAGTAACGGTGAACTAAACCAAGGCAGTACGATTTATCTTCGTAGTAATTTTACGCCTGTGATGCATAATGTTTTCAGAGTAAGTGCCGAAAGAAGAGAAATGATAAAAAAATATGTTGTAAGTTTGAGAAAGTAACAATAGCTCCAATAATGATAAACAAGGTGGAATTTATTAACAGTATTCTGTTTGTTTTAAGCATCACTTGGAAATGACCTGGAAAACATATATTAGACTACGGCTCATCACAATCAATTCATGATAATCCACTGTTTGTTGAAGACTTATTTGCATGAAACCAAAAAGTCGGTGAATGAATAAAAGAATGAATGAATAAATAATGGAGGAATAAGGTATGAATGGAAGAGAAAGCATTAATGAAAATATGTAGTATATTAAGAGGACACAAAAGAAAACTCCTGAAGCATACATCGAAGATGAATGGAAAAATAATTAAAATAAGGTTGACTGAAAGAATTAACTATTTTTAAGAGAACAACGTAGAACCCAAGAAGAAACTATGCTAAGAAGATTGTGTTACGACAATTTTCGAAGCTGGGAGAATTTTCTCGCCTTGAAAAAACATCAATCTACTTAATAGACTGGGCAAACACATCGGTAACAATGAGAATTACTCATTTAGTCAATCAAGCAAACAAGCATATGTTTAAGTAATGAAGATGTGTTCAGGATATATATATATATATTATAGACTAAAAATAATGGAAGCTTTAATAACGAACAAAGCCACAATGTGCTAACTGTATTCGGAAATTAAAACATCCCCACAACACACTAAAACATACACGTAATGCACACACTCAATTAGGCTGAAAAATCGAATCATCCTTGATAATGGCTAAATGTATGGCCGAAAGCGCTCGGAAATATAAAACATTTGGACAGTTCTTACACACCCTTTGTTCAGAAAAGAAAACTCTTGTTCGAACACAAGAAAAATTAAATAAAAAGCTTAACCGTAGTACCTTGTCTATCGTTTTTAATGAAACATGCATAAATGAAGGATTGCTGCCTAAATATACAACTATATATATATATATATATATATATATATATATATATAAACGGCTGAGAATCACCCAGTGGTATCGTACTCAAAATATAAAAGTGGAATCAGGAGAGTAACTCACTACTGTAGACAACATCTAAAGTAATTACGATTTAATATGCTACGCAGGCCATGGAAATATGATTAGAGGTTCATGATGAGAAACCGGCGGGCTAAGTTCGAATTCTTGCCGAGTTCGTTGCATTCAATTTCACACAAATACTCTCGGGAATGGTATAAATCCGTCTCTTCCCGATCACTCACCTAAGGTAGTGAATCTATGGCCTTATGTTCCTCTGTAATATCTAGTGGTGAATGCCTGAGCTGACCCTGTAGACACCTTGTTGTATATACGGCCGCGGTTCGACTACATTAGGGGATTCGGCTATTATTTTCGTAGTAAATCTGTTGTTACTATGCGAGCTCCTAGCAGCAAAACTAAACGGTTTGTTTACTTCAGAGTTGTCCTTCAATAGCAAGTTTAGAGTTTAGTTTTAAACCCCAATGAGGATATACTTTCTATTAATACTTCTTTTATTTATGGACTTGTGCAAGTACTGATCTTTAACGGTGCGAATTTATTGTAATCCAGCTATATTATTTTTAATTCTATTTATTTATAATTTAATTTACTGTGTCGCTTCATGATGGCGATCATGGTTCTCCACAACTTCCTATACTTTATAGCACAACGCAATATTGCTACCCTTGATCTTTCTACTAACCCCTGTATTTTCACAAGCGCATTAACTTGGTTACACCATGTTTTCCTCTGTCTCTCTTGCCTACACTATAAATTGTGTGTGTCAAATTAGCCAAGAATTCTTTCTTCCATATATCTCCCCAAATTTCCCCTATCTCGTTCTCATTCAAATTACAGTGTCCTTGAAGTTTCTATTTCTTGTAAAACTTATTCGTTTCCTCAAAGTGCGTGATCTTATCAATATGAAAACAACTCTTCATTGGTGAGGAAATTTACAAGCATTCTGCGTTACATTTTCCGTTATGATTTTATCACACTTACTCTATTATTACCTTTTTGCATTTGCTTGATATTTTTGGACCCAATGTGTAGTTTGCAGCTGGGGTATGGTCCTCTTACTAACAACTATATATTCGCTCTTCTGACAATTGCTATTTATTCATGTTTTTTCGCTTTGTTTACTAATTTGTCTTGACGTACATGCAGTTTTCTTTCATTGTCTTCTACCAACGGAATGTCATCAGTTTATCTCATCTGGTTAACACCTATATTTTATGTACGTTTCTTAATTAGAAAATTGAAACACATGTTCAGTTTCTTTTGCGATTTCGTTTTTTCCACTAATATATATATATATATATATATATATATATATATATATATATATATATATATATATGTCAGAAAGTTCTAATAAAACGATATATATATATATATATATATATATATATATATATATATATATATATATATATATATATGTAAGAAATATATAGTTGTCTTTTTATGTATATAAAAATCTATATTTTACTCGTTTTGGGTGTTTTTTTTTGGGGTGGACTTGGAGCTTAAACACTGGACAATTGATTTCGTCATGTTTTAATCTTGAGTTGAGCTATCCGAGGTTTTTACAAACGAGCACCACCATTTATATTATATATATATATATATATATATATATATATATATATATATATATATTGTTTTAGAGTATGCTATATTTATGGCTTAAAGGGCTCAATATTAGTGTTAGAGCGTATGTAAATATAAAAGTGGACATTGATGTCAAAGCGCAGAGTCGGCCGTTTCTTGTATCCTAAATGCAGTCGTCAGGCCGCATGATTCCTGTTTTTGCATGACTATATATATATATATATATATATATATATATATATATATATATATATATATATATATAGGCGCTAACCTCTAGAATATTTAGTCACACAACCGCCTACCACCAATATAACCGTTAGCATTGACTACCCACAAAACAATACAATAGACTACCCATAATGCATCACTGACGTATATGTATAAATAGGCCAGTGAAAACACAACTCTCTTAACCTGACGATTGTCTTTAGCATAAAGCAGACAGTTGCCTCTGGGTGTTGACTTCATTATTCACTTATATATCTTTACGAATTCGCATCGTATAAATGTATTAACCCTAGTTTTAAAAATACTAAACTGGATTTTCTTAGATAGGAACACATGAACAGGTATCGACGAACACTAAACTCAAGATTAACATTTATAAATAAATTTTATATAACAAAATACGAAATATAAAATATGGGAAAAGTATGGAGTGACAGATGTACAATTAACAAAAGAACACTTAACAGATCTTGGATATCAGTTCAAACGTTTGTGTTTCAGGAATGTGCAGTTCACATTTTCTTAATGATAGAAAAATTGACTTAGAATGCTTAGAAAAGTGGGCTGTTCTTTTTTCCGCAATGTGAAATTTAGAATTTGGGAATAATATTTGTGTTCCGTTTCCCCTTGGTTAATTAGATTGCATCTGGGATGAAAGTATGATGTTTTTTCTATCTATTTTGGTATACTATTCCTTAACTCATTACCCATTAAATAGTCAAGTAGGTCCATGAGCTCCGGGTCGAAGTTTCCTTATTCTCTACAAAACAAGTAATGGAATAGTTTTTGGGTATTTGTTGTCTTTGAAGGTAATCGGGAAACAGAAATTACAATAACAAACTCCCAGTTGGTGATACATATCACGTCAGCGTATGTGACTGATTCTTACTCACTTTCTGATGAGGTCATTCTGCTTGTTGTCAAGAAATTCCTAATTCCTTTCCTATCATTTCTTTGGAGGTCATTCTGTTTGTTGTCAAGCGACCCCAAACTCCTTTCCAGACATCCCTTAACCGAAACACTACTCTGAGGGCCATGTAATAATAATAATAATAATATATATATATATATATATATATATATATATATATATATATATATATATATATACACGCATAAATGTTTATGTGTGTGTTTATTTTCCCTATGTTTATATGCACACTCACACGTGCCTATTCAAACACCTGATATTGTATACAAAACAATACAATTATAATGCAAACTACTAATCATATAACCGAAAAGTTATATTTGCCAGGAAAATGAAAATGTAAATCACTAAAATTTTAAGCGATATAACAAAAAAATTGTAAATAGTATAAATAAAAGGTTACTTCTTTTTTTGTGATGTCAACACTCGTTGCGACTTTTGTGATGCCAAAGCATGTTCGCTGTTACTTTTGTGATGCCAACGAATATTCGTTGTCACTTTTGTAATTCTCATTGTAGTAGAGACATTGTAATCGCTGATGCAACTATAGTACTCCGTTGAACAATGCTGGTGTCTGATGCCTTCAAATATCACTCGCACTAATTGTACTTGCTCGATAATTCTCGCTCGAATAGTAATCCGTATAGTGATCCGAATAGAGAAATAGTATAGTGAATATAGAATAGCGGTCCGTATAGTGATAGAGGATAGAGTAGAAATAACAATCCGTATAGTATAGAGGATAGACTAGAAATAGCGATCGTTAGTTTTCAGCTGCTTCCTAGATATATGCATTTTCTCTACGCTCACGTGGTCTACTTAATTCAATAATGGAATCGCCTGTGTAACTCACTGCCGATCTATGTTTAAATTCAAGTGTCGGCAGCGACACTTTATCCTATATAACACCTTTCTCTCTCTCTCTCTCTCTCTCTCTCTCTCATACTAAATTGTAAATTTTGCCAAAAGCTTCTTCGTATATCTGCATACAGGTAGCAGAATACGAACACAAATTAATCTGTCAAAATTCTTGAGGAAATGTATTTATCCTTCTGATATGGAATAACATCGCGTGAAACTTGAATTTTTAACGCTTCAATATTCAAATCAAAATTTCCCCATCACCGATATTGGAATAAAAAGGAAATTTCAGCATAGCATTTCAGTTTTACTTTTTCATTGTTCTTAAGAGGCAGGAGGCATGTAAATTTTCGCAAAATCTCTGCAACGAATTGCATTATATTTTAGTCACTACATTATTCACAAACGTAATATTTCATTGGCTTCCATTTATTTGCTTAACATCTTTCGTAAATTGATAAAGGAAGAATAGTGCCAAAATAGGGGGAAGTTTTCAATATATAACAAGAAAACTGTGAGTGACCCGAGCGATTTTTATCATAAAAGTTTGCTTCATTTTCAAAGTTTGCCTAAAATTAATTTATTCTGTTTACAACTTCATGATTATCTTACTGGTTGATCAACGATAAAAATGCATTGCTTCTAAGTATAATTTGGTAGAACTGGGCAGGAAGTTGTCTGTTACAGTTAGTAAACTTGTTCAATCAAAAGTCCGTCCTGGGGAAGACAAGAAACTACATCCAACAGCAAGGCCTCTGATCAGGAGTTTTTGGGGAGCATGGGACCACTTAATTGATGGTGTTCCCAGATCCACCCAGACCTGGGGTGCTAGACCTGTTAGGGTCCCAGCTATGGGCAAATAGTTTACTCCGAAACTGGGGTCAAATTATTATGAAAGTGGAAAAATAGGTTTAAATACCAGCAATACATTTATGTACAAAATTATTACCAGCAATATATTTTTGGAAAAATATTACTAGCAATAAAAAATCTTGTCAGCATTAAATAACCCACTGAGGTTGATATATCGTAAAAACTGTAAACGAAACCAAACAAAATCAAATCGATCAAAAGCCGAACAGATGCCAAACGATGAAAACATGTTATCCGGCAAGGCAGTGGTTAGCTGAGAAATCTTTTTTCTGTTCCAAAATGTCTAATAAAAAATGTGTATACAGTCAAAGTAGTAAAGTTTTTCATCGATATGAACAAGAGAAAAAAATAGTTAAATAATGGACGTCATCTTTTCATGACAAGCAGCCAATGATTTCTAGCAGAGGTCTTGTTTTAAGTGACATTATCGGTAATTTGCAAAAAAAAGTTATGATATTTTTTGAATGTTATTGCTACAAATACAATGTCGAAATAACATAATGCAATAGAAAAATTTGACATCAAGGAAAAGGTGAGATTTAATCTGAACTTATTTGGAGAGTGTGCAATTGTTTTAATGTTCAGCAGTTCGGAACGAGAAATCTGCGAACTGAGTTGGAATTCATTACGAGTAACTTGCATTTACTTTCTCTTCTTTTTAAGAGTAGAGCAGACAACGCACTCTAAAGGTATTTGACTACCAGTCTGAACTCAAAATCATGTATAGCTTTGGTAAGGCATATGCATAACAGAAAATATTGTGCATGACCACGAGGGGGGTGTACATACGGAGTAATTGCTGGGAAGTCCGGTTGGTTCCATCTAAACCCGCAGAAAATTCAGTTCAAAATTTTCGCACCAATTTAAACATGTCCTGTTATTATCGTTTTCTAAACCTAATTGAATTATGTTGGATTATATGTTTTTGGATTTGTGATAATATTTAATTAATAAAAATCTAAAAATGCCGATATCTAAACGATTACACAGAAATATAACCCAACATTATAGATTAGATCCTTTCTAGAATACAACCCGGTACATCCCTAGTCCAGGATAAAACCTGAGCATTATACATATATCGGGAAATAAAATAGACTAGTCTATACCATATTTACGTTACCGAGTGGATACTGCCTGTTACTATTAGTTTCAACCACTGTTTTCTTAATTAGAAAGTTATGTAATAAATCCAGTTTCAAATAGCGATAAGAAAAAATATCTAAACCTCAACTCCGAAACTCACTGACAAAATTAAAATTAAACATTTAAAAGTTGTGACTGATCACGATCTCACCACTGGTTAGTCATTTAAAATTCAAGTTTGACTATTACATGTAGGTGTCCAGGTCAAAGGCATACAAATATATATATCTTCAGATGTCAATATTATACTGTGACCTACAGACAGCGGTCAGTCATAACAATGATCACTCTTCAATCATTTCGAGCAAAATCAATAGGCATGCAAAATTTAGTTCTATTAATGTACAAACGAAAAAGTCGTTGTACAATTGAGATCTGTATATTGTACAGCAGGAATATCTGAAGACGTCAGGCACTGCATGATTCGTAGAAACCTTGACTAAAATCAATAGATACAATTATACAGGGTGTGCGAAAAGTAAGCTCACAATTGTTTCACTATTTGTTTCATGTTTTAGATCTAATTTCGCCGAACTCTACATTCAACAGGATGAATCATATCTCCATTATATTTGACAGTAAAGGACTACCTTAACAAAACCTTTCTACCGCGATATTTCGGAAGAAAGAGCATCATCCAATGGTCACTAGATTCACCTGCCGTAACATGAATGGATTTATTTTGGAGAGTGTAGTAAAGAACAAGTTTTTTTCTGACAGAAATCCCCATACAGTGGACGAATTAAAAGAGTACATCTGATAATTATTTATTGAAATTGATGGAAATCGGGATTTGTTTCGTGCTGTGTGTCATAGACTTCTGGAGAGGTTCGAGGTCTGTTGCGTTGTTAGAGGAGGGCATTGAGCACGTAAGAGATTAAACTGTGTTAAAGAATGTGAGTAAAGTGTTAAACACGTGTATATAAACAGTTTTGAACAAATAAAATTGTAACAAATAAATATAAATCTAATAAAATATTTTTAGAAAATGTAAATTGTAAACCTACTTTTCGCCCACCCTGATTAATATTAATTAGGAAAAGAACGGGCGATATTCTAATCTAGCCGATTTCTACGGCGTATTTTAAACCGGTCAAGCCTAACTTATTCCCGTCATATAAAACAGTCTAGCTAAGAATACCTCCCGGTAAACACAGAGCTGGGTGTATAATTTTTGCTGCTATTCCGGTTAGTTAAATGCAAGTCATAATAATTAAAATAACTCTTTTTGATATTAACTGTTATTAACAAGATTTTACTGCTTTCTTTTTTTTATTTCACCAAAAGTACTGTTCAAAGTGACTTTTGGATTCTTCAGGAGAATTCTTCACGTAGAAATCTCACTAGAAACGCATGAGTTAAGATCACCGATTGCATATTTCTGCTTTTGCATTGGCAGATAATGAATACATCCGATCAGTATATATTTGTCTTTTTGTTGACCGCTATTTTATGGTTTGTTCTACTCAAAAGATAAAAAGACAGTCACCTGAATATAAGATGGATCAAATGAAATATTGCTTCCAAAGAAAAAGAAAACATAACCAAATATGGCTGTAAGTTTTCCCTCTAATCTAATGAGCTTACTATTAGTTAAAAGTTAATTAAATAATAATAATAATAGTAAATAAGAGATTACTTAGTACATCAGGTACGGTCCTCATGTTTTCTGATCTTAAATTGGAGTTTTAGGGGTCACATCATTATGTAGGAACAGACTCAATTACAAATCTTCAGAATCGACATGAAGACCCCACTCACAAGCTTGTGTGCTACTTTACCTATAACATGTCACCATATCTCGCAAATTTGCATATAATGAATGTACCTCGGTATAGCCTTATTAGACTAGATGTCATGATGAGCATATTGGGCTTGGTATACTTGTATTCTAACGTTCTTTGTTGACCTTCTGCCCTCTCACTCGATATTACTACTACTTCTACTAATACTAATAATACGAAGATGGAAATTAAGAAGATGATGACCAGCCATCTAATATTTCTATGCTTTATCCTAGTCCGTAAGCAATTTTGATAAGCTCTGCTCTTTGAAAATTCAACCACATGGATTGAGGCGTACTACTAAACTGGCAACTATGTCCCATCGTTTTACTTTAAAAATAGCTAGATGTAACCTCAACTTCACTTTTAACAGTTTACGTTCTCGTATTTCTCGCTTGTGGAAATCTCGTACGGTTTCCTGTTCTCCTGCCAGCTGCGATTTTCAAAAACTTAAATGCATCATCGCCATCTTTTGTTTTTGCGAATCCCGTTCCTTTATCGTCTTTTCTCTTTACTAACTTCCCATTTCATTTCCTTCTCAGTAACCCATGGCATTTTCTCCTTGTTTGAGGCGAAATGATTTTTTAAAATGCAATATAGTAGGGAAATACATGCATTGGAAGATATGCTAACAATATAACGTTCCCCATGCAGAAAAATCAACAGTAAAATATATCTGTTTGCATACACTCCTACATATAAGCAACATATTTCCCCATAAATATAGCAAGTTTTAAATCTTATATTATATATATATATATATATATATATATATATATATATATATATATATTGAATAAGACAGAAAAGGGGATTTGATTTAGCTTTTTATATAATTTCTCATGTGATCTAATAATTATTTTTTTCTTCAGATGATAAATTATATAAAAACTATCCGATTGTTATTTTTCCGAGCGCTTTCGACTATACATTTAGCCATTTTCAAGGTTGAAATATATTATCTGATAACACGAAATAGATTGTTGTTTGTATGTATTTATATAAAGTTTTCATTTTCATTAGATCAGATGAGAAATTGTATAAAAACTAAATCGAAGCATCTTATCTGTCGTATTCAATGTAATGTACCTGAAAGAAGTTTTGCTGTTAAATACACAAATTTTAAATATATATATATATATATATATATATATATATATATATATATATATATATATATATATATATTTTCTTTCGGTCATTTTCTCTCTGTTATTATTATTATTATTATTATTATTATTATTATTAGTAGTAGTAGTAGTAGTAGTAGTAGTAGTAGTAGTAGCTGTAGTAATATCAGTAGTAGTATCATTACCATATATGTCGCATTTAATGGTTGCACATGCTTGAGTAGAGGACTGTTCGTTTTAGCAATATATTTTTCGTCTACCGGCCTAGGTTCATTGCGGGTCTTTAATAAAATTCATGCAGCCTTCGACAGTCAATGCCCGTTACATATATTTCTCAAACATGTTTTGGCAAACATACTAATCACACACAACATCTCTAGTGACAGTCGAAAGTACACTATTGTGTAATAATGAACTTTGGACAGATTAACAATGATATATACATAAAGAGAGGAAGATAATGACATAGATTAAGAGAGTGCGTAAAAGAGAGAGAGAATTTCATTTTGTTTTTTTCATATAAAAAAAATATTTATTCTGTTATTATCTCGATTTCAAGAAAGGTGCTTTGAAGAAAACAGTTACTTTCTCCATCTCTCTCTTTCACACACACGCACCCCACATTCACATACACTCGACTGCGCATACACATACACACACATACACCGATATATATACATATGTTTATGGAGAGTTTTGCAGTATTTTTATTTAACATATACCTTTTCTGTGGCGTAATGTTTATGCGTTGTACACACATAACATATGTTAATAAAAAATAAATTATATAAAATACACACTAATAAATATAAATATGAAATATTAAGATAAATCTCAAAATGACATTGATAATGTATTTAAAAGTGAAGAAAAATACGAAGTATATAATTATTTATTTATCTATTAAAGTGTATGCTTAATTATTCATGTTGTATATTTATATTCTGTGTGCCTTTTGCCTAGCACTGTGGATGAAATATTAAGGATATTGTGATAAGATCAAAGCTAGAATAATTATAGTATTTTCTTTAAGAGCACTAAGAATCTGCAGGTCGCAATATTTACCAAAGAAGAAATATACAGAGAAAGGACTTTAAAAAACCTCCAATTTCTTTACTACTTCATCGACAATGTTAAGAGAAATGTATTTTTGCATTCGCGACTACCATATATGGACGTGCAACATGCGGTATTTGAAGACCTAATTTTAAAGCTAATTTTAAGGAGGTCGTATCATTCACAAGATCTAAAATTAGCGTATATCCTGATAGCACTGGCTACACCGTTGACCAAAATATATATCCATTTGCTGTTGTAAAACTAGCCTCGAAATTAGGTATTCAAATGTCGCATGATACGCGTGTATATAATATATATATATATATATATATATATATATATATATATATATATATATAAAGACAGAGAGATGTATTGAGAGAGAGTGGGAGAGAGAAGAAAGAGGTAGGAGTAGTCAGGACTAATACAATATGTTTTATTTTGAGCGCTAAAATCATATATTTTAAATTGTGTCATCTGCCATCAGCTGCCCTATAAAACATACTTATTTTAAAATATTCCCACTTCCTATCTCTTACATTTTATCCAACTGTTCTCTCTTTAGTGATGCTTGAATAGTCAAATAACTTAGCATGCATGTAAATAAATTAATTGATATATGAATGAAGTTATCGCAAAACAATGTCGTTTCATTTTGTTTTCTTTTGTTCACTTACCACACCAGCGCGCAGGAAAAGTTAATTTCCTATATGCCATTAGAGTTACCTCCCTTTACTAAGCAAATGGCGCTGAACATTGTCTCGTATTTTAACATCGTCACGATTCGCTTCAAAGAACGAGACAGGGTAAGGAATAGGACGGAGAAGTTAAAATGGAGAGACTTTTGTAAAAAAAAAAAAAAAAAAAAGAAGAAGAAGAAAAAAAGTAACTCAGAAAGAAGCGGTGGTGGTGTTGACGGTGTATAAGTAAAAACAACTTATGTTGGGACGGTACTCCGTGATCGTTGAATAGTGTTTCCTGTTTTCCCGATTTACTAATTATTTTGCAAGCTTTTCCCTCCTGGTTCACATACACACATAAATAAAGACAGTAAAGAGCGAGAGAGAGAGAGAGAGATTAAAGAGAAAGAGAGTAAAGAGAGAGAGAGAGAAAGAGGGATTAAAGAGAAAGAGAGTAAAGAGAGGGAGAGAGAGAGAGAAAGAGAGATTAAAGAGAAAGAGAGTAAAGAGAGAGAGAGATTAAAGAGAAAGAGAATTTGTTGTAATGTAATTTAAAGGCATTAGAAGAGTTTTTAAGAACTTGTTTTTTTTTCAAGTTTCATATTGTAAAAAAGCTTATAATTTAGCTAGTCCCTCTGAATTATCTAATGTTTCAATACATCATAAAAAAGGAGAAAAAAAGAAAACATATTCTTATATAAAATTCATAAAGACGTTATCAAAAGAATATTTTTCTATTTATTTTTAATAATATTCATGATATGAATATCAGGTGACTGAAGATTGATTTGATCTCTATGCTTTGTCTGGTTGACGGCATATCAACAGCTTATGGGTCACTTAATACCAAAGTTTAATTTTCTTGGAACCATTGTAGTAATAAAAATATGATATATGTTATTCTGCTTTCACAACTGAATACATGGTAGATGATACTCAGCTTTTGTGCATATGTATGTATGTGTGTACATAATTACTAATGGCAGTGATATGTGTGTTTTATGTTGTAGCTTTGTGAATGTTATGTTTTGGAATACAGTTTGATTTCTTCAAGAGATTATAGGATATTATATGGCTCAATGTCCTGAAAGTGTTTCTTTTTTTCATTTTGATTAATATATTGTTATTATTTTTCTTATAAATAACTATTGTTGGTAATTATTTTATATAAAAATATATTGCTGTTATTTTTACTATTAAAATGTATTTATATACTTTCATAGTCTTTTGTATTGTTTGTTTATTTTTTTTTTTTATTCATTTTTTTTTTAGGGGGGGGGGCAATATTTACCGAGAGCTTGGCTATATTGTGCTAAATAGTGCTATCATCAGGGTGGACGTGGGAACAACAGAAATTGAGACGTGATTCCACGCTCCTCAAAACCTCCAATTTCCCTATTAGAGGTCATGCTAAGGATATAGTTTATGGTCATACCCAGGAATGACCAAAGATTCACGAACATAATTTGTTTTTCACAGAATTAACATAACAATAGCATTAAGTTAATGACTAGACAAACTAGTTAGGTAAATTATGCGCTATTTACCATTGCCTCGCGTGCCTTCAGTTTTCTCTTTGCTTGATAAATTCCCCAAGACTTCTTCCTACATTAAGTAAATAAACTGCTTCTTTCTGAGTCTATGTATAACTGTACTCTTCGTTTACCTTTTACTTAAAACTTTATCTTTACTCAAATGTTCAATCCGTGGTATTTTCAGCATATTTCTGTAGAATCACATTTCTGTAGCCTCAAATCTTTTCTTTTGGGCAGATTGTCCAGCATTCACTGCTATAGAGGGCGACCGATATTATATAACATTTTAGCATCCTCATTGTTTCTAGTAAAATTTTCCTCTTTCTTATTACTTTACTTAGATTTTGAAAGACATCTTGCCCTGTTACAATACGCCTTCGGATTATGGTATCACATTTTCTGTCCGCTGTTAAAATACTCCCCAGAAATTTAAATTTACGGACATGCTTGATTTTGCTGTCTTCAATTCGTAGTTCACAACTTGGCTGTGCCTTTTGTTTACAATTTTACATTTTGTTTTCATACAGTTGATGATGAAACAGAATAGATAAGACTAATTCAAAAGAATATTGTGAAGCATTCGTGATTAAGAGAATGTTTTGTTTTTTTTTCACAATAAATGTATTATTTAATTCGGTACCTTCATTAGACAAGCGATTATAACTCTCCCGAGGTAGGTTTTTTTGAATTATTCTAAATTCATGGAAAATACAGGGGAGTGATATCATTTGCTTTCTAGACGGTTTAAAATTCAAAGTTTGTTTTTTTTAGACTGGTTACCATGCAAGAATAGAGAACTTAGTCAATCCAAATGTTTATTTAACCCATGAAAGGCGGAGAAGAAGCGAATGCCTTTCCCAAGGGCATTTTTGCATGAAATCGAAAGCGACTGACTAGTCTGGAATTTGCGTCTGGTTCGCAGACTCCAGTTTTGGTGCCAATACTCTCGCATCCAAAAATGCAATAATATTGCTAACCAATACGAAAAGAAAGTAGTTCTAAATTAGTCTTATACAGAAATCATCATTTGTTTGTGGAGGGGACACTGTGTCGTGATAAATAGATATATTGAAATTCAAATTGCGTAATAGTAGGTCCACACTCTCCACCTGAAGATTGCCTTGAGCATGAAACTCCGAGTCGTGTCAGAGGTGATGGATTATGTATATATATATATATATATATATATATATATATATATATATATATATATATATATATATCAAAGTAATCGTTAGGATCGTTAATTAATCTGAAACTTTTAAAACCATTTATTTTATTTTCAACATCATCACTTGATAAGACACAGAGTGTGTTGAAACAAAATGGCTATTTTTGTAGTGATTTTATAACATACTTATGTTATAATTTTTTTATAAAAATAATTATATATATATATATATATATATATATATATATATATAGAGAGAGAGAGAGAGAGAGAGAGAGATAGAAAGAAAGATCGAAACTTAAACGATAACTGCTAAATCTGTAAATAAGTAAAAAGTGATCAAAATCTTAAATACTTAAATCTAAATACTTAAATGTTGATTCAGCTTCATTCCTAATATAGTGTTTACGATAAATATTATTTTCTGTCAAATAAATGCAATTGTTTTCATTAGAATAGGGCCTTATTCAGTTACTCACACGTACACGTTCACATATGTATATATGTATGTATGTGTACATATATATATATATATTATATATGTTTATATTCTTACTAAAATAAAATATATATATATATATATATATATATATATATATATATATATATATATATATATATATATATATAGAAAATACTCTTGATTTATTTGGTTTTAATTGATATATTACTTATATACAAAACTAACAGAAATTCTAAAACTAATTATATGTCACCAACTTCCTTAGTATAATCTGATAAATAAATGAATCCTAAGTTTCACCACATGTGGTCATCAGGGTGAACAGCTATTTAACCCATACCTGGGAAGAGAAGAGATAAATTCACACTTTACCCAGTGATATTAGCTCATAAGGGAATATGTAAAGAATTCGACGAGAATTCGAACTCGTATTCTGCTTTCTCATTCTGACAGTCTATTCGTTACAGTAAGCACGACATAGATATATACATGCATAATAGAATAGCCGAAAGCGCTGGGATACACAGAACATTTGGACAATTTTTACACACTTCCCGTTCAGAACAGAAAACACTTATACGAACACAAGACAAAATCAATAAAAAGCTTAAGAGAAACACCTTCTCAGTCGTCTTTAATGAAACCTGTATGAAAGAGGAATTTAATGCTCAAATAGAAATATATATATATATATATATATATATATATATATATATATATATATATATATATATATATATATATTAAAAATTTAATGAACAACAGACACTTTAAGGTACCATTACAATAATTTATTTCACCAAAATCCTTTTTAAAGTTTCGGATCATCAGGTAACACTTCCAACAATGAAATGAGAGGAAAAATGTGATTAGTAATTTCTAATCACATTTTTCCTTTAAAAAGGATTTTGGTGAAATAAATTATTGTAATGGTACCTTAAAGTGTCTGTTGTTCATTAAATATTAGCTCTGTTCTTCACATTGAGCTCTCAGGATTTCATCCTCCTTGGATTTACCAATTCGGTTTACCAAATTCTTCATAACTTAAATATATATATATATATATATATATATATATATATATATATATATAGTGTAAGATCAAATATTCTTTGTATAGAGTGTAGAGTGTATTTTTATTCATCGCGTACTGAAAAAAAATATATACAGAGACGAATTAAGATTATTAATGCCAATGAAAAGAAAACAATTTCAAAAATGCGTATACAATTGGATCCGATTTTAGAAAAAGGCAATAATTCTTGAAAATGTTTTTGTTGACAAATGGAAATAAATATCAAAATATGTATCATCAAAAATGAAAAAAAAAAAAAAAATAAGAACGAAAGTTTGCCTCAAAGCAAGTATATCGGAGTTGTCTCTCCCAAATACTTTATTACGTATTCTTGTTAAATAAGCAGGATTTTAAATAATCCCTAGACAAAATTTAATATGATAAACTGGAAAAAATATTTTGCCTATTATCCTTCTAAATTTAAGTCATTAACCTGAAGTTAAAACAAAAATATGTAACATTAACGTGACTCCAAACAACCATATACCATCAGGTCAGAAGCACAGTATAAGAGTGTATTTTTATTCATCGCTTACTGAAATTAATTTTCAAAAAAATAGACTTATATTCTTGCCCAAAATTCCCCACCTTCCATGCAAGTGCAATGTTTGTATCTTGGTCCATGCATTGCATATTTCTGTTACATCTAGCCTGGTGCTCCTTCACTCTATTTAGCGATTCCTTGCTAAAATCCCAATATCCGCTATACACGGTGAGACTCAAATTCAACATACCAGATAGATAGGTAGGTAGAACAAGAGAGGTGACAGTTAAATCTTTGAAAACTTTAACGGTCACATCTCTCTCTTTATATATATATATATATATATATATATATATCTTATGAAATGGACAAAGTCCGACAATTATTTTATCTTTATACGTTCTTTCTATAGATACGAATATTTAAGTAAATGCTCTGTTTATAATAAACGGTATTAACGACATTTACCGGCCTCATTGTCCGAGAAATTTTTATAGAAAATATGGGTCCTCCGACAGGAATCGAACCTGTATCCTTTACGGAACCGTTATATATCCTGTCGTGGTTTTACCGATTGAGCCACAGAGGAGCGTTTCGGTTAGCAACGTCGATTTTACTGTTTTTAAACCACAGTTCTCCATGATTTTCTCTCGTGCATTCATATTTGCTCGATGCGTATCCAAATGTAAACAAATGACGTCTCACATGGTAAAGCATTTCAGGCTATATGACGGTTCTGTATAGGATACAGGTTCGATTCCTGTAGTAGGGCGCATATTTTTCTATGAGAATTTCATTCAGGCCGGTAAATGTCTTTAATACTGTTTATTATGAACTGAGAATTTACTTAAATATTTGTATCTATAAAAAGAACGTATAAACATAAAAAATGTCTTCAAATAATTGTTGGATTTTGTCCATTTCATAATGTGTGACATCATTGGTTTACATCTGGATACGCATCGATTTGTAGTTCAAAGTTCCTTCTTTCCGAATACACCAAAGGTGAGTAGAATATATAAATTATGAAACTCTACAACATGCTGATGGCGGTAGATATGCCGTGGTAAAATGCATTCTGATATCACTTGCTTGAAGGCAGATTTTTTGCTCATCAGTGAAAACAGAGAGACATATATTCCTTCATGAATCTATTTCGTTATACTACTGAAGACGTACAGGAGAATGTTGCGGTGTATGTGGAATTCTAGCTTGAGGGCACGGACACGTAGTTCTGCTCTAATTAAAAGACATCCCAATGATCTATGCCAATTCTCGTGAGGCCATGGAAGATCAAATATTCTTTGTGGACGCCGAGCAATTCGCCATTGCTTCCGTTAAAATGATGCGATCTTGGCAACCATCTATACGAATCAATCTTCCATAACTTATGTATGGGTTTAGAAATGTCCAGTGTTGCCAAGAATGAAATACCATCAACGGGACACATTCACTAGGAACACCTACTCAATGAGATGACAAAACAGCTTCTTGGAAGACCTAACTTGGCATTTTCAAAAGGAAAAAAAAATCACACGTGTGCGTCTCTGTAGCATGGCACCTACCAAGACAGGACTCTCTTATTTCATTACATCTTACATTAGGAAGCCACGTCATTTAAATTTCATATATATATATATATATATATATATATATATATATATATATATATATATATATATATATATATATATATATATTTCATATATATATTTCATATATATATATATAATATTCGGCAGCAAATATTTTATATATAAAGAAGTAATAATACATAGAATCAATCAGCAAAATTAATGCGATTAATGGCGAAATCACTTCGCTAGTAGAACATAATATATGCATTAAAATACTGTTAATCCAGTGAATGATGTGATCCTCATATATAAAACTGTAGTCAGATGTTTCTAGTGTATATCTTTTTACGTTAAGCAAGTACTTTCGAAGATCAATGTCTCCATCATCAGGCTGTATATTTTTTTCCTTTAAAGTTAAAACTTGAAGACGAAATAATTGTTTGTAGACCGAAAGATGTTTTTTTAAAGAATGTGCTATTTATTGACGGTTATACAATCTCGGAACGTGTGCGTCGCAACGCTAAATTTCAAAATTTCAAGTGAGAATTTTTATATGAATTTTGTAATATGGTAAATCCGGGAATTCTTTTTTTACAAGTGTCGAGTAAAAAAAAACAAAAAAAGAAAACTACTACGACATATCACTATATTAACTGAACTATATACTTAGTTCATGTCATGTTAACTGAAAAAACACTTGTAAAAAAGAATTCGTCATCCCCAGAGAGACTGTTTCGTTGTATCACAGTGAGTTTATGTAAAATGTGACACCGAAATATGAACGTGCATTGGATTAGCGAAAGATGGCTTGTAAAATCTAAGAAAATCATTGAGAAACAGTGAAAATTTCGTTAGAAAGAGAGAATTGAACTGTTCTCCAATAACAGTCCTCTTATATATGACAGTTGGACAATTTCTTCCAACATGATAATGACACTTGAAGCAACAGAAACTTGGTTCTGTGTGAAAAATTCTGGGAATACAATGAATGAAGAGTATGAAAAAGAAGAAAGTTTTAAGGAAAATAATGCCAAAAAAAAAGACTCTTATGCTTAGAATCAGAAAGAAACAGTTGGAATGTATACGGTACATAATCAGGAAGGACGGCTTGGAGAATTTTGCAGAAGACATACAAAACAAAGCAAGAGCGGAATAATGAATAACCTACTTAACACGCTGGTGTTAATGAATGACAGAACAAGGAGTTGGAGGAATGGTGAAAAGATAAACATTCATCAAAGCAACCAATGGTAGGGGATTTCGGGACGCTACATTCACCCCTATCGTAAAAAAAATCAAGAAGAACCGTACTAATAATAGCTTGCAAGAATATTTATCCTTCATTCTATACTCAGTGTTTGAGATGTTTAAGTTTCTCATAGTGCGCACAATGCATTGGCACGTTTTGTGAGATTAGCTCATTAATTACCGCGCTACGGTAGTTGCCCACGTAAATGTAAGACATTGTTTCTATTTCAGGTTTCTATCTATTTCGTGAGTTAATTGTAGCGTCTTGTTGTAGGAGATCACTGGGTAGTGACCTCTTCAGGGCGCAGAAATAGACGATAGCCTACAGAAACTCTGCACGGTTCAGGCAACAGGACTGTCTATTCGGGGAAACAAATGAGATCTAAGAGAATGCTGACTATTATGTTTTAAGGTCTCTTTGGATGCAGGAGTTTCAAGAAGGCGGTCAAAGCTTAAAGCAAATCGGCTTAGGGACGCCAATTTGGATTTTTCTATCTGGATTAACTTCCATGAATGGATACAATCGAAAAATAGCTGAGATTTTTTTCTATTTAAGTATCATAAATGATCTACACTCATACAGATTGTGCTGAACAGGTATTTAGTTAGATGGATTCGCAATCCTTTCTGTGTAGTTTCGAATCCAACTGGTTCGAATTTAGCTGAACAAATAATAGAGAAATTTACCAGATAATAGAAAAGACATAACTTTAGTTCTTTGAATAGAAAAACAACTGCAATAGACAACACGTGTAATTCCGGCTGAAAAGAATGACAATTATCAATCTGTTGATTTTCTATACTCGTTCGAATGAAAGTTTAGGAAGGTAGTACCTAATAATGGAATGTATTTTTCATAAATTTCATCTGTGATCTTCCCAATGCCATCATGTATCCACTAGATACCTATTCCGATGCGTCCTGGGTAAGACAATAAACCTCCAACAGCAAACCCCCTGATCGGGAGGATCTGAGGAGCGTGGAACCACCTCTTAATTGCTGGCATTCCCAGATCCACCCTTCCCCTGGGTGGTAGGATCTGTTAGTGTCCCAGTTATGGGGAAATATTTAACCGCCAAGGTCGTGTCAGAGCATTGTGAAAGTGTAAAACAGCAATACATTTTTGAAAAAAAATACCAGAAATAAAACTGTTTTTGGCATCAAATACCTCATTAAAGAAAACAAAACAAGCCAAACCTATTCTGATGACAAAATTGTACATATGTCTTCATGCTATATCTAATGGGTTCGTTAAAGACAAATTGGCAGCCGATCCCAAAAATGAGCTGCAATCCGTTGTTAACTGGGACAAGTAAACACTTGTTAATTTTAACGCCACTAAAACGAAACTGCTGTCTTTTACTCATCCGATAAAAAATATTTAACCTAACCACCAGGAGATGGGCACATTGCGCTTTCTCTCGCTGTTAAAAGATTATATTGAATCAATTTCAAGGTCTGAGGTTAGGAAGGTTCAATATGTCGTATTAGAAAAAATGTTTCGCTAGAATATATCTTACACATTAATATGTTTACCTTTCGAACTTGCACTGAATATTGTTGTCACATCTGATGTTGTTATTCTGCGATGGATTTAGTGATCCAGTATGACATCTAAATATATATTATTATTGTTAAAATATTTTTATTATAATAGATTACAATAAAAATATTTTACATCGCTACACAAAACATTCATGTTTCGGATTTATAATCGTTCTATTTAAGGTGATGGTAGATAGCATATAATAAAAATGATTTATTTGGGAAATTTGAAAACAAATCGTTACCTTTTTTGAAAGATAAAAAAGTGGGGATAAACTAATGTCAGGATTAACAAATATATCTGGTCATGTCTGGATTAACCAATTAAAAGTTAGATCTAAGCTAAAATAGAAAACTGAAAAATAAGGTCAGAGGTTGGTTTATTAAATCATGTCTTGTTAAATTGACACTCTAGACAAGTCAGCGGCGAACATATTGAAGCCAAATACAGAGTTCAGATTATGTTATGTAGACATATAACCTTGAACAAATTATTTTTAACAATTTTTCTAATATTTCTTATATTACGGAACCTTCTTAAAGGGACCGAATAGGTAAAGTTAAAAGAATTTTTTTAATGGAACTTTAATGAACTATGCTAATTATATCGAATAAACAGTAAAACAAGGTAATATTAAAGGTGAAAAAATCAAATCAATATTGTGTGGACCATTGTATATTTATAAAATTAAGGCTATGTAATTGCAACGAGTAAAATATTTATGAAAATATCTTTTAGCTACATTTTGATGTGAAATTTATACAATACCAGCATAATTCCGTTAATTCACTTCTTTGGTTTAGCAGAACTCTATTTTTAGGAAACTTTATAATATGGAGCGGACATGGGTTATATAAGGATTCACAGATTCTAGTTTGTTTGTTTTTTTTATTTAATATTTTCCATGGGAGTTTTATTTTTTCCTTTTAAATGTCCAAAATATTTAAAAATGAATATTCGGTTACGGTAGGTATTGTTGTTGAAGATATATGCTGATACCACCTCAGTTTAAAGGAATTTTTGTACTGCCAAATTACTTAACTATTGGATTTTCACTAGATAAAATAGTACATTCGTAAAAAAGGTGTCAGTAAGACACCCATTTTCTAATGGAGTTTCATTAGGATTTCTACAATTACATAATTTATTATCATTATTGTTTACATTTTTGGAATGACGATTTTTCCTTTGATTTAATGTTGATATAACATTTTATTATGTTTTTTTTAAATATTTTTTTCTAGATTATTTGTACAACTGTAAATTAATTTACGGGTATTTTTTATTAAAAATCTTGATTAGAGGATTATTACTGAGGAATTTTTTCTCAATTAAACTGAAAAACTTCTGCCCTAACTTAGGCCTAACCATTTGGTTAAATGGGGCTATGTACCAAATGATTTTTTATTTCTATTTTTGTTTTTCTTGCTATCACCGTTATGTTTTCTACATTTAATGTCAGGGCATTCATAGCCAATATTTTTAAGGCATTGTTGTAAAAATTGCTATGTTTATAAAATATAACTTTATAAGAACAGTTATTGCTAATTCTATATTATATGGAGTAGGGTATGTTTTTCATTATAGATGAAGGGTGATTAGATTTTGGATAGATATATAATGCATTAGTTTTCTTGTAGGTTTGGTAAATATTATTGAATAAGTCTAGTGTTACATCGTGGAAGTTTATTTTTTAAAAATTTGTGTTGATTTTAAATTTCAGGTTTAGATTTTTAAACTCCCTATGGAATAATTTTCTGATTTAATCAGTTTTGAAATTTATACACATTTTCACCACCATAAGGCCATCATCCATATGTGGATTCTAAAACCATCTGTTCTTTCTCTCTCTCTGTCTCTCTGTCTCTCTCTCTCACTGTCTCTCTCTCTATATATATATGTGTGTGTGTGTGTGTGTGTAAGTATGTGCGTAAACAGGGTGCGATGGGTAAATTGTCGCCATATTATGTTTTAATTTCGTGCTTGCATATTTGATTTTGTTTTTACTTTGTCGACTGCACAGCAGAGTAGGTGTCAGTTGGGCAACGTTTGTGAGAAAAAGAGCACGATGACGCAGTTCACTCCGCCAGGAATTTGGAAAAGTCATGCTGTACTGCTTGACATTCGCGTTGGAGGCTCCAATATGAACAATTCAGAATGCCTGAGTGCCAATCTGAAGATAGTGCATAAGATTCGAAAAGAGTTAGAAGATTCTGATGGTGATTACGAAGGTACCGCAGCTTAAAAAACACACTCTGGTCGTTCTGACAAGAAAATAATTCCCTAATTCGTTAGAGAGGGCCTCAGAATCGACACCGTGACGTATAGAAAGTGCTATGAGGAGGTATTGATGCCCTGAATCATGGCTGCCGACTGGAAGATGCCGTGTTTGCCAAGAGGAATCTGCACCATCCAACAAAGGCAGGAGAACCCAGTCAGACAATGTCTGCGACGACATCATCCCCTACGTTTGGCCATCTAACTCCCCAGATTGCAACTCCCTTGATTATTATGTGTTGCGTAGAGTTGAGCAAGAGACCAACAAAAATCCTTGTAACACCAAAAATAAACTGAAGGCAAGGATTATTTTCACCAACTTAAAAAAGGAGACCGAAATACATAAGTTTCCAAAGTCGTCTGGAGACCGTTCTTGAAGCGAATGGCGACTTTATTGATGAAATATACTATTTTGTTTTCATATTTTTGTGTGAAGTTGGTAAATATGTCAGTTAAAATGATATTCAATTTTGCATAATTTAGACAACAATGTACCCATCGCACCATATATATGTGTAAATATATATATATATATATATATATATATATATATATATATATATATATATATATATATATAAAGACATTCGGATTACTAACACAAAACGAGAGAATGTCTAATATCGAGAATATTTAACATTGAAAAACATAAGGAAAAAAATTAATTATTCTCAATAATATGTGGAAATCTCCGCTTTTTACCTGAAGACGGTCGCGAGACCAGAAACACGTGTAGTAAATTTATGGAAAATAAAGCATAATATTTTTTTAAAAATAAAATCCACATTGCAACCAAAAATAAAGTCCACATTACAACCAACCTCTCGGTCACTGGCGTGTTTAAAGATAAATACGCAGAAATTTACCTTCCTCTTTATCGGGCGCATTAGCTTAGGATAGAATCTCCGACTGATGCGAAATCAGCCGGGTTTCGATCCCGGCTAGAAGCGATCGAATGTCTGACCACACTGATGAGCTGTGATACAGCGAAACGGTCTGTCTGCGGATGACGCTATATATATATATGTGTGTGTGTGTGTGTGTTATTTTATCCCGAGATCATCGCTGTTGCACATTTCGTATACTTGTATATAGACCACTAGCGGTACAGGAGTGTCACAGATGACACAAATATAAAAAATGAATGAGGCTATCTGTTCTACATACGTCGAAATCGACGGGATGAAAAAAATAGTAAAAAAAAAAAATATAGACAGAGCCTCTCTAAATATAAATATAAATTGAACAACAATGATGACGTCAGTCTGTTTCAATATCCATTCCCATATATATATATATATATATATATATATATATATATATATTATAATATATATATATATTCACGTGATTGCAATTTTGTTTTAACACCCCCCCGTGTCTTATCAAGTGATGATGTTGAATGTAAAATGAATTGTTTGAAGACTTCAAAACACGCACAATAATATATATATATAGAGAGAGAGAGAGAAAGAAAGAGAGAGATATTTATTTATATGTATATATATATGTATATATATGCATTTTATTTTACATATATATTTATATATATATACACATATTATCTATCTCTCTCTCTCTCTCTATATATATATATATATATATATATATATATATATATATATATTATATATATATATATATATATATATATATATATATATATATAAGTCTTTTTCTCAAAATTTACTCTTATTACAATTAAAAAAAACCTTCTTAAACTTTACCCAGGGTATTGGGTAATAAATAGTTTGGATTGTGATAGCAGGATCTACTGTTATCACTTTGGTATCTTTTAAACTATTTATTTCTTCATGTCATTGATTTATGGGTAAGAAGCTCCTGATTGAAGAAAAATATTTTATAATTTTTTAAATTTGAATTTAGAAAATAATAAAATATTTCATCCTCTTTTAATGCCTTTGAATTTTTCTCTGTTTTTTTTTTTTTTTTTTCAGGGGTCAAAAATGTTTTGTGATTTGTACGGAACACATAATCTAGGATAACCTGCATTATATATCTGGTCTGTTTTACAGACATATTTCCTCAGGTGTAATCGAAACTACCAATATCGAATTGATTTAGAGGCAATGATAAACAAGGGCAGGTAAATGGTAAAACAATAAAATGACAAGGGCGACAACTAAGAAGAGATCAAATTTCACCTTTTAATATCTGATTCGCAAAACGTAAAATTGAATAAATAAAAATAGGGTATTTCTTGAAAAAAATGATGAAATATATAATACATAAATGATTTAATATAGAAATTATTAGTTATAATATATAAACATTATATTAATATATAAAAACTGTTAATTTCCTAAATAACACAACAAAAAATGTTATTTTATTAATTAGTATAAGTTAAAAATATATGAAATTGTAAATTACACATGAAAGGTTTCTATAAATTACACATCCCGACACAATTATCAAAATTTGTCCAAGTAACAATGTATTAGATTTCTTAAAGCTACAAGGAAATAAACTTATATGGAATGAACTCAGAGGTTAATTATTGAAATAAAAAGAATTAATTGTTCATTTGTCTAGAGATTCCCCAAAATTAAATCTTATATGCATATATGTTTTTATTTGTACAGAATTCGAGAATTGTATCGGGCCGAGAAATTCATAGAAAAATTAATGTGCATAGAAAACTTAATGAGGTAGAGAGATAGTGATGTACAATGTATATTTAAATCCAATATATAATAATGTAAATATACATAAACATTATATAAATATATATTAATGTGCATCATATATATATATATATATATATATATATATATATATATATATATATATATATATATATATATATAATAAGGCTAATAAACTTAAACTTACTCTGTCCTAGACATTGATGTTTAAGCCTTTTTATTATATCCTTACTCTGTCCTAGACATTGAGTTCTACCTGGATTTTTTCCTCTTGAAATTTTTTCTGAAAATATACATCTATGGATAATTATATATTTTGCATACGTATGTATATTTTCCACTAATATTATCTATCTATCTATCTATCTATCTATCTATCTATATATATATATATATATATATATATATATATATATATATATATATATATATACATACTGTTTTACATGTTCCAATGTAACAGTTTATAATAAAATATATTGCTATACTCTTGCTCTTGTATTGAGCCCTTTATTAAATTAATGTTATGAACGTACATATATATATATATATATATATATATATATATATATATTATATATATATATATATATATACATGAATTATTCACACAAAACTAATGCAAAAAGGTTAATGATTTTAAATGGCGAGACATAGCTTTGTGTGAATAATTCATGTATTTGTAAATTGATTGCACGTTTATTGTAATATATATATATATATATATATATATATATATATATATATATATATATATATATATATATATATATATATATATATATATAAAATATATATATATATGCATATCTAAAATATCCAGCTACTCTAAAGGACAAAACACATCATAAGATAAGTTCTACTTTGTCACAAATCTTTGCCCCAAGCACATTTGGCGAATTCATTATCCATTTTCAAGGATTTCGCAGTACGTATATTTTTGTGTTGTATATGGAAGAGGCATTTTCATATTTTGTGCCTTCAAGAAATCCTTATAAGCTGTGACGAATTTCAAAACTAGTAATATTGATTTAGGATTTAGGATTAGGTTTAGTGTCAGGTTTAGGGTTTGTGGTTAGGGTTTAGTTTTATACAATGTGCTTTCTTTATCTTTAATTGCTTTTTAAGCCTTTAATATACTATTGATAAATTTTCTGACATTTTTTCAAAACTTTAAATATAACACTGTATTCGTCCGTATATATATATATATATATATATATATATATATTACTTTAATACATTATTTTATAGACATAATTTATGTAAGTAAACGCAATATTTGTTTCTTTATTAAACAGTATTTATTACATTTACCGGCCTGAATGTTCAAGAAATTTCTGAGAAAATATATGCTTCTCCGACGGGAATGGAACCTGTAACACTTAGTGTGGACTATCATTCATATATATATATATATATATATATATATATATATATATATATATATATGTGTGTGTGTGTGTGTGTGTGTGTGTGTGTGTGTGTGTGTGTGTGTGTGTGCGTGCGTGTGTGTTGTGTACTTATTTACAACTGAATGTCTTTTGGCCTAAATTATTATCAACATGCTTGGAAAATTGGGCCTCAGTTGGTCAGAGATCAGGAAAATATAGTGTTTGTGTTAAAGTCTCGTATCTCGAATTGGTTTGCTTCTCCATTGTCATCCTGGCTACATGAGGTCAGGCATTCTCATCAATGTTGTCCTGCTTAGATTCCAGAGAAGCTGTAATGATTAACGCCAATGGTGGACCATTCGGCAGTCGCCATTAGCTACTGCCCGTGCAACGTCGATTCTGAAAATGTTTGTGACCTTCATAATGATCAAGCCTTTCACCCGATCCCTTACGATTGTCATAACAGACCCATTTCTCACCACGAGTCACGATCAAGAAATAGATCTTTTGAATTTCTCAGATGCAGCATCAAACACACTTCAAAATATAGAACTGTGAGTTTCATTGATCTCAATTGGGGCCCTTTTTCCGAGTTTCTTCTCATAGGTAATTTTCTGGAGATTGTTCAATATTGTTGCAATGCTGAAATCCATTATCTGAAACTTTCACATGTGTTTTGTTGCAATGGACTTTTCATTTTCCAATTTCGGTCCTCTACCAACCTGATTTTCCAGATATGTATTCTCATTGTGGTACGCCAGACACCAGCACTGTACTGTTCGATCAAAAGTCGATTCTTCACACTATAAACTCTTATAAGAAAAGTAAACGAATCTCTTTTCTTTATGCCCCCTGTATTGTTCCTAATTTTCAGCAATGACCTTCATCATTGCATCAGTTCTTAACTTAGCCTCTATGCTGATGACACAATCATTTAATCCTGTCTTAATAGTAGGTCTGAGAGTTTTGATATGATCAAATTGGCAGCTAACTGTTGTTAGCCGGGGTAAAGAATGACTTGTTAATTTTAACGCCTCCAAAACAAATTTGCTCTCTTTTAGTCGACTGAGAGAACACTTTCTACCTTCTCTCAACAAAGCTGCCTCAAGCCTCCATGAGAGTGAATCATTGCGCTTTTTCAAGATAACGTTTTGCACTGTCACAAAGCGAAAAATATCGAATCTCTTGATAGGTTTGCTGCTAAGAAAGTAATATGGTGACCTATCTACATTAGTATGAACCACCTTCATAAATAGTAAACTGAAAGACTTCGTAAGTGGAGGCAGTCTAGACGCAGTGTAACCTGTTAGTGTGATGTGCCACTTCTATCTGCTGACTAATAACACTCTTATTTTTATATATGTTCTGTTATTTCAATACACTTGTGTGACACTATTTAGCGGTCGCGTGAAAATGAAAAGCGAGAAATAATTAGGGCGAGAAGCTGAAATAATTATTCGTAAGATATCAGATCTGTGGAATTAATTTATGTTATGACGCGGTGAAAGAAGATAGCAATCTGTCCATGGCAATAAAGAAAATATCAAATTGGTCAAGTGGCCTACAAAACAGAATGCTAAGAGATAATGTTAATTAGGCACGTATTGACCGAGAAAGATCTCAGCTGAGGACCACCCCAAGGAGAGAAGGAAAGGAAGGGAAAAGAGAAATGAAAGGAATAAACCATTAACTACCCTTCGGAGATATCATTTGGTTTTGGGAAAGACACCTGTTTTATTGTCCAAACCATAACATGATAAAAGTTTGATACCGGGTGAGATAATTAGCAATACGTACAGTTAACCACCCACTTGACGCCGGCGAAAATCTCGATTGATAAAGTCCAGGTGACATTCGGTTAAGATAGAGATTAGGGACCACACCACGTGTCGTGGGAGGTATGCTCGGGGAAGAGAAAGAAAGAAAAAAAGAAAAAAAAGAGAAGATAATTTTTTTTTTCCTTTGAGCGAAATTTTTAAACTGAGGCTGGGCTGGCCACACCCACGCTGCTGGGCATTCATTGGCTGAATGGTGGCGTGAGCGGTAGGCGAAGGTAAACTATGAGAAAGGAAGAGAAACCTGTTGACGCCCTCTAAGGAGATTGGTATGAGATACTAATATGAGAAAGGAACAATTTGGGAGGACGATTCCCTTAAAGTAGAAAGTAATGGACGCCCAAAGATTGAAAGTAATGCATTTTCCTGTCCGAAAACAAAGAAAATCCTTATTGTGGATTTAGAATTATCAAGGAACCTCAAACCCCGACAAGCCAACCCCGGTTTTGGTCGGCGTCCATATAAGCAGAGTCGCAGTAACACAGAAAGCAGTGGAAGTTGAGTCAGAGAGAAGTTAGTTGCAGTTGAACTGTGAGCTCTGAGACCCGCCTCGCAGAAAGCTGACTGAAGATCCACGCATTCTGACTTCAACTTCTAACCAAAAACAATTTATTTTTGAAGAACAACTTAGACTCACACCACCAAAACAAGTTTTACGAATATTGCCTGAAGATGCACCAAAAACCAGTTTCTTGAAAAACAATTTAAGATGTTATGCCTCGCCTAACAAACACAAAGTGTCACGAATCCATATTAGCGGTTTGGGAGAAAGACGCAATCCTGTATTCAGCAACCAGATATAAAAATATTTGTTATTCTTTTTTTAACACATTTGAACTTTTCGAGTTGTTACTTTATTTTCTTTTACATATACTTGTGTGGTGTTACCTTTGCTTGGACTCGGCTTGCATTGCGGCCCGGCGACTGATTGATTTCGTCTACCTAAGATCAAATCACAACCTGGGTAGGTTAGACTAGATATCAAAGCAGTTACTTCGGTAACCAGACGTTGGAGGCGAGCTGGGAACGACAAAGCTGATGCCGAATCTAACCAGATTCCCATCCGAATCAGTAAATGGTTAAAACGTCACATTTGGTGCCGCGACCAATACCAAGTCAGTTGGTTGTCACAGGACAGGACGGCGACGGCACGGAGAGAGGCCGGGGTGACGTCACACTTGTTCAGCTTACCTTCTTTTTCCGTGTCTTTTTTCTGACCCCTAACATGCCAAAACAGAAAGTTGGTTCAGTGTGTCGTGGTAGACAATTGTCTCGCCAGGATCTATCTTACATATATAAAATTGTAGCCACATATGATCTGGTGTTCTTGCTATATATTTAGAGACGCTTGATGATTCAAAGAATAATCTGCAGTGTTATTGGTCCTAAGCTGGCACCTCCACTTCATTTATTTTCCCATCACCATAATGTAACTTCTCTAAGCCTTTTCTATAAACATTTCAATGGTTATTTTTCTGGTGAGCTCTCCTCTATGGTACCTAGAATCTCGATTTAAGCGCATTACTAGATTGACGGCAAGATCTCATCAGTTTACAGTCGAAATTGATAAATGTAACCGTAATTTCTATGCTAAAAATTTATTTTCTCGTTCATCACCCTCATCTCGAATGTCGTGTTCTCTTTCGCCTTCTTGCTTTTCACTCAAGTTTGATCTTCAAATATATATATATATATATATATATATATATATATATATATATATATATATATATATATATATATATTTTCAAACGTTTTACCGCAAGAAAGGCGGGAAGCCATTAGCACGCAAAGGGTTACAGAGAATTGGAGCGAGAAAAAGAGGAGTGATAGAGAAAAGGATAAAGAAAGGGATAGTGGATAGATCAGGGCATCTGGAGACGTCGATTGACATTACATTTGAATAACTGGAGATTATAGTTGTCAGGGAAACAGGAAAAGGGGATGGTGTTCCACAGGCGAGAAGTGCGAGACCTGACGCTATTGGAGTACAAGAGACGGCTATATTTAACAGTTTCGATAGTGAAAGGGTGAGAGTGAGATGCTAGCTTAGTTAAACGCTTACATTCATGAAGTCTGGGAACCAAAAGCAGCTCATCGGAGCAGTTACTGTAAAAGTATTTGTAAAAAATACAGAGGGAGGCGACGGCACGTCGTGAGGGAGCGACTGTAGACGAGATGCCAGATCAAGGCTAATTACATTGCATATCCGTCCCTGGATTTTATTAAGGACCTTGAGACAAATAGAAGGGGCTTCAGACCATATATGGCAGCAATACTCCATGCAAGGGTGAATGGTTGAATTGTAGATTTGAAGGATCGACTCTGGCGAGAAAAAATTCCTGCTATGTCAATTTTCACCTTCAATCTTCTTAAATTCTGTTCTTTTATTGTTCGCGCTCCATAATGTTTCCCTTATATTCTCTCATACTCAATGTTAGTGGATCGTAACCTTGAAATGATAAATAAAAATATATAGTTTATATATTAAACATAATCTTCAGTCTACTCTGTGAATTATAGGGCAACAGTCTTACCTCAGGCGGTGTTGCTGCAGTGGTTTCCGTAGAAAGTTGTTCTAGACCTCCATCGAAACAGTTTTGAAATCAGAGCCGTCTATTTTCTGTACTTGTGGCCAGCCGTACTTTTACGCTAGCCGTGTGAATTCTGCTTTCTTTGAGTCTTTTCCCAGCAATAAGACAATATATCCCTTAGGACGTCAGGAGGTAGTGAGACTGAAATAATACAAAAAAGAGAAAAACAGTAAAACAACGCAAATTAAGAAGAGAAAAGATAACGATTGACATTGCATTGGAGATCAAATTTGACTGGAACAAGTGAAAAGTGCGAAAGAAGAAATTGCTAACATAGAACTTCGAGTTAAATCTATAAATTTCAATTGCATATGATGAGACCTAGCTCGCCATCTAGAATGTGCGTGATTCGGTGAAATAGATGTACCAAAAGAAAAAAAAAAACATCGGAATAATCACCATGAAAATATTTATAGAAACTTTACAGAGCGAAGCTATTTAACACTATTTACATTGTCTTTGATGTTGTTCGCATTCTTTTGCTATATATTCACAAGTTTTGACCGCCGTACGCTCCGGCCTTCTTCAGATGAAAAGAACTTCGAACAGGACACTTTATTTTGTCCCCCGGGATAAATTATTCATGTTCCACGTGTCATTCATCTTCCAAATGTCTCAGTATAAGTTATCTCCCTTTAACTCAACTCACCATGATTTTATTCACCTCAGCTGTAACCAGGTATTAAACTCACAATTCTTTGGGTCAAGTCAATGGATTCAACCAACGGTAACCAACGTGTTTATCCACTGGGCCATGTGTCCTTGACGGATATAGACAGATAGAAGGAAGGTACTTTACGGCTGTGAGATTGAAACAGAGGCGCCAAATCAAGACCAATAATCATGCAGATATTTCTATGAATTTCGCCAAGAATCTCTAAATACATAACAGAAGCTCGAGACCAGATGTAACAGAAATATTCAGCGCATGGATGAATGCTAGACTTATAAATGTGTAAAATAGTTTCCGGCAAGACAAATTGTCTAGCGCGACACAAGGTAACCAACTTTGCTAGAAACAGACCTGACAATAGATTCCATATAATTCTTTCACTTTATGCCATCGGTAAACGGAATCCTCAGGAGGTGCAATGCCAGTCTCCTGCAGGTTAGCATCATCTATGCTGAGGGCAGGCAAAATATTTTCTTGAAGACTATTAAAAGAGAAGAGTTTCATTTAGGAGGCGATAAATAAAATACATGAATATAAGGTCTACAACCATTATTTCTTCTGTCTATTGTTATGGAGAAGATTGTTTAGATTGTAGTGATATCAAATAGCTTTACGTATGAATGCAGAAAGAAATGAATCCATTCTCATTCCGAAATTATTTCGACAATTCCCAACAGGAAATAGAACTCGTTCCGCCAGTTTTATTTTCAGGTTGGTTCACTGATACAACTCATAGAAATTCCATTTCCGCGAACGCCAATATTGTAAATAGAACTGAAAGTTTGTCTATATTTCTGAGATGAGATATTATGTACAGTATTTACATTAGTCGGACTATTGTCCTCATCTTTGTCGCCACACTTGTCACAAGGTTTCAGCCGTTGTACGCTCCGGCCTTCTTCAGGTGGTTGGAATTTCGAACTGAACCCTTCATTTCGATCACTGGGGTAGACTATCAGTTATCAGTTATCTGCTAACTGATAACAGCAAAATTGCAATATGAGCACTGGTAAAAATAATGCTGAAAACATTAGGTTTATAATACTCAGAAGTTCATACCCAGATGACACATGGCACAGTGGATAAAGGCGTTGGTTAGATCCAGTGACAGACCCAAAGAAGGTGAGTTCAATACCTGGTTAAGGCAGTGGAGAACTTTCAGAGGGAAAATTAGCAACTGATAACTGACATCCATCAAACTAGAACAGTCTACCCCAGTGATCGAAATAAAGGGGTCAGTTCGAAATTCCAACCACCTGTAGAAGGCCGGAACATTGTGACAAGTGTGGCGACAAAGATGAGGACAATAGTCCGACTAATGTAAATACAGAACTGAAAGTTGTTTGCATTTAAAAGATGAAAATTATGTGCTCTCCAAAATTCCCTGTCTTTTTCTACTCGCTCGTCACCAGTCTCTATCTTACATACGTGCTGTGGCATCCCTATATCTTTTCTACAAATATTTTCGTTGCAACTGCTCTGAGGAGCTACTTTCACTGGTGCCCCAACAGCATGAATTTAAGCGTGCTACAAGTGTGGCATCTCGATCCCACCCTTTTACTATCGAAACAGTTAAATGTAACCGTCTCTTCTGCTCCAAAAGCTTCTTATGTCGGACTTCGCGACAGTGGAACTCCCGTCCTCTTAATTGCTTCCCTGGTAGCTATAATCTCCAAATATTCAAATGTAATATCAATCGACATTTTCGGATGCCTTGATCCTGGTCCCCGTCCTTCTCTTTAACCTGTCCTCAAACACCCCTCCTTACTCTTGCTCTCACTCTCTGTAACCCCCTTGCGTGTTAGTGGCTCTTCCGCCTTGCTTCGGGTGAAATGCTTAAAAAAAACACACCTTTAAACATTTACCCTCTCTCTTTGTCCTTTTGCAGCTATACGTTTGCTCAAGCTCGTTAAGTAAATTGCCTAACAATTATTTCAGTTTCTCTTACTTTAAATATGTCCTGTGAATGTTAAATTCTCCAGGCTCCCTTTCTTCTTTGTCTGACGCCAAAATTACAAATTTCTTGATTGATATTATGTTTCATTTCAGTTCCTCTTCGCCTTAAAAGTTTTTCGTTGTGCCATCTATTGTATTATAAACCTTCGTTGGTTGAAGCGCATCTCTGTTGCTTTAAAGTCATAATTTGCCGAGTATATGCATATATTATAACAATGTATATTCTTAAAAGATTAAAATCAATTAAATCTAAGCTATATAAATATCTTCCAGTGATTAGTGTCTTTAGAAATCTAGCAACTTCCTTAGCATGAAATTTTTCAACATATCACCACCATTTTAAAAACATTTGTCTTATATTCAATTGAATCTGATTGATATAGATTCCGCAAACTCAAAGTTAAAAATGGGTAAAAGGTCATATATTTGAACAAAATTCGAATTCGCATCATGTGTAAATTTGACAGCAGAAACACCGATCTTTCTACATTAAAAATCATCTTGTGCAATGTCAGGTCTCCGAAGTAAGTATTTACTAAGATTAGTGTAGTCGAGTAATGCAAATACGCCCTAATAACACACATTAACGTTGACGTGTATACAAATATGCCACTTGTTTTGTATTTCGCATTACTTTGACATACAGATAATAACCAAAAATGTATCCTGATATCGTGTCATGTTGTGTCACAAGAGTTGTAAGTTAAAGACCCCACGTGTCACTAAATTATTTTATAAATCTCATGTATCTTTAATATAATTGTTGATATTGTGTACATAAAATGCTTCACTATGAATAATAATCAAATATACGTAATATCAGTAATTGTAATTTTTTAGTCTAAGTACATGAGAAGTATATAATCATAATAATTTATTCTGTAAAAGATCAAGAAGGATATTTGGTTTCCTGATTGGGCTTATTTTTATCAAGGGGTCACGTCAAAGAAATATGAAAAATTGAAATAAAAGACACCAAACAGGAAAATGAATATAAATTGATTAAAATCGAAGAGAAGGAAAATATAAATAAAAACTGAAGAAAAGCATAAAAGTAAAAACAAAATTGGAAATGGAAAATTCGGGGTTGGTGAATCTAGTGCGTCCGAAAAGATTGATAATAAAATATGAAGGAACGATAAGAATGTGAAATTGGATGAGAGGAAAACAGGTAACAAAAGACTGACTGAATAGAAAAGAGGCGGGAAGGAAGAAGAAAATGAAAAGATACGAAAAGCAAATGAAAACGAAAAAGGATATGCCAAATATGAACAATAAAGAAAAATATTATGAAAGAAAAAAATGAAAAAGAAATATAAATGAAGACAGATATATAAATGAATAAGATGAACGCAAAGAAAACCCAAAAGTGAAGAAAAATGAGTAAAGGAAAAATAAACAAGAGAAAAATTAAAAACTGTAAAAATTGTAAAAACGATGAAGGCAAAAGAATAAGAAATTAAAGAAAAAGAAAGAAAGACAGAGAGGAAGAGCAAAGTTTTAAAAATCACGAAAGAGATAAAAAAGGAAAAGGAAAAACGATAAAGGAGATTAGGAAATAGAAAGGAAATAAAACAAATAAAGAAAACGAAAAAAAGATTAGAAGAAAAGAAATCAAAAAAGGAAGCTAAAAAAGAAGAAATAACAAAGATGAAAAGATATCTAATGAGTGGATTAAAGAAGAAGCGAGGGTGATTGGCATTTCTAAATAGGGAAGAAAGACAGAAAGAAACTAACAAACAAACAGACAGACAAAGAAATATAAAAGAGGAAAATAACAAACAAAATTGATGAAAAAATAGAAGAAAACTAAACAGAAACAAAACCGATTAGAAAAAGAAGACAAAGACATAAAGTGTAAAAGAAAAGAAACAAATCAAAGAGAATTTATAGTGGGTGACGGTAGCGAAGTGTTGAGGGAAAGCAGACAATGTCTGATCGACCAACTGCTGCGATGATTTCTTAACCTTGCTAAGAGATTGCTTGGTTTGAAATCATTTTCTCTATTTCCAGACGCTGGTGGCTACACCGGAGCATGACCATTGTAGTTGCACGTGTAGCAGTCAGCCTGACATCAATCAGTGGCCAGAGCATTCTAAGGTAGACAACTGCGCCGTGATTAAACGCTTCTCCAAAAAGAAAATTTAATTTGCTTTTATTTAATATTTAATAAACTTTAAATAAAACTAGTGATAGATTATTAATATCATTAATTAATATAAAAGAAAATAATACTGATTTGAAAGCACGCAGTCAGTGACAAATACAATGTTTACATTTGTAAAAATTTGAAACGTTGAGTTTTTAATATTACTTTTCCGATTGATTGCTCAAAATTGTTCGGCTGTTGCACCTTACAGTTTTCTTCATAAATTTGTAAGTCTGTGAATTTCGAAAAGAAGTCTTAATCAAAGTTCTCATTTTTTGGGCCATTCAAGGAATGCCTCTTTGTTATTTTTTTGGTTATTTATCATTGCACCGCTGAACAAATGTATATAACATTCTTGCGTTATCTGAAACATGAAGTGAACTCACGACCTCTATATTCATTAAGCCTACATTGCTATCTACCAGGCTATCTTCGTTATATACGTGCAAATTTGGAGTCTTCACGATTTATCTGCCTCTTCAATTGAATAATAATTTATGATTTTGCACTACATTTGATGTATCACGTCTTTTTAAACTTCTGTATATTTTTCTTTCTTTCTTTCTTTCTTTCTTTCTTTCTTTCTTTCTTAGAAGCTGTCGTAGCGTGCCCATTTCTATGCTAGGCCTACTGGAGAGGTTATTTTTGTAGCTGTAGTCTGATTTCTTCTGTTGCATTATTTTTCTTATGATTTATTAAAAAAATAAAAAAAATGTAAAAATAGAAAGAAAATGAAGGTGAAATGACAAAAAAATAGAGAAAGAAAGAACGAATGAAAGAAAAGAGAGAGAACAAAGAAAAAAAAACAGGAAAAACACAAAAGAAATACAAAACGACCAGAGAAAGAGAAAATACGATAAACGATTTAGGGAAAGTAGAAAGAAGAGAAAATAAATAAAGAAGGAAGAAGAAACAAAAGAAAGAAAAGGAAAAGGGACCTGAAGAAATGCGAAGAGAAAAGGAAACTAAAAAGAAATGAATTAACAAAGATGAACATACGTCTAATGTGTGAAATATAGACGAAGCGAGAATGATCGGATTTTTTAAAAGGAAAGGAAGAAAGATAGAAAGAAAGTCTGCCGTAGAATGCTCATTATTATGCTAGGTCTACTGGAGTTGTTATTTTCGTAGAAGTTCATTATTTTCCAGGTATTTATTATGTCTAGAATACACATATTCAGGTATATAGGATAATTAAACACTTTTGGTTCAACACTATTATTTAAGTAAAATACATCTAGTAAGAGCCAATGTAAAAGTAATAACTTGAAATGAAATTCTATATGAGATATATTTGCCTAGACAGCATTTTCCAATTATTATCAAGTCTATAATTAAATCTCTTTTTTACATCTGTTTGCTATCTGTTTTACTATCTGTTTTAATTTCTTTGTTTTTAGCTCAATTACCTGGGAAAAAAGAACCTTAGACCAGACAATGCTATATATTAAGTAAGCACTTAACCGTGAACGAAGATGGTACGTCATTTCAAATGTAATAATTTTGCACGAAGTATTTTATTTAGCACTTCAGAAATGAGATAGCAGATCGTATTATGGAAGTTTAACATACATATGCAGGAAGAAATATAGTAAAAATTGAAGGGAAGAATAAATAATATTTATATAGAGAAAGACATCACGAACACACAAGGAGAAAAATGAAAAAAACAACTATAAGGAAAAGTAGTACAAGACATCCATGACTTTTTTTTGTTAGCCTTATGTTCAGCAAGTCATCTCCTTCTCTCCTGATAACGTTCTTCCATCTTAACCCTTTTTTTTCTTAACCCAGTCATTCTTCATGATTTTTTTCTCCGTTTCATTCTTTCTTCTTCGTACGGATTTTCATTATTTTCTTCTTTATTTGATCCTGTTATATCAATTTTCTACATTCAAATTTTTTCTCCGTTTCTTTCTTGGATATTTTGAAACATTATTCTACCCAATTCCCGATACATTTTCTCAATCTGTTCATTCTTTCGATTCTAAATTTTCAACTTGATTGCATTAATCACAAGTTAGAGCGAATAGTTGGGCTAAAAAAAGACGATGTCCAACGTCGGAGAACCATTAATTTATAATAGTCCCTGTCTTAAAAATTCAGCTTGAATATAATCTCAGTTTATGGCTGTTCGTCAATCTGTTTTCGTATCAAATATATCTGCTTAAAACCGTATAATTTTTAGTAAAATAACAACTCTATATTTCTAACTCTATCTTAGTCTATGCAAATCTCTCTCTCTCTCTCTTTCCCTCTCTCTCTCTCTCTCTCTCTCTCTCTCTCTCTATCTATCTATGTTACTCACTTTTGTAACTTTTGTTTCTTTACTGGATTCTCTCCTCTTTAAGTTTTTCAGCCGCCTTATTTTTTTTTAAAAAATCAGCTTGAATATATACTCGTTTTATATCTCCGTTCATTAATCTGTTTTCGGACCCAATATATTTGCGTGTCAACCATATAATTTTTTAGCACAATAACGGCCCTACATTGATCATTCTATCAGCCTATTCCAATCTATCTATCTATCTATCTATCTATCTATCTATCTATCTATCTATCTTACTTACTTTTGTACCTTTATTTTCTGGACTGGAATCTTTTACTTCTTTTAATTTTTTTTCAGCTATCTTGGTTTTTTTAACACTTCCATATTCATAAACGTTTTCTTTTCTTTGTTTCTTTTTTCCTTTCTTTCTTTCTTTCTTTCTTTCTTATTTCAATTTTCTTTATTTTTCTTTCTTTCTTAATATTATCATTCCAATCGATTTCTTAGCGCGCCTCTCTTCGTCAATGGCGACGGATTTTAATGAAATTAGGAGTTGCTGATAATTCTCAGATCAATGGCTGTCAGTTCAATACATCAAAGATTGCCATATTGCGGCCATCTTGCATTTTATGGCCGACTAGAGTTGAACAATCTGCCGACAGGGGGAGCTGCTTGTATAAGCAACACCGTCGGATCGTCTCAATAGCTCGGGCGAAGGAGTCGGGTGTCCCCTGTTCATAATGAGATCGACATTTGAAATAGCCGTCTTCACGAAGAAAAAGCATGAAAAATATAAAAAGAAAAAAGTTAATAAAGAAATGTAGAAACACATTAGATAAGAAAAGAAAAAGGGAAAGTGTGGATGGTGTTGAAAGAATATGATGGCGAAGAAGTACAACGTGGGGGACACGAAGGGGGAAAACAAAAAAAATGCCAACATTCGGTAAAATAAAGCCAGCTAAACAAAAACAAATAAATACATAAAAATGGAGGAAAATGGGAAACTAAGAAGCAAATGAGAAAAATGATTAAAAAGAGAACAAAAAAAAATAGAAGAAAAATAACCAAACAAAAGAAATGGAACACGAGTCGAACAGTAGAAAAATTGTAATGTGAAAAGCGAGAAGCAAGTTGGGAGGTCAGAAGGAGAATCTTGATTTCGATGACTAAGGAAGTTTTCAATAATAATAATAATAATATTAATAATAATAATAATATTAATAATAATGCTAATACTACTACTAATAATAATAGAAATGATTCTGTGTTTGAAGAAAACCTTGAACAGAAAATAATGAAACAGAACAATTAAACTATTTTTACTGAAACTTATCACGATACAAGGCAAAGAGCCACTCAAGTCAGAAAGGCAACTGTATGGGGGAGCTGTATGCCTGTAAAAAGAGGGAGTAAGAGAAGATTACGATGAGATATAGGACAGATAACGGTTGAAATTGGAATTGAAGAGGTCAATATTGTAGTGAACGAAAAAGAATTCAATGTAAAGATCTCAGTAGAACATCCTTTTACCAGTTACACGTAGAAAGATACAACGTTCTATATTAATAATAATAATAATAATAATAATAATAATAATAATGTCTGATAGTGTTCAGATTGCAGCAGAACTGAGCTTTTCAAGTATATTTTGGAAGGTGCTAGAGAACTAAGGAGACTTGGTTTAAATTTTGATAATCACCAGAAATTTAGAGTAAATTCAGGAAAATAAAATTCTATTACTACTACTGTTATCGCTACCACTATTAATACTACTACTACTACTAATAATAATAACGACGACAAGAAAATGAAAAGAAGAGCAATAATAATAATGGACACCGTATAGCCCTTCACAATTTCGGTTCTAAAGACTACTGGTGGTTCAGTCGCTGTTTTCTTCAATCAATTAGAAGTGTTGTCATCTACTACTGATAAAGCGATGTGCATTGCCCGAAAATTCTCTTCCAACTCCACTCCCGATTCACATGAAATATCCCTGTGTCATTTTTCCTCTAGAGCACAGTTTCTGTTACCATTACTAAACAAGAATCCCAAAAGGCTTGTGGATTTGCTGGTATCCATGAAATTGTCCTAAAGAAAAGTGCTACTGAACTTGCTTCTGTTCTTTCCAAACATTACAATAAATGCCTCGCTACTTTTACTTTTAAATTTGTTGAAAGTTCTCCTGTATAGTTCCTCTCCTTAACACCTATGTTGAACCATCGAATTATCGTCCTATTAGTCTCTTAACTCATTCTGACAAAGTATTAGAATCTCTAATCAAAGCCGAATTGGTTAAAATATTGCTTAATATTTATATAAATAATATGGCTTCATTTTCTCCAAGTCTTCTACCCATAGTTTAATAGCCATCACTGAATTTCTCTATGAAGCTTTAGATAAGAACGACTAAATTGCGGCTGTGGCCGTTCATAACTCAAAATCCTTCCACATGTTTTGGCTTGCTGATCACAAGTTCAAAGGCTACGGTGTGTGTGGACGAATATTTGTCCTAATCCAATCGTTCCTAACAAATCCTTTAAGGGACATGCTTCTAGTTCATTTCATATTAATACAGGAGTCCTACAAAACTCTATACGTGAACTTACGCTGTTTCTGATCTTCACCAAGGACCTTCCCAATATCATTAATTCTCTACTAGGTACATATGCAGATGACACAACAATCTACTCCTGTCTTAGTAGAAAGTCTAACAGATTCAAATTAAAACTGACAACTGCTCTCCATAAGAAACTTAAATCCCTGGTTAACTGAGGTAAGGAAGGACTTAAATTTCAACGCTTCCAAAGCTAAACTGCTTTTATCTAATCATCACAGAGAACATTTTCTGTCTGTTATCACCATGCAATTTCGCCTTCTTGTAATCATGTTTTCCACTAAGATGAAGTGCAGTGATTATATTAAATCACATGCTAGCTCTACTACTTGTTTACTGTATCATGTCAGACAATTCTTCTGAGAATCTTTCTTGCATACTTATAAATCTACCATTGTCCGTGCATTGAATACTGCTATCATATCTGGTCTAGTACTCTTACTAGCTATCTCGAGATTCTTGGCAAAATTCAAAAAAAGTCTGTAATATCATTTGTCCTAACCTGACATCTCGACTTCAGTCACTTTCCCACCGACGTGACGTGGCTTCCTCTGACTTTTCTACAAATATTTTCAGGGAAATTTTTCTGATGAGCTGTTCTTCTAGGAACTTCCTGCGTGAATTTAAGCGATTGAATTTAACTAGATTGGCAACAAATTTTCTCCGTTTTACTCTTGAATTACATAGATTCCTGTTTCCCTGTGAGCTATAATCTCCAGCTATTCAAGTGTAATGTCAATCGACATCTCCAGTTGGCTTGATCTATCCACTACCCTCATCCTTTCTTTTATCACTCCTATCTGATCTTGCTCTAAACTTTCTGTAACCCCTTGTGTCCTAGTGGCTTCCCGCCTTGCTTAGGGTGAAATGCTTAAAAAAAAAAGATACAACCATAAGTTCTATTTTAATAGCTTTTTTCTCACACTTCTCACCTGTGAAGCTACATTCTGATTTATTGTTTCGCTGCCACCTAAAATCTTCAAAAACTTAAATGTAACGTCAATCGTCATCTTTTTCTTCCTGAATCCTGTTCTTTTCTTCACTTCCCCTCACAAAAGTTTTCTCATTCTCATTGATTCCACGTAAACCTTATACCCTAGTAGCATCATCACCTTGTTTGGGGTGAATTAATTAGAAAAATAAATAAATAAATAATAATACGATAACAATAACAAAAACTACAACGAATGTGCCGGACATTAATAATATATAATTAAAACTCTAACACTGACAATGTGGGCAATATGACTGGTTAGAAACAGTTTACCATTGGGAATTGTTCAAAGGGTTTGGGTTTAAACATGCAAAACAAAGCTACCGGCACAAAAGAGAATTTGTTCTAGAGAACGTAAACAAATAAAAAGAAATATTCTATGGAATATAAAAATTCAAACAGATAGCATAATGCATGCCAGGAGATTAGATCTAGTCATCGTAAACAATGAGGAAACGTTATTTTAAGCTGTATATGTTGCTCTTCAAGAAGAAGAAGAAGAAGAAGAAGAAGAAGAAGAAGAAGAAGAAGAAGAATAGCAGTGACAACAACAAAAATAAAAGCAAGATTTACCCTATATTATACTGTATTATGAAAGAAATAATAATTTTGCAATTTTGAAAAGGTCTGAAATATCTGAACCAACTAAAACGATCACATCGTCATAAACAAATAAAATATATTGTAACGGTTATAGAGCAGTTCCTGTAGAATAAAAGGATAAGAAATTTTTAAAAATCATGCCAAGACTACGTAAATAGAAATTGAAACATTAATAAATGAAAATGAATGTCACCATTGCAAAGATGATTATAGAGACGTTTAAATCAATTTAAAAGGCAGTAACCAAAAGAAGAAAAAAACGAGAAAAAATGATTTGAAATGGCTACATCACACCAGAAAGTATTGCTTACATATTAGTGTTGCTTGAAGAAAATCAACGGTCTTTTGAATTCTTATGCAAACTACCTGTAGATAATACGTGTGACAATTTCTAAAACAAACAGAAAATGGCGCTTCATCTTGCAACTATGTCAAATTTCTAAGATAAAAATAACAAAGAAGATCAATTCATAAATGAGTTATTTTTCATATACGAATTTCAGTCATCAAAAATCTTATTTAAATCTCATACGATCATTGTAAATATAACAAAATATTAAAATAGAAATGTCGCTTCACCTTGGATCAACTTATTTTTATTAGAACTTTCTGAATTGAACCTCTGGGGATGCCTCACTCTTAAAATCTTGTAGCAGAATAAGTTTAGTAAGTCCATTAAAACTTAGTGCAAATAATCCAGAAAAAATAATGTTTGGAATTTAAGTAATTTTTTAAGTAATTAGAACATATAATTACGGGTGAGAAAATTCAATCTTGTCCTTCCTTGATGAGGAAGAGTTCTAACAAAAACAGCCTACCCGGGGAAAAAAAACAGTAATAAAATCCTTTCTTTCATTTCAGGGTTTTAAATTAGAAGCTAAAATATGATTTCACTGTAATCATTTGAATAATGCATCGATTTATCGATATATTTTGTTTATAATATTATTAGTTATTTCTAAATATAGTTATCAAACCAAAATCAGCGGTTTTTGATTACTGATTTTGACGGTAAATCAAATTCATATTAAACATAATAATAATTATATTCCTTTTCATACGAAATGGAATAAAATGGCATTGATCTGTATAAATGTATAAAGGGTAAAAAAAAAGTATTTTATTAAAGTAGAATAAATGCAGGAACATCACGATATTAAAAAAAAACCAAAAAAACATCATTATAGTATTTGACAATACTGCTTTTAGCGCCTAAATATCGAATTGATTAGCAAGCCCGTCTCCCTGAATAATTTATTTGGGTAGTGAAGTCGAACCTCACCGTGTACCAAACAAAGCTAAGCATTACAACTTCTGGTCTGAGTAGTCTGTTAAAGTGTCTTTTGCTCTCCACTAATGTGAATATTAGGTTTTCGAACCCAGATAGCAAAAAAATTTCAAATACTGATTTTAAAACAATGCCTCATCTTCCTACATGGTTGATTTTCACAACTCACTTTCGTCCAGTTCAACTTATTCTATCCTAGATTAATATTCTGATAAAACTATTTCTCTAGACGTTTTCTTTCGTAGAATGTTTTGCGTACGGGTTTCCCATGCATTGCTTGATTCTTCGAACCTTCTCTAGTAATATAGTCTTGTCGATTTACTCAGGATGAAGTAAATTTAAGCAAATCTATATTAAGGATATCTGTCATTAAGATATATTTAGCAGGCTAATTGCTTATGTAATATTATTGAGTTAGATGTTTCGCTAATGTCCAATGATATTATAAGGATAACTTAATAAATAACACTTAACACCCCAACCACGGTGCTTTCATTAGACAGTTGAAATGCAAAAACAATTGCTAATGAATGTGAACCTCACTGAGTTACATATCTATGGCATTGATTCCAGGTTAACCTAGGACAAGAGAATATTTACGGGGATTGTTTGCCTGAAGACATTTTTCGTAAATGTCAAACGTTATCATATGTTCGTTTTGACATTTCAAAGAAAAGATTTCATTATTTGAATGTTATATGGGAGTGATAGTCATGCCCACAGTTAATGGAATGTGAGGATAACTTCTCCAGACCCACCAAAATTGAAACATTTAATGTATTTAAAAATGCTTTCTATAATACGGTTAAGTGACTTGTCTCTCAGAAATGATCACAGAATATTCTTCTTATATGGTCCCTGTCCCTTTAAGACGTGGGTAATCATGACTTTCCACTATTTCCTGTCTTTTATATCTCCCCGCTCCCTTAAGGTAGGTTATGCGCTGCTTTCCTAGGTCACAATATGTAAAATTTTGCAAGAATTTTTTTTTTTCCTAATGATGCGACTTAGATTTTTTTTCTTTATCTGGAGTTAGGTTGTCTATCATTCACTGCCATGCAGGAAGGTCGACATTACAATTCAGTACTTTTTTTCTTTGACTGTCTCCAAATGAAAATAATAATAATAGACTATTATATATCAGGATGTTCAAATAGTAATTTCTTATTTCCTAGCCATGAAATATGAGACAACTAATCACAGACAAGTTTAAACTTTACGAAACCGGAATTAATATTGGTTTATCCTATCACATAAATGAGGTTTTGTAGTGTATTTCAGAGGTTAATCAGGAAAACTTGCAAATATCGAATCCATGTTCTTCATAAATTTTGGCTTGATAACCTAACGCAATGTGGATTTTCAACTTAGATATTTACGTCGCATTATTACAAATTTGATATGTTAAGAGGAAATAAAAAAAAATGACAACGGTTTTCAAAAACTGAAAAGCCAATGCCAACACGAAAACTGGTTATTTTGTAACTTTTAAGCTAAAATGAAATGGAAATCGCTGGGAAATGAGAAAGAACCCGATCTTGTTTTTCCCTAAATCCATAAAACCATTGCGGAAATTTATCAATGCTAATTAAAAATCGTAATTAAATTCTAGAATGAATCACTGAATGCATTAAATCTCACCTATAAGAACGAGAGAAACAGATGATCCAAACATTTATATGATAATAACATGTCTGTCTATCAAGTAAAAATTAATTACTTTTGTACTGACTCTTTTCTCGGTAAAAACAACATTCTTCTCTTTAAGAAAAAAGGGTGCCGAAGAGGCTGATATCATTGCAAAGATCAACTACTAATAAATAAGTTGATTCTGGAAAATTGCAGGAAAATTGTTAAAAATCTCAGTATAGCTTGAATAGATTACTGTAAAGCCTTTGATAGTGTGTCACACTCTTGGATGCTTAAGGCTTTAAAAATGTACAAAATTCCCTTCGCTTATAGTAAATTTTCTTAAACATAGCATGAAAATGTGGAAATGCACATTATACTTAAATCCCACCAAAGGTACTGCCACTTCCGTTTGTTTGAGTATCCGACGGCGAATCCTTCAAGGAGGCACCTATCGTACCTTCTATTCAGCCTGTACTTAATCTTACTTTTACATAAACTAAGCAGTAATAACTATTGATACACAGTAAAAAACAAGTTGTTTAATCATCATGGATGATAGCAAATTCTTTGACAAAGTCGACAATGTGTTTAAGGGTATCCTCAATACTGTAAAATGTTTCAGTGATGACATCGATATGGATTTTGATTGGATAAATTTGCAAAAGTAACATTCAAGACAGGAGAGAATTACAGAAACACACTCAATAGATCTAGATTTTGACACAAATGGAACAAGTAGAAGCCTATAAATAATTAGGAGTCAGCGAAGGAGATGGAATACAGCATACCCAATTGAAGGAGAAAGTAAGAAAAGAATCCTATAGATGTGTGCGTCTTGTGTTAAATACGGAGTTGAATTAAAAAAAAACAGAATAGCAGCCATAAACATTTTGGCTATACCTGTGGTACAATACAGTTCCAACATCCTTAACTGGACTAGAGCTGAAATTAAGTAAATGGATAGCAAAACGAGAAAGCTTCTCATTTGCCATCGCATGCATCATCACAGTGCTGATGTTGATCCTCTGTATGTTTCCAGATCCGAAGGAAGATGAGGATTAGTTCAACTTATAAATGTACAATAACCGGTCTTCAGAGATACCTGGAAACTACAGAAGACTGGATGATGATCTTTTTCAAAGAACAGGAAAGACATAAAAAACTGTATTCATTAATACAGGATGCCAACAAGTTCAAAATTGAATTTCAAGTGGATGAAGAAATGCAAGTAAAAATAATACACCTACTGCAGTGACAAATAGTTTTTACAAAAGCAACAAGAAATGCAATGGATTAGATAAAGAAACTATATCAAGATAAGTCTCTTCACGATCAATGTTCTTCCCGTACCAAACAAGCTAAGGTAGAGAAACCGAGTACTCATCAGTAAAGCGAAGGTTTTATTCTTGCTGCACAGGACCAATGCTTGCTAACTAGAAATTACCAAATACACGTACTGAATAATTGTATTAGCCCAAACTGTATATTCTGTGATAAATATCTAGGAATATTTGACGTTTTTATATCAGGTTTCACTGCATTGGCACCCACTGAATATAAAGCTCAGCATGACAAAATGGGACAACTATCTGCAGTGGAAAATCTGCAGGTTTACGGAAAGGAAACTGTAAGAAATTGATATAAACATCAACCAGGCCCGGTTACGACATAAGACTTATAACAATTTTATGGGACTTTACAAAACACACAGACAGAATAATCAAAGCTAATCGAACTGAATGTGATCAGAGACCAGAAAAACATAATGTACCTCCTTATTGATATGGTAACCCCTGCAGAATATAAGGTATATTTGACGATCTTCGAAAGTGTATCAACATACAAATATCTTGAAGTGGAAATCTAAAAAAAAATGGATGTGCCGACGTCAGTAGATGGATCCCTCTATTTATGTTGGATAAGATTCCAATAAACTCATTGAAGAAATCCTAGTAGATCAAGCTTTCAAGAAATATAAAATATTATACTCAAAAGTACAGTTTACACATTACGAAGAGCTTTAGCAATGTAAAATATGTGTGATCTTGGGGAACTTTCTTTTTTTTTACAAAAATGTTCAGTGAAAAATGTCATGATGCCATTTCTGACCTTAGGATTCTGGTTAGGATAAAGAAGGAAATGAAAGCACAACAATAATCAAAGGAAATTAAATAATAATAATAATAATTGCAATAATAATAATAATAATAATAATAATAATAATAATATGTAGAAACTTCATGAGATTGTATTCTGTTCTGTGTCAACATACATGAAGAAGAAAAAAAAACTTAAGAATTATGATGTAAATATTGGTTTCAGTCCAAGAGATTTGCTTGTCAGTTGACCGACCATAAAAAGTTGTTCATAACGGTTATAGAATGATACCCTATCCATTTCTATTTATGATTGGACATCAGAGAGATTAATCCTAATTTCAGTCGAGTTCATTATATTCAATTGCGCGCAAATTTCCTTGGGAAAAGCATGAATTCTGTTCCTATGCAGAAATAAAATAATAGTGGGGAGGAATCATGGGCAAGTTTCTGGATTTAAAAAAAATGAGACATCAATAGCTAATTTCGTGTTATACAGATATTTGAAACAGGCTCAACAGGAAACCGTTTTAATGTATCTCTAACATGGCGCCACTTCCATGATTAGTATGGTTTGGTTTGTTTTACGTCATATCAACCTCAATGGGTTATTTAATGCCGACAAGATTTTTATCGCTGATAATATTCTTTCTTCAAAGATGAAATAAATTTTAACAAAAAAGTTTTGCTGGTATTAAAACCTATTTTTACACGTTTTGACCACATTTTTGGGGTTAACTATTTGCCCATAGCTGGGACCCTAATAGGTGATACAAGCCCTGGTTATGGTGGACCTGGGAACACTAGCAGTTAAGAGGTGGTTCCACGCTCCTCAAATCCTCCTGATCAGAGGATTTGCTGTCGGATGTAGCTTTTCGTTTTACCCAGGACGCGGCATAGTTCATCGTCTTACCCAGGACGCGGACGTAGTTCGTCGTCTTACCCAGGACACTCATGTAGTTTGTCGTCTTACCCAGGATGCCTCCCACCGTTATGCGTTACTGTAATCGAATTGTGTCACTTTATGCAGGCATTTAGTTGTGACGTATATGCCTAACATATCTTTGAAAATCTAGGTGTTATAATGAGCATATTAGACTCGAATATTTGTATCCCACCATTATTTTGATCTTATTCAATAATAATGACAAAAGAGATTGATGATGAGTAAATAATAATTTGAAGAAGAGAACTTTTTATGTGTTAATTGCATCAACGCTACTAATAATAATTGGTTTTCGAGTGATGACTTTCAAAGAGGAAGATTTTCATTATTTGCCCATTGGCTCAAGCAGACACACCTCATTATTTAATCCGGTTTCGTATCATATTGTACTAAGAAAAGTTTATTTAATGTCAAGAAATGTCCGAGCACAGTTCAAGGTTTTTTCTAAGCCCCATATATCTACATAGTAATAAAATTTCCTTTCATTATTTAATAATATTTCTTTTCTTTTTCAAATATTTATTGAGAAAGTACATCATAATATATTCTACGGATATCAAAGATTTTTTTAAATTCTTTTAAACCCGCGACATTTTAAAATATGTTCAATACCATGTCTTTTCAGGATTTAGGCGATCATGACTCAGTTTAGATTCCGTTTTTTTTTAGAATCTTTGAATATTTCAGGCATTTGTGGGAAAGATATTGGAATCTTTTTCGTGGCTTTCACCGTTTAGGATTCAGAGTTTTCCTTAGTAACGATGGATTGCACATCACAGCTAAAGAGTCTAGTCTACTCTGCTATTTAATCCGTAGTTGAAGGAGAAGGGGCACATTCATGAATATCCTAACACAGAATTTAATCTCGGTTAGCCGCCGACAGTTATGCATTCTTCATCCTACAGACCTGATGCCACTGATAATAATCTGAAATTTTTTCCAATCTGAGAACGAAGAAAATTAATTAGACGATCAAAATTTGAGTGCAGTGATATTATTTTCACTTTATTGTCCAAACAAGAATACGCCAGATATTTGTTTTGCTTTCTTACTGTAAGAATTTATGTCCGCTTATTAAAATAACAACTTCGTATTATTAACAAAATATAATATAAAAAATAAATTTGAAAAAAACTTTGAAATAGAGAGAGAGACGGAAGTGAATGAATTACGTTCTTGTTTGGACAGTTACAGAAAAATGTCACACGCATATTGAAAATATTCGATCCAATATTAATTACAAGAATAACATAAACTCATCTTAAATGATGGAAATGAAATGATTAAAGAAAAACAAAAGATATAAAATGAAAAAATACAATGTCTGATGCATGGGTTAAATGAAAAACTAAACAGAACTTAAAAATTAATCAGATCGAGGGAATAATAATTAAGTTTGAGTTACTTCCCTTTTATATTCCACCTCAGTCTAGCAAAAGAATCATAGTCAACTAATCTGTTTTATCACATTTTTCTTTTCGTTGCATTTTCGTGTCATCCAAATTGTTTTTGTTTTCTAGGGTGTAAATTATATTAATTCTGATAGTTTCCTTCATTTTACTAGCAGTTTCCTCTTGTTTATGCCATTTCTTTTGGCAGTCATCATTTTCTATCATTATTGCACTCTTGTTTAATCAATATGGTAGCCATAAATATTATTATTTTGTTTAGCGTCATCCATTCCAGCTCAACCGCTGTTTATCTTGCTTAGCGCCAAATTACATAACCCGGGTCACTTTTTGCATGACGGTGACAAAAATTAATTTTAAAATCTTGTTATCGCATCTCAAAACTTTATATTTCTCGATCGAATCTGTTTCAGGATTGCTGAGTAAACATTAGGGTGTTCGAAAAGTAATTACGTATATCAGCGCGATGATTTATGAAACAACCAATCAGATCAGAAGGATGTTTGAATGGTAGAAAATTGCTTAAAGAATTAATTTATTAATTCTTTTATCCAAAAGTGAGGTATTTATAGTGCATTTCTTTTCTATGACGTAATTGAGAAAACCGGCAAATATAATTTAATTCTTGATGAACTTTCGCTTGAGAATCGAGCCTAACGTTCCCCTACCTGTAGCAGTAATTTAAGCAGAAACGCTAAACTTTCATTTTTTCATCATATTGTTACAGGTGATGAAAAATGAGTTTCGCATGTAAGAAAACGAAGGAAGAATTACTATCCCAAAATGAGAAAACAGCGCAAACAGCGAAGCCAGACATCCATTTACAGGAGTCTTTACTTTGTGACTTATTTGATAATTGAATATAGAAGGACTATCATTGCAGAAACTTATTACTAGCAACTGGATCAGGTAAATGAAGGGTTAATTTGAAAGTCTCTAGCAAAGACAAAAGATGTTATTCTTCAGAATGATAATGGAAGGACTCGAGAAAGTTCGTAAAGATAGAACGTTCCATCACATCCTTCATAGACGACATATTTTGTACCTACAGTTTTTCCTTTGCTTCGATTACTAGAACTTTAAAGAATGGGTAGAGGATTCAGAAACAAAGAAATTGTAAAATATTTGGAGAAAATCCTAACCCCGCTGAAAATTGACCTTCCCGTTCAATTAGACCCCACACATATACGAGATACCATATACCATGTATATATATATATATATATATATATATATATATATATATATATATATATATTGGGGATAACACCAAAGAGTCGCTAAAAAGTGAGTATTCATGATGCAGGAATGGTCCAATTTTAATAAAAAAATAAGTTTTAGCGGCAAATGTTTATATTATTATTAAAATGAAACACCAAAGGATTTTTCATTATTAAATTGCATTTTTAAATCCTTTTTAGGACATTCAAAATTTTTTAAATTGTTTTTCCTTGGCTTAGAAGTTGATCATATCTTATAGGAAATTTTAGCATATTTTTGCGTTATTTCATTTTTCGTCTGGCTTCAATCTTACATTACTTATAAGCATTTTTTTTTTAAATTTACATAATGTTTTTAAAATACATACACACAATTACCGAATATATTATTCAATTTGAAAAGCATTTATTTGATTTTATGAATAAAATATATTATGAATACTATTGTCTTAGGGAAGAACCATCGATGAATAATTAATTTTTACAAGAATTGAGTTCATTTTGAAATATTTTAATAGTAATAATTTATAAATTTTTAAATTCTTTCATATTCTGTGTTCATTCATACTGGTGATATTGTTATTAAATAAAAACTATATTTACTATAAATTACAATTCAGCCAATACCAATATTTTAAGAATAATTTTGAATGTTTTTTGAGTGGGTATAAACAGGACATTATCATAAAATAAGAGCTGTAACAATAGTAAATTTAAAGCCCAAATACCTAAAATTTAATAAATTATTCGATTACTTAGAATATTTTTCCAAACTTTAAAGATAACTGGAGAGTAAAGAATTATATTAAAAAATCATTCATGGTATATTTATCAAGTAATTTGTACGGTTATGTTCACAACAGAAAAATAAACTAAATTTCCGTGTCAATAGAATTCGGAAAAACACCCACATCCGGATTAAAGAGAATTTGTTTTCGATATTTTAAGCAAATCATAAGTAACATTTGTTCCAAATCAGATTTATTATACTGCAAATTCATTAATCTATCTCAAATAAAGTTTCAGAAAACTACAATTTTTTTTAATAAAGTGAATTAAGTTGGGCTGTGAGAATTGTAATTATAGCTAAGATCAATGATTTTTATCGATTTAAAATAATTACACAATTAATTTAGATCGGTTTTGAAATACAATAAAGTATTTTGTTATTGAACTTATTCAATTTAAACTTAATCTGTTAGCTTGAAATTAAGACTAATATAAAAGCTTCAAGAAAGATTTTTTTTTCATTTTTACCAGTTAATTTTACACATTAGGTATAGCTTTTCTTTGGAGGCAGATACACACACACACACGCACACACACAGAGACATATATATATATATATATATATATATATATATATATATATATATATATATAAAAGTGAACATAGAAGTCAACACTTACAGGCGACAGTCAGTTTTCATGCTAGACGCAATCGTCAGACAACGAGTGCTATTATTTTTCTCAGCTATGTATATATACGGGTCAGTAGTGCATTATGGGTAGTCTATTTTGACGGTTATTTTACCAGAGGTCATTTATTTATTTATTTCGGTTAAATTATTTTGCTTGTTTTTATTTATTTACACACGCTCTATCTCTGAAATTGAGCACTTTATCCCATAAATATAGCACACCTTAAGACTATATTTTCTCATTATATATATATATATATATATATATATATATATATATATATATATATATATATATATATATATTGTCATCCACAGGCAGATTGTTTCGTTGTATCACAGCTTATCAGTATATATATATATATATATATATATATATATATATATATATATATATATATATATATATATATATATATATATGTGTGTGTGTGTGTGTGTGTGTGTGCGTATTGAAACTGAATTAAGTCCCAGATGTTATTTTTAATTTAATTGTTTAAACTTTATTTTTCTATGGATACTCAAATTCGAGTAGATCTCTGTTTCTAAATGATAGTTTTCAGTTAGTCTACGAGAAATGTTCTCGCCTCGGCCCTTGTTAAAATCCGTCTCTAAGAACAACCTATTTACCTTTAAAAATATTTACTTATTTTTTCATTTAATTGTAAATGTGACGCTGACTATATAGGTAGGAAGACAAAACGTCTTGAGAGAAGATAAATCCAGCCTCTTTCGTCGTTCATTAGGAGTAAGCTTCGAAATAAATTGTAACTTTTCTCGTTCGCGCTTTCAATTAGAGAGCACATGATTAAAAAAAAAAACGTCTGTGTGCGGAGACTTGTAAGAGAACGGAGTGTGTTTGAGTGTTGTTGTTGAATTAGGGATACATGCTGTTTATTCCTGCTAGAATGTCCAACTACAAGAAAATAGCGGACTCAAATTGAGACCAACCGAAGATGTAAGAAAACAAAAAACCGATATATATATATATATATATATATATATATATATATATATATATATATATATATATATATGTCAACAAATATATGTATTAAACAACAAATTTACAAGTGACAAAGACATCAACATCTGTGTTTGTGTGTGAACGTAAAGAGTTTGTATTTTGGTGAATGTTCGTACGTACGTGTATGTGTGTTTCATGGCGTTTGGCCACAAGCTACGACTATGTGATACATTCCAACAATTCGTTCGAACAAAAGTAAAGAGTCTTGAACTGTTAGGTGATATCTGTCCTCTTACGCGACAATCTGCTCAAAGGAGGGGACTTGAAGAAAAATGGTTCTACAGGAAGATGCTGAGGATACCATAGATCGAATCTGTGAGCAACAACGAGGTTTTAGAGAAAATGGAAACGTAAAGGAAATTTATAATTAACATCTTGGAGAGTCGGTTGAAATTTCTGGGGCACATAATGAGAGCGGGTAGGCCTTGAAAAACCTGAAACTCTCAGGACAGATTAAGGGAGAAGACGCGAACAGAGGAAAGCAACGTATAAATTACGTGATGGACTTGAGTAAACGGATGATAGGAAAGGGTTTGCAAGAAATAACAAGAATAAAAAAACATTAAAAAATACAAGGGACAGGAAGTTGTGGAAGGCCATGATCGACTATGTTCTAAAGGAACAAGGCACATAAAAGATCTGTATGTAGATATTTTTGTTTAATATATTACTAATAACCGTGTATTAGTTTTTCCTTGAACGTTTTAGTCGCTACGTAAATTTAGTGTTTTTATTCCTCGATCGAGATTTGATGAGCTGATGAATGACAACCGGTGAACTGACAATTTTGTTCCCTTTCAAATTAAATGTCAGTCTTTCTCTTGTTTTAACTACATATTTTAAATATTTATGCTTAAGACATTTATTAAATAAATGTTCATGTAGTTTCAAAATTCGAATCCTGTAATATCATATTAAATTATGAAGGAAAATATAGAGCGATCCTTCAAATAAGATCTTTGTAAAAGAATCGTCAGAAGTAAATTGACGTGTAGTCCATCTACTCTACATACTTTTTCAAATGATGAAATATTAAAGCTAACCAATACCGTCCTTGGGCGTAGAGCTAACTCCTGATTCCTTTGGTGTTATGGGAAGAGAATTTGTCTTTTCCCAACAACATTCGTTTGTCTAAGTACCGCGCCAAGTTGGACGAATGTAGTTTAATCTCAACTCACAATATTCATCAGAGCAGACTACGCTTAAGAATACGGAAAAAACATTGCAGTTGAAATTAATAACAATAAAACTGTACTAAATCTCCCAAATTGTCTATTGAAAACGGATAAATTGCCTATGTAATCACATGCTCTTGATTTTTCTATTTTATCATTTGCGGTCGAACGGGAGATTATATTTTCAGAGTTTAAGTGTGTTTTTTGCTTAGCTCATGAGATAGGCTCCTATTTTAACTGTTAATATTCGTGTACTTAGAATAAGATTAAATGATCTTGCTCATGCCTTTGCTGCTTCTCCAATTGTTCGATCTAAGTTTCCATGGCAGAGTGAACAGTTTCATCAGCTAAATGTTTACGTTGCAATAAATCTATTGTGATTACTGAAGCAGATAAAGGGTCCTGGGTGGTAATTTTGAATGCATTAATAAAATAGTGTCTATTTTGGAGGATAAGAAGAAATTTATTAGATTGGGACCGGTGGAGTCGTCTGATAAAAGCAAAACTATCGAATTAAATTTTCAGAAAGTTCTCAAGTTATTAAAAGATAAGTTGCTCCCGGGTGACATTTACGAAGTCGTTAGGCCGTTAGGTTTGTTACGACCTCGGCTATACGGGTTACCTAAAACTCGTAGGGGGAATTTTCATGTCCGACTTATCTTGACAATGATTGTCTTTGTCCAGCATAAATTGGCCAAATGTCTGGTCGATTGGTTACAAACTAGGCTGGACATGTATTCAAAATATTGCATTAAGGACTAATTTACTTAATTAGATTCAGAATTCTGCTTTCTCTTCCTTAAATAAATTCATGTGTTGGTTTGACATCAGCAGGGAAACAGAAGATATATGTGCCGATGTTCTGCATGTAGTCGCATTTCTCATCACCCTATTACTGAAACGGTTTTCTTTGAGCTAATTATGTGTGCTACCATGTCGATGGTGTTCATCTTTAACGATATAATGTCAAATTTGAAGGGGTAGATATGGGAATCCCATCATAGCAAATAATTGCTTATGAACAAAAATATTATTTATTGCTTGCCGACCCAAATTGTATCTGATGTGTATAGATGACTCCTTGGTGTTCAATGATGGGGACGGAAATGTTTCATGGAATATAGAATATTCTACATCCTTACCTTGAATTCTCTATTGAATGGGACATTGGCTGATATCTATTTTATTGCATGCCTGGTACAAAGACTTAATCCAAAGTTATTAAATCGATGTACCATAAACCTACGTTTTCTGTTTTCTGGGATTCTTTTTGTCCCGGGTGGTGTAGGATCAATTTGGTTTAATCTAAGTTCATTGGTCTCTATTGATTTGTTATAAGTTAGGAGAAAAACTAAAATTTTGCGATATTGTTTATCCTTTGGAAGTTATGCAAACTTTAAACGTTCAGAAGTAAAAAAAAAAAATGTCCTGTCTATTGAAGACGGCACTGGTTGATGAGAGTGGCACGTTTTTCGTGAAGTAATCTTTGGCAAGTTATTTTTCGAAGCATGTGTAATGTTCTCGTCTCTTTCCATGTTGACATATGTAGGGAAAATGTTAGAAACTTTAGAACAAGTTTCATTATTAATTCCTTTAAATGTCATTGCGTCGCTGACTATATAATCAGGACAAGGGCACCTCGAGGTGGTGTAATGTTTAGAGAGCTTGTCTTACTGGATCAATTACGACTGAATAGTGAGTTCGATCTTCACTGGGTGCTCCATACTTTCGGCCTTGTGCCACAATTAAGCCGTGCTTAGAAAATCACAATATAGGCAGGACAACTGAAGAAAGTGGTCATTCATTAGAAGAGCTCAGCTTCAAAATAATTTGCATAAGTCTGTTGTGTCATCACCGTCTGCAATTAAAGAATACCCGAGTAAACAGCGCCAGTGTGCAGAGCCGTACCATAAGAAGATTTTTCTGTGCAGATCTTCTTCTGAGTTCCACCTCAAAATTCTCGATACATTTTTATAAAGGATGCTTGCTATGTTTTATGCTTGTAGAAATTCCGTGATTGTTTACATTATTTACATTATTCGGACTGTTATCCTCATCTTCATTGCCTTTCACAATGTTTCGGCCATTGTACACTCCGGCCTTCGTCAGGTGATTGGAATTTCGAATTTCGTCCACCGGGGAAGATTGTTCTAGTTTCACGTGCCACGACTCTTCCGGATGTTTCAGTTATTTCCTTTCAACTAAACTCTCCAATTTTTTAGTTCATCACTGCTGTAGCCTGGTATTGAACTCACAATTATTTGGGTCTAGTCACTGAATCTAACCAACGTCTTTTTTTCCACTAGGTCACGTGTCCACGAGGATATCTGTGTATGAATTTCTAGAACTTATAAGCATAATGTCTCAGCAAACAATTTTACCAGTGCTCATATTTCAATATTTTGTTATAATTATTGCATTTTTTTACCAGAGCTGAAGATCGCCGAAGCGTACAACGTCTAAAACGTTGTGAATATGCCAATGAAAATGAGAATAACAGTCATAATAATGTAAATAATGCAAATAATCATAATACATCATTTCAGAGATATAGATAGATATTCCGTAGTTAGTATATTACTAACAATGGTGTATAATTTTTTCTTATATATTTTAGTCGTATATTTTATTTTTTTATTACTCGATCGAGTTCTGAGGAGAGAGAACCAGTAAACTCACAATTTCTATCCTTGGTATTAAATGTAAGTAGTAGTTTTCTGTCCTATTTTAACAATATATTTTAAATAGTTCTATGTTATTAGCCATTATAATGATGAGTTTTATGCCTTCCTATCTTGAGGAAAATAACAAGAAAACTTATTGAAAATAATTAATAAGTGAAAAAGAATTAAGAAAATATACACTGTAGAGCAAATTTCTAACGGAAAAATATTTAAAGAAAACACCGACAAAATATTAGCAATAATATGAAGAATAAATTAAAGGTAATAAGAATGTGAAAGAAAAGAATTTGAAATTGTGATAGGAATCGTGTAGTGCACCACCAACTGACCCATTCTTCTCTTTAGCTGAGTGACGTCCAGCGTTTCCATTTAACTTGCCATGAGAACCGCTCTGTTTCATTGAACAGCAGACACCATATCTATGTAGCTGAAAACAATGGATCATCGTTGATATCAATGAAGATTCACCTTTGTCCCGGATTTGTAAACTTCCGAACTATGTTTCCGCTTCTAAATAGTCACATCCTCTAATTAACAGGGAAGTGTCATTTATTCTTCCTTCACTTTGTACGACGGTAAAGATGAGGGAGATGTCTCGGCTTGCGGAGACAAAAAGAACGAAAACATCGGTTAAATTTTGTATCAAAATGGTTTGTTTTATTGGCCACCGTCGATAAATTATGCATAATTATAGGCAAATCAAGTAATGAGTAACAGCGAATAACCGTCATGTTGCCGAAAATCCTGACAACAGTGAAAGCCGCGAAAAGAAAAGAAAGAACGAAAAAAAAGAAAGAAAGAAAAAAAAAAGAGATTAAAAAAAGAACAAAAAAAAGAGATGAAAGAAAAAGGGAAAAAAGAAAGAATAAAAGAAAGCATGAAATGAAAAAAAGCAAAAAGGGAGAGAAAATAAGACAGAAAGAAACAAGCAAACATAAAACGAAACACAAACAACGACAACAAAATTATATTCTTTAGATATATATTAAAAACATCTATCCAAGCAAACGTTCTCGTTGAATTTGGTGACAAAGTAATTGATTCAACCCTAGGCAAATGGACTCAGAAAGGATTGATTCATATTATGGTTTTTATGAATAAAAAAAAAAAAGTAAAAAAGACAAGGAATTTAGTTTTATCTCAATGATATATTGATGTCCCAATAATGAGATGGTTGGATATCAAAAAGACCAGAAAATAATAATTAATAAAAAAAAAGTATGAAATGAAAAAAAACAAAAATAGAGAAAATTATATACGAACGTAAAAGAAACACGCAAAACAAACACAAACACACATTCAATATATATAAAATTATATATATATATATATATATATTGATATTTTCTTTAGATATATAACATTAAAAAGACAAAGGAAATCTATCATGTGTGGCAATTAAACGAAATTCTTTTCGGTTTACTAAACAGGTTGTTGACGGAAAATAATTGAGTTGAAAATAATTCACTAAGATTGTACTTGGACGATCCTAAGGGAAGAAGAAGGAAGGGGAAAGAGAGGTCGAGTTCAATCCACGAGTCAGAAAGATATCTTAGTTGTTGACCGAATTTTTAAAGACAATTGGAAGAATAGAATTAGAAATAATAAAAAAGAAAAGGGAAAAGACATGATTCGCATTATGGATTTTTAGCCTATGAAAAAAAAATTTATAAAGGGAAATTTTAAAAAATGAAAAAGAAATTTAATTTTTTTCTGAGGGGAGGACCGGTAACGGTATTTCTGACCTGTTAAAAATTAGAACCCCCAATTGAATGAAAGATGTTTTCAATTCAGATAAATTAAGATTTTCTGACTATCATTAAAAAAAACGATTGTCAGATAAGACCAGAAAAAGTAAACTAATTAGCGGCTATTGACAGAGCCCAGGTGAGAGAAAACCAAGATTCTCATCAGAAAAGGCAAATTGATTTTGTTTTTAAAAACAAGAACGATGTAACCACGCCCGAAAGGAGGAGAAATGATGCTTTCATAACAATAAACGGTCACGTATCTCAGAAAAGAAGAGAAAGAAATGCCTGATACATTGGCGAAAACGGTCACCTGACATATGAGAGACTAAGAGAGATGGTGCATCCCCATATATAAAACAATATATAAATAAAATATATATATAGAAAACCCTATTTGTTGCGGCGTCATAAAAGCAGGACCCCAGTCGATATATTGAGTTGAGAGTTGCATGTTTCATTAAATAATATAGACAAGTTTTGTCTATTTATTTTAAGTAATTTCGTTCGAAGACAAGAAGCCCAAGAAGAAGAAGAGTTCAACGGCAGCGAGAAGAGATGATAAGATTAATAACATTATCATTCATAGACGAAAAGAAGAAATCAACCATAGTTGAAGAATCAACTGTTTAAAATTAGCCCCAATCTAACCAAACCACACTCCGACATTTCTAAAGAGTAGGCAATTCGAAATCTTTAGGTTGTGTGATAGAAGCATTAACCAAAAATGAGAATTTTTTTTTATATATCAAAAGATATAAAAGGACAAAACAATAATCTCGATTTATTCTGTTTTGTGTTTTGCCTCGGACTCAACTTGTAAAATTTCCTGTCTGTCTAAGATCTAAACACAGCGTGGGTAGACAGACCGAGATCGGTACAGTTGCTTTAACCAGGTATTGAAGCTAACTGACCAAGGGGTTAGAGCGGCACGCTTGGACCCAGGAGGAGCGACCAGAGGAGCGAAAACCAAAGGATCCGACCCGGCCAGGTGTGTAACCGTACACATAAAAAATTACTTTTGGCTTAATACATAAAAATATATCTATATCAAAATATTGGACTAATGATAGTCAAAAAAATTATGCAACGACTTAAAATCAAAAAATTATCAATACTAATATATTTTTCTTTTATGTCTATCAATGATAATTTTCTTCGTTAATGATAATTATTAAGTTTATCAGACAATATGAAAGAAACTTACTTAAAATAAATAGAAAAAAAATTGTCTATATTATTTAATGAAACATGCATCAATGAAAAACTGCTTCATAAATATACACAATATATATATATATATATATATATATATATATATATATATAGAAAGAAAGAAAGAGAGAGAGAGAGAGAGAGATATGAAGCGGCTCTTTTGAGCACAGCGGTCGCCACCTGATGTTAACCTTCGGAACTACTTTTAGATTTGTATTTTCTTACGTTCTGGGCCTGATATTAAAGAATATACCGATAAATATAATATAGTCTAAAGATACAAAGTACGGTGGAGTAAAGGATAACGGCTTGAATTGAGGAATCCGAGGGCCGAGTTCAATTTCCAGTCGAATCCATAACATTCATTTTCGTGCTAATAATCTTGGGAAAGGTATGAATCCTCTTCTGTTCCCCCCAGCTATGGGTAAATAATAGGACAGAGTGGGTTATATAGTCTGGTCTAGGAGGATAAACCTGAATTTAAAACCTGGGGAGGGTCGTTTGGTGACCTTGCGGCGCAGGTCTCTGTATTCGTCACTTCAAAAAGTGTGGGTGGTTCTGCACAAAAACTTCACCACTATAACCAAGTCGCATGTGGTGGTGTCTGTCTGTCGTTTGCTAGGAACGGATTTGATATACATATATATATAATATTGGTTAAAGACCAACGAATCTTCATCGTGAAGAATTACTTTTATTTCTCTCTTATCATATTCTGGTTTGCCTGTAAATGTTTAAATTTAAATCGTACCTTATCTGAGTACTTCCCTATGTATATATGAATAAGACGCGTATTTAATGCACCGGACATAGTATGATTTTTCAGTTTTAATCTGAGTTTAATCAATGAAGATTCTATGATTTTTATAAGGGAGTAAACACAAAGTGGTCTACTTAAAACGGCATAGCTAATATATATATATATATATATATATATATATATATATATATATATATATATATATATATATACACACAATAGTTTATGCCTCGTGTTACCTCTTATATATATATATATATATATATATATATAAAAATAAACTTGAGAAATAATTTCTGTTTGCTTTTTCATTTGAGATTCTGATGAATTGGGGCTGTTTTACGAGCCTAATGAAAGATATATAATTTAAGGAAATTTTAGTGTTATAATGACTTTTATAATTGCAATAATTCATGCCTTTGTTTCCATCATTTATAAATATATATACTGATATATATTTATATATATATATATATATATATATATGTGTGTGTGTGTGTGTTTGTGTGTGTGTGTGTTATAGAGGGAAAGTTGCATATTTTCTGCTATCAGTACGGTCATTTATTAATAAGTTCTAATGTACTGGGATCCCTACACGTGTTAAAAGAAACATGTCTTGAACAAGTATAGAACATGTATTCCGTGCTATAGGGAGTTCTGTTCAAGTGTACAGTGTCAATTTGCGGTGTGACAACGTTGGGTAATAAGTATCGTTAGATTTGACGACTATACCCGAGTTTTTTTAAAGCAGAAATCAGTGATATCTCTTCTACTCATAAGTGTTTCTGCGTCATTCAAAATTCGCGTACCCTCGAAGGCAATCTTGTGATTACTGAAATGACACCTCCATTACATCAGACAAGATAAGAGACAATTTGCATTGCACTTAGCGAACGAAGAAATCTATGAGAATCCAGAGAATCAACCCTGAGAGAAAAGAAAAGTTGCAATGTGAACGTTTATTCAATATGTATTACCGTATATACAAGAATATACGCACGTTTTGCTGATGAAATACTTTTATGCAAAAAATAGGGGTCGCACTATACATAGGTAATTTTTCAAAGAGGTTAAAATTCATGAATTTCCAGTGCTTCGTTACACTATACAGAGGTAATTCTTTTCTGGCGGGTTTGAAATTCATGAAAAAATATTCAGATTTCGCACTATACATGAAGTCGGCTTATATACGAATATGGTAATCAAAATGCTAGATTATTTTAAAGGTATATCTGAAGTTTTCACAAACATTTGATCGAAACAAATATATCTAATTAGCCGTCTCCAGGTTTAAAACGCCAAAAGTAAAATGTCCATTATAGAATTTCAGTAAAATTGAATGATTGTCAAAGAAAGAATTCAAGATCAGATGATTGAGTAACAAACAAATAAAAAATACCGACAAAGAAATGTAAATACTTTTTAAAGAAAGATAGAAAATTCAAAGAGGGAAAATAGTAAAATGACGTTTATGCAAGAAATACACAAATTCTTGCGGAAGAGAAACGAATTTGATGAATGAAAAAGAAAAGTAACAAGACACATTGCAAGAAAAAGTTAAACGATTTTGTAAGAAAGAATTAGAAAGACGGAAAACGTAAAAGATTAACGACAAAAGATAAAAGAAAGAAACGTAAACAATTAATGACAAAAAAAGAAGAAAAGCTAATTGCGTAAGAAAGAAAACGTAAAAAAAACACTGAAGGAATAAATAATTGTGAGTGAAAGGGAAATTAACTGAATTTAATATAAAAATGACTGAAAAAGAAAGAAAGAATGACAGACAGAAATAATTAAATAAAAACATTCATATGAAAAGAAACATCAAGAATAAAATGTTTGTGAAATAAAGGCATAAAAAAGAGTCGTGTTTTTGAAAGAAAGTTAAAAGTAAAAATTAACTGAAGAAAATATTTTTCTCCAACACTTTAATTTAAGAACCAAAAATGAAATTATTGAAAAATAAAGAAAAACTTAAATGATTGTGAAAGACAGAAGGAAAACCAAAATTATCTCCGAATAAAAAATAAATTATTGTAAAAATTAAATGATCAAGAAATACGTACAGTAAATGATTGAAAAAAGAAAAAAAGTTAAAAAATAAAATCTTTCATAAATATTTATTTAATAATGAATGAAGAAAGACAAATAGAAATGCAAGAATAACTAAGTGATTGAAAAGAAAAGAAGGATTACTGATTGAGAAAGTGAGAAATAATGAAAAAGAATGGAAAGTCACATTTCGAAAGAAAGAAAAAAGAAAGCAAAAAAACTGTGAAAAAGTAAATGTTTGAGAAATAAAAATTAAAAAGAAATAATAAAAATTAAACGGTTATGAAGAAAGATAACAGAAAGATATAGTAAAATAAAAGATTATGAAAGAAAACATAAAGGAAAAATATTGAAGGAGTAAAATGAAATGTATGAAATGATTAATAAAGAAAAAAGTATCTGGGAAATAAATGAATGAAAAAATAATTGATGTAGAAAGAAGGAAAAAATAAATGATTAAAAAAAAGAAATGGAAATTTAGACTATTAAGGATAAATAAAAATGAAGTAATTCAGAATCTAATTAAAAATAAAGAAAAAAATATGTATTTCAAAACAAAGACGTAAAAACTTAAGTGGGTGTAAATGGATAACAATGAAAAATTAAATGCAATAGAATGAAAGAAGTAATCTATAGTCGAAATGGAAATTGCATCATTTTGAGAAAGATAGAAAATGGCTAATTATTACATACGTCGGTTTGGATATAAAATAATTCGATTTTTCAAACGTAAATTGATAAAAACTAGTAAAAATTTGACTAAACCAAAGTTTTTATTTCAGGTGAAGGGAATGTTCAATGATCTAGTACATACATCCAAAAACACAAACACACAATCTATCTATCTATCTATCTATCTATCTATCTATCTATCTATCTATATATATATATATATATATATATATATATATATATGATTAGTATGAGTAAAAGTTTGCTACTTAGCTCACTAATGCTATCGTCAGTAACCCGACTCCGGAGTTTCGAAGGCGGACCTGTCCATCCACTCTTCAGTGGGTATCAGCAATTTATTGCTTATATTTTTTTAAATTTTGTGTGCAGTTATAATTGGAGTAAATTTTATTCCGTATTGTTTGTGTTGCGCGTGCACGTTCGCTCGTCTCCACGGATCTGTGTACGAGAAGGGTGCCGTCATTATTTGTTTTTGTTTCTCACTTTACACTCACTCTTTAGATTTTTTTTTTTTTTTGTAGATATATATGAACTGACGGATATATATATATATATATATATATATATATATATATATATATATATATATATATATATATATATATATGCGTGTGTGTGCGCGCGCGTATGTGTTTATGTACATCCAACAAAAAAAAAAAAGATACCTAATGTTTAAAAGGATGTTAATTGAAAATTCTTTCCTAAAGCATTTATTTTAGTTCTAATTTCAAACTTATAAATTAAATTTAACATTTCCAATAAGCAATTTTGAAAGAATTTAAATTGATTGAAATGAATTTTTTAAAACTATAAACATCGCTGATTTTAGCCATATTCACAGTTCTCTCAGCGGAATGTAATTCTCTTTATTGAAACATCTTTTGAAAAATATAATATAATATAATTATCTCTAACTTTATCTGAGCAATATTAGATAATTTAAAGTTTAATTATTCTTATTTGCAACAAATATTACTTACTTTTAGTTTAATATATCACAGAAAAGCATCTTTAATACGAAGGTGGGTGTTTTATGAGGTGTTGGCAGCTCTATTGGCAGCCTGATGTTTGGGAACTTTTTTCATATATAACCGTAAAATCACTTGACGACTACAACATGAGCGCCCGTTTCATATATTTTTTTAACTACCCAGCAATCTTAAAAATGAATTTCTCATAAACTTATATATTATTGAATGTAAGGTATTTTGCCTTTAAATTAACTGTAGTTACCAGTCTTATTTTCTGATAATATGGACATCCGTAATTACAAAAATCGTCGGTTTTATATGCACTCTGACGCACATAAAATCAAAATTCTTTTGAAAATACTCTTGGTCGCTGAATTGTATTCACTGTATCTATTCATGTTTAGATATTACAATTTTGACTTAATAAAATATCACCAACTTCTACAAATTAATACAGAATTTTAAAAGATATAAACCTTTATAAAATATTATAAATAAAATTTAAAATGATTGAAAACAATTCAAGTAAAAAATAATTATACATTGAATATCTTTGCTTAAGATAATAGTGTCTGAAATTTCTCATATTCATAAAATAAATTGAAAGCTTTTCTAATTAAATATTGTCTTAGTTTTATTGCACTTTTTATTTTACGATTCAGATTGAATTTTCTTAAACTGGAATTTGTTATAGAAAAAACGATAATATAAAATCTCAAAAAGGATTTTATAACTAATATAAACATTAAGACGTACAAAAATTAATTTCTCGGCATTACATAAAATTAAATAAGTGGGGATAACAAATGTCAAAATAATTTATTGTTCCAAGATTCTCTAAGAAGGAAATATTTGTCAATTAATTTCATTCATTTGTGATTATGACCTGAAAGCTTCATTAAAATACGACAATTATTTGATTTTTTGCAAAAATTTCCAAATTAATTTGTTTTTGAACACAAGAAAGACGCTAAAAATTCCTATAATAATTTGTGATCACGCACAGACAAAAGAATAAAAAATAAGTAAACTGTTGAAATTCTAAAAAGGATAAAACATATAATTTAATAATAAAGAAAAATCTTGAGGCCTTTCCTTAATAATAACATAAAGATTTTGATACTAAAACTGTGTTTTTATTATTTGTGATATTTATTCATCGTGTATACTCACTTTTTAACGAGTCTTTGGAGACTCAAATATAAACAGACACACACACACATGTATATATATGTAAATATATATATATATATATATATATATATATATATATATATATATATATATATATATATATATACATTTTCATACATATATATATATATATATATATATATATATGTGTATATATATATATATATATATATATATATATATATATATATATATATATATATATATATATATATATATATATATATATATATATATATATATATATATATATATAGATAGATAGATAGATAGATAGATAGATATAGATATATATATATATAGATAGATATAGATATCTGTGAGTGTGTAAAGGTCATTATATGTTTAAAATGCATTTGAAAAGGGAAAAAATTCTTGGATCTTTAATTTTATTTTTAATTCCTCGGTAATATAGTAAATTTAATAGTCCATCACTGTAAAAAGCTTTAGTGAATTTCAGAACGAATTGGAATTTTTTTCTATTTATCAGTAAAATATATAAATCCGTCCATATTGACATATCTGTCTACTCAAAATAAATCTGAGTTTTAAAAACTGTAACTTTATTTGAGAAAAAATACCTGTTTTAAAGTTTAATTATTCTGAATTCGATCAATTATTGTTCATAGTTTAAAATATCGCAGATAAACAATTTTTTTTTAACAAGGAAGGACGACGTTATGAGAGATTTTATGACAACCTGATGTAAAGTAAAATTAACTAAGGGACATATAACTGAGTGAAATTACTTGAGGAACACAACATGAAGGATTTTTTTAAATATTTTGCTTAAGTACTCTGTAATCATTTAGTTTAAGAAAATATTATAAACATTCTAATATTTTATAGAATTTTAAATACTTAATCACATATTACGAGGATTCTTCTCGAAAAATCTTAGATAATTGCGAGTAAGATTCTATTTTATTATGGTAACTCTTTTATTTGTGGAAAATGTCGTGTGTGGATATCCGTATTACCAAAAATCGACAAATTCTTTCAGTTATACGCCGGACCACTGAATTTTACTGATCTTGTCCTTTGTTGATTAGTAAATACAGTTTTTAATTTAATAATATGAACGCCACAAATTACTACAGAATTTTAAAGATCTAAATATTTATAAATTATTCTGAATAAAAAATTAAACAATTCTTGCAAAATTTAATTTATTCTTAGTGTTTTTTTCTTGAGAAAATAAAATATATTAAATATTTTATTCGTATAAACAATTCTCTAATTAAAGAAAATGCTTTAGTTTTAGTACATTTTTATTTTTCGATTCAGTTCTAATATAGTACTGCAGCGGATCTTGTTTGTTCTAAAAAATGATTTAATTTATCCACCATATAAATATTTAGAAACACAAAATATTCTCGAAATTTCATGAAAATTAAATATGTGCAAGGGATGATAGATGTAAAAAAATATGTATGAAAATAAAAACTTCAGAAATTATTTCATTTATTATTGAATAAGTACAGAGAGTATTTTTAAAATTCGACATATATCTGTTTTTATAAAACAATGTAATTGTCACCGAAAAAAAAGTTTAAATTTCCCATACAAATTGAAGGGACCGCGTTGACGCAAAAAATTAAAAAAAAAAACAACAAATATTTAATAATAAATATGTCCAAGTTTCTCCAAAGGATAAATGGTAATTCGTACATAAATATAAAACCATTGTTCTTTCATATTAATAATTTTAACGATATTATATTTTCAAATTATATTTTGGTAATTTTTTGTAAAAAGTCGCTAAAAAAAGCAAGGATATATTAATAATGACCAATTCATAATGTTATATATATATATATATATATATATATATATATATATATATATATATATGAGGTGCTATACAACGAAACAAACTGTCTTTGGATGACAATATATATATATATATATATATATATATATATATATATATATATACAAGAGAAAAAGCGATACCTAATGTCTAAAATTAATTGGTAAAAATGAAAAAAATCTTTCTTGAAGCTTTTATTTTTGTCTTAATTTCAAGCTAACAAATTATGTTTAAAGTGAATAAATTCAATAACAAAATACTCTATTGTATTTCAAAACCTATTTAAATTGATTGTGTAGTTGTTTTAAATCGATAAAAGGTATTGATCTTAGCCATATTTATAATTATCACAGGACAACGTAATTCACTTTATTAAAAAAAAGATAGTTATCTGAAACTTTATTTGAGAACGATTAATGAATTTAAAATTTTAAAATTATATTAAATTTTAAATTATATTTTGGGCATTTTTGTAAAAATTTGCTAAAAGCGAGGATATATTAAAAATGGCCAAAACATAGTGATAAATATATATATATATATATATATATATATATATATATATATATATATATATATATATATATATATATAGGAAAGATTATTATATTAATAAGAAGAGAAATAATATATACATTCTAACAGCATTAATTTAAAAGAGGGCTCAATACCGATAGTAGAACAATGAATATTTATTATAACTTTTTCATATAAGCAAAAACAATTTACACCTCGACTGGTTCGAACCAAAATGGTTCTGACCATTTGAGATGCAACTAAATGCATCGAAACGTGGTTGCATTTCCGTAGTGCTTTTGTCTATATGAAAAAACTATAAGATTAATATATATATATCTATAGAAAGAGAGAGAGAGAGAGTTATTTTTAATGGATACTTTTATTAGGTAGGTGTTCAGTTCATTTTATTTATTTCCCTCTTCCAGCCTGAATATTCGGGAATTTTTATTAAAGAATAATATGCAGCATTCGGTAGGAATCGAATCCAAATTCCTCAGGAAAGAAGAAAATACCACTTATCACGGTTCCCGTATCACTTGTACACGAAGGAACACACTAAAACATAGTCAAGAATAGAACCCGCGTTTTTCGGGAAACAGGAAACCACCGTTTAGCACGGCGCGCCTTACTGCTTGGCCATGAATTGCTGTTAGAGCGCCGTAACTATTTTTAATATATTTAGGATAATTTCAAATATTTATGAAAGAAAACAACTTGAATTCTCTCTTCTTTTTTCATCTGCCGTCTCAGTATCTTTTTCTGCAATCTACTATCTTTCATTCTTACATTTTCTCTTATTCTATTTGCTTATGTATTTATTTTGTTAGTTCAACGAATCACACAAAAGCAGTACTGGTGAATACAACAGAACTCATTTCAACCGGCATTTAGAAATATTTATTAAATTAATTTCGGTTATCTTTTCTTTCTGAGAATTTTAAAATTTCCAACCAACGATATGTCACTCATATTGCATACCACGTTTCATTTGAGAATTATTCCCCTTTTTAAAATCATTAAAATTGAATATATAAAAAAAAAAGAGATATTATTAAGCAAAATAAACAGAAAGCAATGTATTACCGATGGTTCTCTTATGGAAATTCCAACCAACGATATGTCACTCATATTGCATACCACGTTTTATTTGAGAATTATTCCCCTTTTTAAAATCATTAAAATTGAATATATATAAAAAAGAGATATTATTAAGCAAAATAAACAGAAAGCAATGTATTACCGATGGTTCTCTTATGGAAATTCCAGTGGCGTTCGTGATTCCATAAAAACGATATATCATATCCGAAACAGATGCGGTCAGGATGGTGGTCTATACATATAGAAAATTATATTTTATTTTCTGTAAAGATACATAAATAAATACATTCATAACTCATAATTTTTATATACAGTATATTTTTCATACAATTTATGAAAAAAAATATATGTAAATATATATGCCATCATATAAGAAAACTACAGTGAAACCAATCTCTATTTCTTAAAGAACAGTTTCTTTTAATTTTATAATACAACCATTACTTTGTGGAAGCAACTACCAAGTGGGTGCTTCCCCGATCACTGTCGTCTGAACATGTTCAATCACATGTAGTTCTTGGGCTTTTTAAAGGGCCATCATTATTATAAAAAAAACTAAAAAATAATACCGTATATAATCGACTATTGTGTGGGTTATTATCATCAGTTTTTGACACAAAACAGGAGGGCACACTTTACACGGGTAATTTTTATAAGAGTTTAAAACATGCATTTTAGGTGGTCGGTAGAACTATAAACTGGTATTTTTTGTGGAGGTGTTAAAATTCATGCAAAAAAACATCATTATACATAAAATTAACTTTTACATGCGTATATACGAGAAGAAGGTACGGTGGAGTAATGGATTGAGGAATCGGAGAGACGCGTTCGAATTCCAGTCGAATCCATTACATTTATTTACATACCTTGGAAAAGGTATGAATCCTCTTCTTCTTCCCTATGGTAAACATCAGATTCTATAGCTTTGGATGGCAAATGGTCTACCGCAGAA